>BLKR01002251.1:10000-70000 GCA_011170035.1 Teleogryllus occipitalis
AATATTGCAACACGGTCAATCCAAAACTGTTGGATATAAACCTGAAATCATGAACTAGTCTTGTGTATTATTCGTTCTTTCACTTTTAAGATTCTTAATTTTGTTTTCTTCTGGCCAGTTTATGTGGAATTACTCATCCACAAACGTCACACGCGGAATAAATAGCTTTTTACCATGATAAATCATTGTTATTTTCTTCTAATACTCCTCCGTACTTCTCGGCCTCAATGTTGTGCTGGGGCAATGTCCCTTATGCCTGTACATTAATCATTTGACCTTGCCAAGCACAATGTTTAACAGTGCCAGTTCGTGGTATAATTTATTGGTGGTTACAGTTCTGACCTGTAACATCGTCCTACAGAAATATATACTCATATCGGCCGACATTGATTGAAACCCATCATAGCATGTAAAATAATACCAGGAACATACCAGGAACAAAATAATTACCAGGTTTCTTTTTGTAAAATTAGGGATGTATGAAATGAAGTCAATAAATAGCAATTTCCAGTAATGAAATATTTGCATGCTCATTTACTCATGGAATTATGAATGTAATGAAGAATTAATGACTTAATTCATTATACATGTACTCTTCCCTTTGTATTATTAGTAAGGATAGCAAAGAACCGCCACTAGAACAACTATAACAACAATATTCTAAACGGATACTCTTATCTGAACTGTCACGGACATGGGGTCGCCGGAAAAACGAAATGAAATTATTTTACTAGAAATATGAGAAAATTTATATCAAGTCCTCATATTTCTGATAAAATAATTTAATTCCGTTTTTCTGAACATCGAACAGACCAAAGTTTGCACTATCCAACCAGGTTAGTATTTATTTAGCACGTGACGAGACCGTGACAACGTTTAGGAACAATGGACATGAAAAATGATTCGACGGGCGCTCGACGGCGAAAACGAAAGAGCGACGGATTTTAAATGAATCGCTTTTTAAAGTATAAAAATGCAATTGCATAAATAATTCTCAATGTATTCATTTATAATAGCTGTAAACGGATCTGAGAACCAATAGAAGGAAAAATGGTCATATTTGTACAAACCTTTAATTGAGCCACAAACATTCCTGATGTTAAAATGCAATTGTATTACGCCAGATTCTGCATTACATTGAAATCCAAAGCATTCACCGTAATCAATATTCACGAACGTAACTGTTGCAGTTTAACGCGAGAGAGTTGATTTCACCATTTTAATTGTTTAAACTGTTGCATTGTGTTGAAATTGCCTGTTAAGAAAAATATTGATAACGACATATCCAGCTATTGTGAATGGAGACACACAAGCAGACGCGATAACAATAAATACAAACAGAAAAGGCCAAAGGTGGGAGACATGTAGATGCTCGATTCTAGGATTCCAAAGTTCCTGGTTCTTATATTTTAATGTGGGACGAGTTACGTCAAGAACCACCTAGACAACAGGGCCAGGGGTACATGCGTCTACGACACAACCAATAGACTGGAGATCGATGGACAGCTCTCCTACATTTGAACACTTGTATCGAGAATATCGTTGTAGTAACCATTAGGGGAAGAAATTTGATGGTCTAAATTATCGCCAAAAATGATCAATAAAGTGCTCTTAAAATAACTTGAAAATGCCCTAAAATCAAAGATAAATGACACAAAAAGTTGCTGAAAACCAGTTGAAATGAACAACTCGAACTGTTAGATATATTGCTAATGTAACATAGGTTTCGTCCTTTTATTCTAGTGAACTCAACTTGCACTTTTATGGTTTAGAATATTCTTTACCAGAAAATCTGTTTAACTATCGCGGAATCGGTCGAATCGTCACAAGCACTAAAGACGCCACAGGAAGCTTACGTACTCACAGGGCTGACTACCGTTACATGAACGAAGAAATCGAAAAGGCTACTCAGGATTTCTGAGGAGATTTGTTGCATGTCGTAAATATTATTTGATGCAAGTCACATTAAAATGATATAAAAATGAGCGAAAAATGCTTCAAAAATTAAGAAAAAGACAAAAAAATTACTTAATAGACAAAATCGTCGAAAAATGCAAAAAAAGGCATATAAAACGGGTATTTCCCTTTGTTTTAACATAAAATTAATGTGTAGGCCAAAAAGGCATTGTTCTAAAAGGGAAGGAAAAAATGAAATTTCTTTAAAATACGCCCCTAGTTATTATTATTTTTCATATCAATTTTATTATTCTTATTCTTATTGTTCTTATTACTATTGAGTGCTTCCGCGTGTCCACCGCTCCAGCCGGCGCCGTGGCCCTGCTCTCCAGATGGCAGCAGCGCCGCGGGCGGCGGCGCGTTCACCTGTTGCGCGTGGCCCGCTGCCCCGCCCTCCGCTGTCGCCCGCTTCCTCCCCCTGCAGCGCCCCCATAGGGTTTCGTGTACCCGCTTGCACCGCCGCAATTCTCGTGTCGCAACCACGTCGCCACACACGCATCGCCGCCACCGCCACGGCCGCCATCGCCGCCGTCACTGTCACCTCCGTCGTCACCGTCATGTCCGTCGTCACCGTCACCTTCATCGTCCCCATCCCCGTCACCGTCACCTCCGTCATTCCCGTTCCCTCCGTCGTCACCGTGCCGTCACCGTCATCTCCGTCGTCTCCGTCGTCTTCGTGTCCTCTGTCGTCACCGTCACGTCATCGTACCGTCACCGTCACACAGACTCCGACACCCCCTCCGACTCCAACACCGACTCTGACTCTGACACGGACTCAGTGACACGGACTCAGTGACACGGACTCAGTGACACGGACTCAGTGACACGGACTCAGTGACACGGACTCAGTGACACGGACTCAGTGACACGGACTCAGTGACACGGACTCAGTGACACGGACTCAGTGACACGGACTCAGTGACACGGACTCAGTGACACGGACTCAGTGACAGGGACTCAGTGACAGGGACTCAGTGACAGGGACTCAGTGACAGGGACTCAGTGACACGGACTCAGTGACACGGACTCAGTGACACGGACTCAGTGACACGGACTCAGTGACACGGACTCAGTGACACGGACTCAGTGACACGGACTCAGTGACACGGACTCAGTGACACGGACTCAGTGACACGGACTCAGTGACACGGACTCAGTGACACGGACTCAGTGACAGGGACTCAGTGACAGGGACTCAGTGACAGGGACTCAGTGACAGGGACTCAGTGACAGGGACTCAGTGACAGGGACTCAGTGACAGGGACTCAGTGACAGGGACTCAGTGACAGGGACTCAGTGACAGGGACTCAGTGACAGGGACTCAGTGACAGGGACTCAGTGCCAGGGACTCAGTGACAGGGACTCAGTGACAGGGACTCAGTGACAGGGACTCAGTGACAGGGACTCAGTGACAGGGACTCAGTGACAGGGACTCAGTGACAGGGACTCAGTGACAGGGACTCAGTGACAGGGACTCAGTGACAGGGACTCAGTGACAGGGACTCAGTGACAGGGACTCAGTGACAGGGACTCAGTGACACGGATCTCACGTTCGTGCGGGGGGGGGGAACACTGCCTTCTCCCAGAATATATCATGCACTACAATTTCATGCCACAGCAGTTTACACGCCTAAAAACGAAATAAAGTCTAAACGTAATGAAGTCGCATCTCTGACAGTATTCGCTACACAATATTGTAGATAAGTAAAGATAATTTCACACTTTTACCTTCACTTATCTGAATAATGTGCAGGAATACGGTTACAGATGTGATTGCAATTGTTTGTTTTGTAGAGGGCATGTCAGTTGGAAAGAAATTAAAGAAATTGTTTGTGTTTACCAAAGTAATTAGTTTAGAACTTATTACGTTTAAATGCTTCTTCGGTTAAACATTTTTTAGACAGTCTACCGACGTTTGTGGAAAGCAGCGAGACTGATGACGACGGCAAAGCCGTCGAAAGCCGGCTCTCTTAATAAAAATAATATGTTGAAGATGACCTCATTTATTTCTTCTCATAAGAACGTCAACAACACTAAATCAGAATTCCCACAACCCACAAAGTATGTGCTGTTGTGGTATCTCCTAGATGTTTGTTTTATAAACATTCAATTTCTGTTATGCGAATTGGTCACTTATGAGTAGGGAGCGGATTTTGATGACCCAAAACATCACCAAAAATGTTGAATAAAATGCTCTTTAAATGTTTTTAAAATGCCCTAAAAGCAAAGACAAATGACGTAAAAAATTTGATCGTAACCACTTCAGATGAACAACTTAAGCTGTTGGATATGTTACTGATGAAGTAGAAACTTTTTCCTTTTGTTCAAGTGAACTCATCTTGCAAACGTTCGGTTTGAACTGTTCTTTACAAAAATAATCATCCTCTTCTAAACAATAAATGCAAACTTCCCTTAGTCAAGTTATACAAATATGAAATTTTAAAAATATTGAAGGGTTATACCGAGACCCGCATTTGCCTGAGGATGGCCAAGTAAATTCTCTGTATGTAACATTGTACCCGTCAAAATCCCCGAAAGACGAAAGTCGAACGGGAAGAAATAAATTTAAAAGAATCTCTGTCTTAATTTATAACGAAATCGGCCGAAGTGACAACGGCGACGATAGGCGTCACAGAAACCTTCGATTATATACTAGTACTCACAACGGCGGACATTACGATTCATGAGGAAACAAATCTAAAAGGCTACTCAGAAATTCTGTGATGAGCATTTGTTGAATATCGTAAATATTGTTTGAAGCAAGTACCATTAAAATGATATTGAAATTGATGAAATCTAGGATAAATGCATTAAAAATGACGTAAAAAGGTAAAAGAGACTTATTAGTCGAAATCGACGAAAAATGCAAAAACAGACAAATAAAAATGGGTCATTTCCCTTTCGTCATAACATAAACTTAATTTCTATACTTAACGGCATTGATCTAAAGTGAAAAGGAAAAAACGGCATTTCATTAAAATCCTATTTATGAGCAATGAACGGGCGGTGGTTACTCTTTATTCTGGTATCTTCTAATAAATTCATTAAAGTCGGGTTAAAACCGGAGAAATAAGCGTCTTTGATACATGCGAGGAAACAATTTCCATAATACATCAAAGAAATCATTGCGCCTTACTTTGTGGCTCAAAAGGTGAAGCAATAAGGCGCGTCATAAAGGTTCGGTGCAATTATTGCGAATGGCAGAAGTAGCTTTCACATTTGTGGCGGCCAGGAGGTCTTGGAAATGAAGCAAAATGGAGCCCAACAATCGCAGGACCCCAATTAGAATATTCGTCTTTATTGTTGTAAATCACTGAAACCAGACACGTGTAAAGCTATACACGGAAACTACACGTATAAAGCCAAAAGCTGATCAGTGAAATAAGTAAATTTAAAAAACTACAATATGTGCCGCTAGTTTGCGGCATGTGTCTAGGTACTTACGCAAATTCTATAAATTCATTACGGTTGGGTTAAAACTGAAGAAATAAGCGACATTAACATATGTAACGAATCATTTCCCATAATATATCATATAAAT
This sequence comes from Teleogryllus occipitalis, assembly GCA_011170035.1. Classification (NCBI taxonomy): domain Eukaryota; kingdom Metazoa; phylum Arthropoda; class Insecta; order Orthoptera; family Gryllidae; genus Teleogryllus; species Teleogryllus occipitalis. Next base: position 15,498 of record BLKR01002251.1, read on the forward strand.
GATTGCACCTTCATTCGTTTCTCAATGGTTGAAGCAATAAGGTGCGTGGCAATAAGGATTCGGTGAAATAACTGCGAATGGCACAAGTAGCTTTCACATCCGTGGCGGTCAGGTGGCCTTGCAGATGAAGCGAAATTGAACCCTACACTGTGGGCCACTGTATACTTGGGTTTTCATAACGTGTCGCGTGAGGAACTTGTCTTCACGATGGAATATGGCACGGCTATTCACGTATCTCTCGGTCGTGCCGCCAGACGTCGCACATTCCCGACTGGGTCATGCAGAGCTGCAGATCAAGCGACATGTAGCGGCACGACCGAGAAAGACGCGAAAAGCCGTGCCATATTCCATCGTGAACGCAAGTTCCTCACGCGACTCGTTACGAAAACCCAAGAACAGTTTGTGGCACGAGTCGAGGTTCCTATTATCTGCATGGCGTGGGCGGGGGGGGGGGCTGATAGGAAGGCTCCCAAGCGCGCGCGGTGCGTTGCATGGGAACTCCTTACCTTCACCTCCATTTTCTCATATTTTACGCAAGTTACCCAAATTCTGCGGGTGATGGTGTTCTAAGGACTTCACCGTTTCAAGATAAAAGTAATTTGTCAATGGTCATGTTTATTCATTTCAATTAAGATGTAAGTGAAAAAAGTTAAAAACACCACGCTAAGGGCGACGTTCGAGGAAAGTCATTGGAAATACCAGTGCGTTGGAGTCATTTCGGGCGAGAGATAGTCTGCTGGATGAAGGTACAGTCGACTCCGGTTATAGTGAACTTCTGGGGACTAACATTTTTGGCATTTTTATCAAAGGTTCACTATATCCGATGATGTTAAAATTAAATAGAATTTCTCTATAAAGATTGATTATAAAATAGAGAAACAGCAAAGTACATGAATATGAAATTTTTCAATACCTTTATTTATCCTTAAAATCAATTATTTTCAATTGTTTGCTTGCATACATTTTTCATTGGAAATTTCTCTAGAGCTCGTGTTCTCTTGTTTTTTTGATTCAGCTTTGTCTGGGGTTCGAATAATCGTAAAACAGACTTGACGCCTTCCAATGCCTTTGGCACGCCCTATTGGAACCCCACCCCACTCCCCAAATAAAATACGAGATCCTTTCGGCGGTAGCGCAAGTGTGTAATGAAACTGATCGCTTTCCACGCGGCGTGGTTTCATCGCGCGTTGCGACAGTCGCGTGCCTCCTGACGCCTACGTAGAATCCAACGCGGCTTGTCCGCGGACGATCAAATGAACACCAACATTGATACTGAAACAAGCAATTGTGCGTCGCCGCCACCAGTTGTAGCCCACGCAGGGCACCGCCTTCTTTCACTCAGTGAAGGTAGTGTCATAGAGTCATCAGTAAAGTCCCCCATATTGGGTCCGCCTACCGTCAGCTCAGGATACACATCTTCACGATAATGACTTTTGGCCAATGTTATTTTCAGCTTCTTAGTGTTTGAATTTGTGGCTCTAAGGCGATATATTTTTCTCCAGAAGGAAATTAATTTCCAGAGCTTATTTCCTACATTCCACTATAGCCGAGGTTCAGTCACTATAGCCAAATCTTCTTCTGCTTATTTGCCAATGTAAGTGAAACCCAGGACCAATGACTTAAGTTCACTATGACCAGTGCTTCCTACTGGCCAAGTATTCACTATGACCAGTGTTCACTGACCGAGTGTTCACTATGACCGAGTGTTCACTATGACCGAGTGTTCACTATGACCAGGTGTTCACTATGACCGAGTGTTCATGACCAGTGTTCACTATATCCGAGTTCACTATATCGAGTTCACTATAACCGAGTTCACTATAGCAAGGTTCACTATAACAAGGAGTTCACTATAATAAGTTCACTATAACCGAGTTCACTATAACCGAGTTCACTATGGCAAGTTCACTATAACCGAGTTCACTATAACCGAGTTCACTATAACCGAGTTCCACTATGGAAAGCGAGTTCACTATAACCGAGTTCACTATAACCGAGTTCCACTATAACCGAGTTCACTATAACCGAGTTCACTATAACCGAGTTCACTATAACCGAGTTCACTATAAGCCGAGTTCACTATAACCGAGTTCACTATAACCGAGTTCACTATAACCGGTTCACCTGGCGCCGAGTTCACTATAACCGGAGTTCACTATAACCGAGTTCACTATAACCGAGTTCACTATAACCAGGTTCACTATAGCCGGAGTTCACTGGCCGAGTTCACTATAACCGAGGTTCACCTCAACCGAGTTCACTAACCACGAGTTCACTATAACCGAGTTCACTATAACCGAGTTCACTATAACCGAGTTCACTATAACCGAGTTCACTACAACCGAGTTCACTATAACCAGGAGTTCATATAGCCTTCGAGTTCACTATAACCAGTTCACTATAACCGAGTTTCACCTATAACCGAGTTCACTATAACCGAGTTCACTATATGAGTTCATATAACCGAGGTTACTATAAGCGAGTTCACTAACCGAGTTCACTATAATAGGGTTCACTACTAACCGAGTTCCACTATAACGAGTTCACTATAACCGAGTTCACTATAACCGAGTTCACTATAACCGAGTTCACTATAACCGAGTTCACTATAACCGAGTTCACTATAACCGAGTTCACTATAACCGAGTTCACTATAGCCGAGTTCACTATAGCAGGTTCACTATAGCCGAGTTCACTATAACCGAGTTCACTATAACCGAGTTCACTATAACCGAGTTCACTATAACCGAGTTCACTATAACAGCTTGAGTTCACTATAACCGAGTTCACTATAACCGAGTTCACTATAACCGGAGTTCACTATAGCCGAGTTCACTATAACCGAGTTCACTATAACCGAGTTCACTATAACCGAGTTCACTATAACCAGGTTCACTATAACCAGAGTTCACTACAACCGAGTTCACTATAACCGAGTTCACTATAACCGAGTTCACTATAAGCCGAGTTCACTATAACCGAGTTCACTACTTAACCGAGTTCACCATAGCCGAGTTCACTATAGCCGAGTTCACTATAGCCGAGTTCACTATAACCGAGTTCACTATAACCGAGTTCACTATAACCGAGTTCACTATAACCGAGTTCACTATAACCGAGTTCACCATAACCGAGTTCACTATAACCGAGTTCACTATAACCGAGTTCACTATAACCGAGTTCACTATAACCGAGTTCACTATAACCGAGTTCACTATAACCGAGTTCACTATAACCGAGTTCACTATAACCGGAGTCGACTGTAGCATTAAAAATCTTGCTCAGACAAATAATATTTAGGCACAGAACCCAGAGTAAGCTATGTACTATACGACAGCCTTTCCCGCAAGATTTATACCGGGATAAATTTGAATTTGTTTAGAGTATTTTTACATTTAAAGCCAGAAGTCTTGGATGTGCAACATACTCATACATTTGTAGTCTTGCTCGTGTGCTCTACTTGCTCCACTTCGTTCACTCACCCATCTTCCGCGACGGGAGGAGATTTGGGCTTTCCATAGATCGAACTACCTTATTTGTTACAGAATACCTCCAGTAGCTTCAATATCATTGCCGATCAACATTATAATGTGACCTCCCTATCGTTGATTCTTTTAACTTATAGAACTACTTTTGATGCCTATTTTTAAACCTTTAAACCAACACAGAATTTTAATTTCTGATTATAATTGATCATTGTCGCTGTTATTAGAATTCACATCATTATTGATGTTGGTCAGGTAGAGCCAAAGGCACGCACAGAGGGGGGGGGGCAACTAACTTGTCCTAGACCCCGACTTAATTGTGGCCCTGGAAATTTATTTTCATTAAAAAAATAAAATATGTTTTCTCATTCAAATTAACTTCTATAAGTTATGTTAAGTCGTAGGCTTCCACGGCCGGAGTCATGTGGATGATCTTGGCTGTCCGGGTGACGCCGCGTCGAAGGCTGTGTTGCCAACGTATCGACCATCTTTTCGTGGTCTTCCTCAGGGCTGGTCTGCCATTCCAGTCCAGCGATTGCAGACCAGCCCTGAGGAAAACCACGAAAAGATGGTCGAAACGTTGGCAACACAGCCTTCGACGCGGCGTCACCCGGACAGCCAAGATCATTCCATAAGTTATTTCCGTTGCATGGAGAAATGAATTGCTTACGTATTGTACTCGTGTTGAAAGAAGGGCTTGGACCTACGGCCCCCGGCCTCTTGTCTGTTTCTCTAGGCGCCCCTGAGTAGAGTTGGGCAAAACTTAAAATTACTCAAACAGAAGATAACTTTTCTGACACCTCTGAATATATGACTCAACGCTTAAGCGAATGACAGTTTTGACCCCGAATTGCATTTAACGTAGAAATGAAAACGAAGGCAAGGGATTAGCGTGAGAACTGAGCGGGGAAAAACACTCGCCGCGCATCATGGCAAAGGCACGACATCTAGGGATGGCAAAAAAATCGATATTTTCCTCCAGAAACATCGATATATTAACATCGATATTTTGCTTTCGATATTTTCTTCACATCGATATTTTGTTGCAAAAGAATCGATGTTTTTTTTATTTTTTATTTTTTTTAAGGGATTTAGGTACGTTGAAGAGTAGCAGCAATCCTCAGCAATATGTTGTTTTGCGTCATCCTCTTTATCACGCTGCATATTTTGCCTATGCAATCTGAGGGAATTTTAGGTGATTTTACTTGGATGGTGTGTGAATGGAAGTAACTAAAAGGTACAATAACGGAACACGATGTTCTTTATTGTTAATTTTATTTTTTACGCTCGATAATAATTTTATTAACATACTACTAATATGCTGGTAACTAAACAATAACATATATCCATTTTACGTGAAATAAAAAATGTAATTAAAAATGGATAGGAATTCAGCATGTTTATTAGTCTATAAATAAAACATCGATGTTTCTTCATCGACATTGAAAACCCTTTAGTGATGTATCGAAACGACGATGTATCGATGTTTTCGTAAAATTCGCCATCACTAATCGCATCGTCATTAGGGATGCGACACTGATGTTGATGTTTACAAAATATCAATGATTTGGTAGAAACTTCGACATATGAATGCTCACTCTTTTAATATCAATGTTTTTTGTTCAATGTTTTTACTTAGTGTTTTACTTCAATGTTTTGTGAATGAGAAATTACGTAATCAAATTGTTGTAAAAGAAAAAAAGTGTAATAATTGATGGTACATCCGTCCAGTACAGTGTTCGACCCAAATGAACCCTGTAATACAGTTGATTCCGGTTTCAGTGAACTCGGATATAGTGAACTTAAATCACTCTCCCGTTTAACTTACATTACAAATAAGCATAAGAATAAATGATTATAGTATACGTGAACCTCGACAATAGCGAACGTAGGAAATACAACGTTCTGGAAGTTAATTCCCTCCTGGAAAAGAATAAAAGCCCTTGGGAGACTGCCACGGTATTCCAACAGTAGAGGCATTGAAGGGTGTCAAGACTGCATTACGATACTCAGAGATCTTGGAAATGCAGAATCATTTATTGAGAGAAAACACAATCTCTATAGAAAGTTCTATGGAAATTACTAATGAAAAATGTACGAAGCAAAAAATTGAAAATAATTGATTTTTTAAGGACAAATAAAGATGTTGAAATTTTCAGTTCATGCTGTTAATATATATATATATATATATATATATATATATATATATATATATATATATATATATATGTAGCTCTGTATTAATAAAATCAATCATTGTGGAGATATTCTATTTAATTTTGAGATCATCGGATATAGTGAACCTCTGATATAGTGAACAAAAAATGTTAGTTCCCAGAGGTTCACTATAACCGGAGTCGACTGTACCTTCATCGAGCAGACTATCTCTCGCCCGAAATGACTCCCACGCCCTGGTGCTTCCAATGACTTTCCTGGAACTTCGCTCTTAGCGTGGTGTTTTTAACGCTTTTCACTTACATCTTAATTGAAATTAATAAACATGACCATTGACAAATTAAATTTTGTTGCGCGCGAATTTATTGTTATAGGTGTTAAGCCAGCTTTGAAACATCGATGTTCAAGAACATACAATGTTTTTGGTCGACGTATTATTATTATCATCTATGTTTTCATTTTGAAAAGCGATGTTTGGGAACATCGATGTTTTGTTATCGATGTCGCATGTTATCGATTCGCCAAGGAGAGTCCGGGGCGCTACTACCTGTTAGTATACCAAGCGCATCGGCAGTCGACTTTTCCCATAACTCCGGCGGACGTCTTTCGCTGTTTTGATTGTCCGGAAACACACACATTGCGTCACACTATACACCTATTCTTGTTCCTTTTCGCTGTCCTTTACAAGAAAACAAAGCACAAAAGAATTGAACATCCCGCGGTTAAATCGTTCCCACAGAAGCTATATTGCAGATAAGATGGGAAAGTTGTTTCGGTTTGCAAGTTAAAATGTGGTTTATTTATTATCTTGTTACATAGAGTAAATGGACAAGAAATGGCTACAATTAAAAGCATTTTTGTAGTTTTTTCAACATTCCCGGGCCACAGTACTACATACATCCATTTAATGTAAATCGGGGATTAGCATTCAGCCTCTTTCTGAATAGGTGTATTGCCTAAAAATGAAAGTGAACTTATGATAGATTTATGTAATAGAATGGTTTTTTATAAACATAATTCTTTGTATTGTGTAAAGAGTAGATATGTAATTCCGGTAGTGCGTTAAAGTGAGAGACCTACAAGACTGCAAATTATCTTGTTCGTTAAGTATATTAACTCAAAATTGGGAGAAAAAAAATTTCTTTACTAATGGTCACTTTCATGGTGGAAAAACAGCACTTCAGTACATAGTTTCGTACTCTACATCTTTAAACGATATTTCTTTTGTTATTTGGTGCACAAACACTCTACCTTGCAATGCAGAGTAATTTTGAGGTTGAATCAGCAATGTCTTGCTGAGAAATATTCTTCACATTTGTGACTGGTTTAGCAAGAAAAGTCTTTGTTTTATAACATAGTGCTAACAGTAGTTGACTGGATAATTCATTGTGATACATACAAACTTAAAAGGAACAGAGTTAAAGAATATTGGTATGGGTAGATAATTAACATTTCTCGATGATTATCTTCAAACTGGTATCCTTTTCTCTGCAAGCCTAAATTCCACATCTGAAATCACGGATTAAAAGTAGGAAGATTTTGATGTCTCTCACAATTTTCATTTTAATATAAAACAGCAAAAAATTTTCAATGAATGAGCACACTCTGAATGATTACCGGAACTGGGAAAGGAACACTTTACTCTATTAATATTGACGGTATGGTTATTTAAATTCCTAGTGATTGATTAAATTCCTAGCGAGTACATGTATCTGGCCATGATTCCTTTGACATTGTCTACAAAAAACATGTAAGAATATTTTACTCTTTTTCAATACATTTCTTTAATATGATGGTTTCCTTCTAATTTTTAATATATCGCTAAATAGTTGAGCAGCTTTTGCATCTAAATGTTACTAGTAAGGTTTTAATGTCGTTATTTCCTGTCCACGATCTATTAGAAGTAATTGAATTTCATGTTCTTCCTTAAAAACAATATTTTATACTGTAAATTCATTTCTTTGGTGTTCATAAAAATCCACTTCCTTTTCGTCTTTTAGGAACTTTTCGTTTTCGACTTGTTATGTTTGTTTATCTTTACATTATCTCAATTTATCCTGATTTTGCCCTCAAAATAATTTCACCTCATCCATAGTCTATATGGAGTGCATTGAAAACGATGTTTTCCTCTGTTAAGAAATTTAAAGTTATAAAATGAATTCACTATCACTTTCGAAACATGGAAATTGATGGCACAAGATTGTAGCTTTTATCACCGTTAAGATAATAATTATGTTTGACATTTTACACGAGTAATCAGTTGCATGCCATTTCCGACATTTCGGATGTCTTCGACATTTCGGTTATTGGGTACAAGGATAAAGAGACGAAATAAGAAAATTTTACTCCTGTGTTGAAATAATTCCATTCAAGTGTTGAAATAATTGAGCCAATGTTCAAAAATATAGGAATTCATCATTTAATGAGACATTTACTCTCTCAATGACAATTTCACATGTCAAACAAGAAATACTATTAGGTTACGTCGTGATCACTTAGCCTCAATATTCCCTCCATTATTTCGCGATTTTTAAAAATAAAGAATTCAACTCTTGTAATCCTCAAATCGTGTGAATTTCGGTACCCCCAAACATTGAACTCTTACGATTTTGCATTGAGTATTCCCATCCAAATTTCAGTTTTATTCGTTGAATGTGCCTTGCCATATGACGTGTAGTTTTATTACATGACGAAAAGATTTAACTCTTTCAAATTTTCAGAATTATATTTTTTTCATTATCTATTATATATTTTACATGAACCTGTGAAAGATCTGACTATTCAAAATCCTTTGTAGGTTTATACATTTTTATATTGACTTCCCGTTCAAAGGTGGCCGCTGAATATCTGTTTGTGTAAATGTTAGCGTTCAGATTTATAGTTAGCTACACATGTTATTATAATTTTTAAAGCCAATAATTTGGTTTCTTTTTGACAATGTTCAATTTCATAAACTTTAACTTCCATTTCCAGTTATAATTTTATGGTTCGAAGCTGCTTTGTGCCGTTTCTGACTGAAATTGAATGATAAAACAAAATGAAACATGTCCCCCAATTATAAATATTAGGAAACAAGTATAACAAACGTTGACGTGTTTCTGTGTCTTCTGTCAGCAAACTTAAAAACAAAAAATTTAAAACTTACACAGGCACCAATTGAAATATTGAGCCCGTTTATGTCGTAGAATCTAAGTTCCTGCCCAAGTGCGGAAGGGGCCTATCTGATTCCAAACCCTTCATTTCAATTCCTATTTTTCACTTCCACGTCATCAATGCGGTAATTCTTTCACATTTTTGGTAAAGACAAAGCGTAACTAATTAAAATGGTCATCAATTATCTTCCACAAACCTACGTATCAACAGACAGAAAGAGGGGATTTTGAATCTTTTGTTTTCCCGAAACAAAATTTAGAAATGTGTAAAACCGTTTTGAAGTTAAACCAAATATACGAAAACCATTATTGTTTCGTCAATTAATATCCTAACTTGAGATACATGCCATTGAGTGAGTTCATTTTCTTGTGAAATGATATCGTAGCTCTCGCTGATTGACAGGACAGTTGAACGCACTTTTATTTATTGTGTCACTGATTCATGCAGCAAGTGCTTCTCATCACTGCATGGCAATAAAACTGCCGTTTCAATGCATTTATGTAACATGGAAAGCGGTTATATAATATGAATAATATGCAAGTCTTTATTTCATATTTGCTTTTGAATGAGTGAGAGGTTACGGAACTATCATTTTGACATTCCTTTTTAAACCTGAGTGACCTGCGGCCAAACCTTTTGGGATGCAAATGTTAGCGTTCTTTTATTTTATATAGTTTCGTAGGGAGATTTTCGGTAACAAATGATTTGAAGAATAGTATCTTTACTACACGTTCTATAAATCTGCTTTCTGTTCAGTGTTATTGTATGTACAGTACTACACTACACTGTATACTTGCGTATACAAATAATAAATCTCGCATCACTGCATGGTCGGAAAAAATGGAAAAAAAGGATACTGTTTACAGGATACCAATTACGAATATCTTTTATTCTGAGTACTATTGTCATGAAAAGGTCGAGCGCATTACATAAGATACTTACAGTTATGGGAATACCGCAGTAGCTGAGCAATTTGTCTTTGTGCTACAATAAATGGGTTTATAAGATTGCAAAATTGACCTTTTTTCTTGCTGGGAGACAATTTTAAAAACTCTTTTCCTCAAACCTTTCTTCTGTGCATTTATTATGCGCCTTTCCTAAGCTTAGGGACGGCAATTATGCCTCAATCGATTATGTAAGCATAAATTTATATTTACTTGCAATATTCTGACATCTTTATCAGTTGAATGCATTTTTACGTGACAATGCTTTATGAGGGTTTAAAGAAATATCACCTATCATCTATTTCAATCAAATATCATCTATTTGAACAAAATACGTAAAATACTACACGAAGTTGTAGTAATCGAAATTGATTCACAAGCATTTAGTTTTCCCACAAACTATATTGGATACTTGCGTACGTCTTGAGCAACACGCTTCGGGCTGTGCGTCAACGATGGATAATGTGACAACACATGCTAGGCGGCACACAAGGGAGCTATTCTTGTACGTGGGAGGTCGTTAAGTTGCTAGTTGCTTCACTTGGAATATACCATTGTTTAGTCAAAAAGTGACTCTCGTGACGTAATTCTCAGGGTACAGCCACGCCTTTCCCCACACGGGCATAAGGAAAAGGTAATTTTCTTCTGAAAGTGAATTATTCATCCGCATGAGCACGTATTACCATATTTGAGGAGGACAAATGAGTCAACGATATACTTTCAGAGTCGGTACGCTAAGTAGTGTAAATTGTTATGGAAACTAAGGAGATATTTATTAAAATAGATGCGTGTTGTCTATGACTGAGTTTTTTGATACTTTTTTGCCAGTAAAATTATACGTTTGTGAATTATTCCAGATGTGTGTTCTAATACATCAGCATATTGGTTTGGATTATCGACTTTCCATGACTTCAACAAAAATCTCCCATGTGCTTCTTTTCTACTATTCATTTCTAAAAGAGTTTTCTACAAGTTAATTTTATCATCTGATTATATCGAAGGATCAGGTTTAGAGAATTAGTAACAATACATTTGTAAAAAAGGAGAGTTTTTAAAATATTTCAAAACGGAGAAAGATGTTCTCTCTAGAGAAAAGTTTTATAATGGCGTCATTGAATAAGTAATCGAAGGATTAGTAAGAGCCGACGGCACTCAAACAGACCTAAAAAATGAAGTCTACAGCGACGAGTGAGCTATCAATTGTAGCTTCAATGATAGCACTCGAACGCTGCCTTACACATTTTTAGGTCGCTTTTCAAGAACTTGATCATATAACGACCACTGTCATTGTTTTGACTGTAGAAGAAACTGTAGGAAGAACATGTAAGGACACAACTAAGACGCACACATCCATGCCCGAGGCAGAATTCGAACCCGCGACTCTTCGAACCGAGGCAAATACGGCCCTCCAGCCTTAGCAATTTCGGCTATCCAGGTCGGCGTTAAATACATTGTTTTTTGGAGTATTTAAGTTAAAAGAAAAATTACGTAAATTATTCGAATTCACATGTGGTTTTCAGGGTCGCGATGGGAGGTGCCAGAAAGTTCTGTCCTCTGTGTTCGAGGAGGCTTGGGGGTGCTCAACACACACGGTCTCTTAAAATTTCGAAATGAAAGTTTGGTACCATCGCAATCTTATTTTACCTGTGCCTTAATTTGCAAAGCAAATTTCAGAAGTGAGTATATTGTTTAAATTAGAAGTGGTTTTATCAAATGATAAATTCATTATACTGTCAAATAACAGATTGTAGTTTTTAATATAAATTTCTTTAATTACACAAGAACTCCAAATGCATTGTCCGTTATGTTGTAAAGTGCTTCTAAGATTATTTTGTAGTGAAAAAAAGAATTGTAACTACATCACACTGGAATAAAAGGTTCAATTTAATGTTAGCCTCCAGTAAAATAAATTGGCAATAAATCATAACGTGACTTTAAACCTGAAAAATCTTAGCAAATAGATATACGGGAAGTTATGCTGTGTCTAATGAGAATGTGAATATGAATATAATAGATATTATCTTATGTGAACTTGTGAAAATAGCACGTCATTAAACTGCACAATGAAAGAAAAACCACAAAAGTGGCAACTAAACATAAGGAAAGGACGGACTATAAGACGTTAAAGGCTGAGCTCGAGAATTTACGAGAAACGCCAACCGTGGGGGGTGGGGGGAAGGAAGTACGATTGTACCATGGAAGTTGATTACATGTAAAGTTTGCCTTCATGTTTAACTGAGATTCGTGCTCATAAACAAGTAAAACTGCAATTTAAACTACTTTAAATCTCAAACTGCATTGACACACACCAATATTTTTTATGGTAGTACACAACTACACATGTTTTCACCGACACTTTCTTTTTGTATCATTGGTATAACGGTGTAAATGCGCAGATAATAAGGTAGTATTGGAACACTGAGCATCGAAGCTGTTAGAATAGTTAACTCTTCAAAATCATTTAATTCTTGCGCAAAATTCTGCGTTTATTTTCTTTCAATGTCTTTGTATTGACTGGATATGTTCACGTTCACGATGCTTTACCATTAATAATGAACATATATTTAGTTCTAATAACTAGATTTGCTAAATAATAAACAAATGAAGTACATATCCACTTATTAAAAAAAGGATGAAAGTAAAGCCCAAATATGTTCCATTACTCAAAACCTACGCGAAAGTAGCCGTCCGAATGTAACGTCCTTTCGAGATAATCACCGGGAGCGGTAGCTCAGTGCATCAACTGATGTCACTGCAGTGCCTCTGACCGGGAGGTCCTAGGTTTGGGTCCTGACAGCGGCAGGATTTTCGACTCTAGCTTTTCAGCTAGGCGAATTCAGTCGCTGACTGGAGGAGAATTCTAGCGGCTGGCTGCTCTGATCGGTGGTTTTCCGTGGTTTCTCCGATCAACACCAGGCGAATGCCGGAGCAGTACCCTAACAAACGGGCCACGGACGGCGCGCGATCTGTCCTTCCTCTTCCTTGACCTATCCTCTCCCCTTACACACACACACACACACACACACACACACACACACACACACACACTTACACTAACATGCACTACACTACCGCATATTCCGGGAGATCGGTCGGGAGCCTAGAGCTTGTCCCGGCTGGGGCGGTGCCCTGCTGGTGGGAGAGTCCTGGTTAGGGGGAAACCTCACTAGCCGACGGTAGTTCTGCGCCGGATCTCACCATCCAGCGGGGGAAGATCACCGTCTTCTCCCGAGAAAAAACATGCACTATACTAACGGGACTAATGACTAAAGCAGTTAACGCGCCCGAAAACATGAAAAATCAATCAATCAATCAATCAATGGAGATAATCGTTCACCATTGACGAGCTGCTCCGTCTGTGCTCCGTCGGACAATAGTCCAAACAGCGCGGGCGGCCGGCCTGTGGGTTATTAAGGGCCTGTCAAGCGGCGTGCGTTGGCAAACGGCATGCGCGAGTGCCGTGCGGTGGCTCTGCATGAGTCATCCCGTGCGCGGCGCACGCGCGCCGTTCGACCTGTGTTCAGCCGCGGGCGCCCCTGCCGCCGCTGCCGCCGGCGGCCCAGTGACCGGGATACCCCGCCATCGATAATGACATCGTTTTTCCCCTGCAACTGTGACACCCCGCCGGTTTACGGACATCGACATTTCACGTTACCCGTTCAGTTCGCTCCTACCGACCGAGGAGAATGTTCATAATATCTAATGCGCGGGTCCAAATGAACAAGTTTGTAATGATTGACGGTTGTGTTAATGTACTGTCTTCAAAATGTATTGGAGCACTTCTGGATGTGAAGATTCATCGGAAATCTGAGAGCGTCTCCAACCGAAAGCTTCTGCAGACCGAGGAGAATGTTCATAATATTTAATGCGCGAATCCAAATGAACAAGTTAGTAATGATTGACGGTTGTGCTAATGTACTGTCTTCAAAGTTTATTGGAGCATTCCTGGATGGAAAGATTCATCGGAAATCTGTGAGCGTCTCCGACCGAAAGCTCCTACAGACCGAGGAGAATGATCATAATATTTAATGCGCGGATCCAAATGAACAAATTCGTAGTGATTAACTGTTGTGTTGGAGGCTTCAAAATTACTGGCTTCAAAATGTATTGGAGCACTTCTGGATGTGAAGATTCATCGGAAATCTGAGAGCATCACCAACTGAAAGCTCCTATCGACAGAGGAAAATTTTCATAATATCAAATGCCTGGGTTTAAACGAACAAGTTCATAGTGTTTGAAGTACAGGCTTCAGAATCTTTTGGAGCAATCATGGATGCGAAGATTCACATGAAAGCTAAGAACATCACCGGCAAAAAGCTCCTTCCGCCCAAGGAAAATGTTCATAATATCTAATGCGGGGGACCAAATGAACAAATTCGTAGTGATTAACTGTAGTACAAATCAGCAAGTTTGTAGTGATTGACAATAGTGTGAATGTACTGGCTTCAATATCCATTCGTTGTTGTACTGGCTTCAAAAACTATTGGAGCATTCCTGGATGCGAAGATTCATATGAACACTGAGAGCATCACTGAACAAGAGCTTCTACCGACCAAAGAAAATGTTCATAGTATCTAATGCGTGGGTTCAAATGAACAAGTTGGAAGTGATTGACGGTGGTGTTAATGCACTGGCTTCAAAATCTATTGGCGCACTACTGGATGCTAAGCTTCAACAGCATGCTGCGTGCATCAAAAAACCTGCACTTTGGAGGTTCTTTAGGGTAAGGCAAATTGAGGCGGCAGAGCTCGACCCGTAATAGGCGGGCTTAATCAGGTTAATTTATTCCGCTGGACCATTACAGAGCAAGCGATTAAGGCACAGGCAGTTCTTCAAAATATGGCGTGCTTCCTTAATTGCTAAGATTCTTCACCTCATGGAAATTTAATGAAGGAGCGTCGAGTGGTGTTTTGGAAGAGAGACAATTCTGTTTAGAAACTCTTGTTATTCTGTTGATATTTTGTAATTTTGAATTCTTAAAATTGAAGAACTTAAAATATTTTATTCATTATGCATTTAAATAAACAAAATTACTTTCTCGTATATGTAAATATATACGGAGTAATATACGTATTATAAGAAAGTTATGTTATGCTGCGCGAAAAAACGGCGTATTTTCGTCAGAAAGTTATTGCTGTGTCCTGATAACGAAAAAGTACATAAATCCAGCTGATAAATTAAGAAAAAAAATCCTCTAAAACGTGGTGTAGCAATAATCCCTGTTTTATGGGTCCTTAATGGCGAAAAGACATTTGAAAGCAAAACGTCCGTCCATCCATCTGTCTGTCCATCCGTCTGTCCATCCGTCTGTCCGTCCGTCCGTCCGTCCGTCCGTCCGTCCGTCTGTCGTATGTGAACAAACGTAGCTCCTAAACTGTGCGTAGGGTTTTTTCCAAATTGAAGAAACCACTATCGTTTTTGCGTGAGCTGCAGCTCTGCGATTTTGAAAAACATTCATTAATTTTTTCTTTAAATTTCTTATAAGAATAGAGTAAAATACACTTATAAAGGTGGCATAGTCCGATTTTCACGATTAACTCTGAATTATCGGAAATTGTAAATTTTTTCGGTAACTTCTTACAATATTGAAAATAGAGATTTTTCCTTCAAATAAAATTTGTTGTCCATAAATAGTTCTTTCAATAAGGTCATGTAGATATTTTTGTAACTTTAGTAGCTTTCTTACAATAGTGCATGCAATATTTGCAATTTAAAAAAATTATAAAAGTAAAATTGTCTGGAAAACGGCTCCAAATTTTTTTCTTTACAATTTTGATACGGTTAGGGCTAAACAAACCCTATACGATTACATAAACGCCATATTGATCTATTCGTTTGTTTTTTCAGAAATTATAAAAATGTAATTTCTTAACTTGTCTCTCACGTCGGTAACACTGACTTTAGAGGCAATTTCTTTACAGTATTATATTTATCAGTACATGTGTTTTAAATAATGTCAAATACAGTTTCTCAAAAACACATCAGTTTTCTGTGAAAATTAGCTCAAAATCCCCAACAAACGCTAAAAACGCCATTTGCTCAAAAATAGCTCCGAATTTAATCTTCAAATTTTTTCAATGAATAGTGCTTATTGTACTGTTTAGTATGGATTAACGCCATTTTCTTAAAAACGGTTCCAAATTTTCCAATGAAAATTGCTATTTAGGAGAAGGTTTTAGCCTTCTTTAATATTCTTAAAATAATATTTTAGTTTTGGAAACCGAAAAGTTAAGAAAATGTAAAAAAAAAAGTATATTGGGCGGCGATAGATGGCAGCTGGCAGGAGGATGAGGCAAGACCATAAAGTCAGTCCACTCCAAGGAAATTAGAAAACTTAACTACGAGAAAGTCTGTACCGTTCTGTAGCACCTATAGTTCTGTTTTTGTATAACTACCTGACAAAATGTTCACGGAATTATTCCATAAGAGTAGTGTGAATACATCAATTTGCCTTGAAACCCATAGTTCAATTAAAATCCTCTCATTGGTAAGACCAACATATCCTTTTGTTACAAGTATTATTTATACCTTCACGTAATGGAAATTTAATTTTTAATCTCATTTTAGTTATGATATGATAAACATTTCATATAAAACAAGTTGTGCCCTTAGAAGTTAGGTATGAAAAACAACAGAATTAATGAATTTTTGAACTTACTAATAGTAAATTCAAAATAATTTAAAACCAACTAATACTTTTTGTTGCGCGTTTCTGTGAGAAAAATTATTTTATTTCGCAATCTAAAAAAGTTGAGAAAATTTTGATAAGTTATCTCCAGACATAATATTGATTTGAGGATACAATCCTGCCATGAACAACTCTACCAGGGTGCTTGTTTTTCTTAGTATTTTTTCTGTGTTTCAGACACTAATTGCACAAAATGTGCATTTAGTGCGTGCATATCACATAGCCTTCAGTTCTTTAGATTATTTACTATAGACATTTTATTGAAGTCTATCAATCGAGAACTCGTTTGCAGAGTCTAGGAAATCGCAAAAATATTTTCAGTGAAATTTGATTGTTTTGTTCGGTTTGTTTGAAGGGCAAATTTTGTCCAAGGGAATGGGACAAAACTGCTATTTAAACAGTAGTCTAACCAAAAATAATGAAGATGTAGAATTGCGAAGGAATCACTACACACTACATTTTTGTCGTAGATGCCGTTTCAAGTGTTTTCCGATTTTCAGGTTTTCAACTTCAGTCCAAATGACTTCCGGCGATTCGTACGTGTTGACGATTAAACTCCATTAACAATCATTCACTTAAAATTTTAATAGTGTATTAGTTGTGTCGATTTGACTCGCTATGGAGAATTCAGGAATTCTGTTTCCAGGTCGTGGCCACGCTTTAAACCTACCTGGTCATTCTACTTCATTTGCATCCCCTAAGAGGTCACGCAGGAAGCTGCATGAGTGACGTAAAGTAGAGATATGTGATGTTGTTTTGACAGTGGCGATCATATCAGTAAATTCGTTTATAAACTTGGTAGTTGGGCCAATTTTCAGAGTAGTCAGAATCAGTGCAGCTGACTCTATGAAAATTATCATTTTTGAAACACAATGTTTGACATAAATTCAACTTATCTTTGAAGTTATATTTTAAGGGAAAGTTTACACAATGTTTGTGTAATATACAGAAATCGGTGGTGTCTACGCGGTTATTTCAATGCATTCTATTCGTGATATTCCATTGAGCGCTGTGTGTTTATTATCAATTAACATTTAACTATTATGTATATACAGCTTCATTTAATTTACGATTCAAATGCTAACGATATATAATTAAATTACTCGCTTAATGTATTCCCTTCTACAACAAAATCGTAGTAAAGTATTTCTACAATTTCTGGATTGATGCTCTGTGTAAATATGGGAGTTCCAAGGATTTCTAAGTTGAAGAGTGTGTAAAAGTATCTTAATTCCATTTGTAATAACATTTTTTATCTTCTTTAGGACTCTTGCAATGTTTGTTACTATTATCAACGGTGATTTGAAAAAAATGTGCCAGTAAATTACCACAGTGCCGCAGTGTTAAAATTATCGCAGTCCATTTTCTGAAACGAGATTAAATGCCACAGTTAAAATTACATGCGAATTTGGAACACTCGGTAACCTTCCTCGCTTATCATCCTTTGAACATTGCACCTTGGAAAGTGAACATATTTCTATACTAGGGTTTCTCTAACGTGGCATCTGATGGTAGTATCTACAAGATGGGATATGGCACGACTTTTTGTGTCTTTCTCTGTCCTGCCGCAAGATGACGCATGATCGCGACCGTATCAAGCAGTGCTGAAGATCAACGACTCTGGCGGCACAACCGAGAAAGAACCGAAATGCCGTACCATATTCCATCTTGAAGATATTATTCTCAGCTGCCACGTTAGAAAAACCCAAGCGTAGTAAAGTCGAACATGCACTTCAGGGATTTAGAAAAATATTTATTTTATAGTTCCTTAGTGTTATGTATGGAAAAACAGCAAGTTAACAATAACAAGATTTTTATTACAGTTTCGCTGTCGTTACAAAATGTGGTACCAAAATCCAAAAGAGAGAGAAACCAATATAACATAGCCGAGTCACCAGATGTTCCGTAGCAGTCCAAGTCCAAAGCCGTAGTCGCACAATTAATCAGTCGGGATCGCTTAGTACACTGCCGGGTCACAATCACTATACTCAACACTATCAACTCTCAAATTACACTCGGTACACTCGGTACTGCCGCTACCCCGGCGGCTGCCCGTTATATCTTCCTGCGCGCTGAAGACTCGCCTCCTCGTAGAGGCTTCGCGCGCCGGCCGTTCCGTCCCCATTGGCCAGCTCCTTCTTCGCTCGGCTGCCCAGTTTACGCTTGCTGACGTCACAGCGCGCCGACTCTGCGGCGCGCTTTTTGGTGTGGCGGACACCGCCGCAACACTTAGTCCACAGCCATAGTCTCCAGTCGACCACTAAACTCGCCGTGAATAGGTTCAATATTGCCAGTGATTCTTATTTTGTCATCAAATCTTAAAATAGCTGCAGCACTCGGTGTCACACGTGTGAAACTGCGGAGCATATTCCCGACTCGCGTCGGCAGCGTTGCAATGACATTCGCCGAAATTAAGATCACAGGACAATATTCATTTATAGTGAAGCAACGCTGTATTGCTGTAGTGCAGCATAAAATACTCTCTGTAAATAATTTGTGAGCGATTTCTTCAATATTTTTACTTTGTAGTAAAAGCCATTTGACAGTCTATTCGGCTGCGACGTGCACTTCTGGATGTGAATATTCATGTGTGAATTCGTGTTATTTCATGCACTTTTATTTTCTGTAGTAGGTACGGAGTAATATACACAATTTTAATTACATTACATAAATGTAATTCTTTGAAATGTCTTCCACGTTGTTAACATTTAAATTACATTTTTGTAAAAATATTTTTGCATTTGTGTATACAACTGCTTCAAATGATTGATTTCTCATGAATTTCCATAAAAACTCGAAACTTTCTTGTGAAAATTAGTACAAAATAGGGCATTTTTAGAAACGTTCAGTCGTCATTTTCTCAAAACGGCTCCAAATTTTTCAATGAAAATTTACATATATGACCAGGTCATATTTGGCATATTGACTCATCTGTGGTATTCTTAAAGTCATATTTCAATTGTATTATTAGGGGACCGAAAATTTGAGGAAATGTGAAAAAATGTCTTTTAGGCGCAGATAGGTCGTTGTGGAGGGAGTGTGGCAAACCAAGAAACTAGCTCAGAGTGAAGAGATTAAGGAACTAACTGGTACGAGAAAGTTTGTGCTATTCTGTTGTACCACTAGTTTATCTTTTACGGACCTGTAAATAATACATATGAATCCTATAATTATGTTAATAGATTTGATGGTAAAATTCTTTAGAGAAACAGTTTTTTTTAATGACGTCTTACAGATGCTTAGCTTTAAGATATTAGCTTACAGAGTGTCGGGTTAATCCTGAATAAAATGAATCTGAATTTGTCACTAACCAACTACCAATATTTGATTTTATTAAAACAGAACATTGTAACTTTTAAAAATTTTATTATTAGCAGTTCTACACGTTTTCGAGAGAACTTTCTACGGATGTTACTGCATCTTCTTCATATTTTGTTGTTTAATTTTCTGTTTAATAAGACTTTAATTTTACGAATAGTATCTTAACGTAAGTTTGAAACGTCTGCCCAAAATATTTGTCGATCACTTATTGGTGGGATGCAAAAATCTTGCTAAGTACGTACGTAGTCTCCTAATAATTTTTTAGCAAAATTTATTATAGGTTTATAGGCATTTAAAACATAGGTTATAGGCATTATAGTTTTATAGGCATTTAACCAACGAGCTACCGAGGGAGGCCTAAAATATGAAGTAAATCTATTTATTTAAAGCAATCTATTTATCTTATATAAAAATTATATTTATAAAATCAATAAAAATTTATTTAAAAATAATCATTATTCTGTATTTTACAGATTACAAAAGTCATGTACATTTTTTACAATAAAATAATCACATTTGTTACAAAAATGCTCACACGTATGGCACTTACATGGATATAACAGGTATAGAACTTATAATTATACATTGATTATCGACAATATTAAGTTGTTTGCGAATTGAATATAAAACACAAATGAACTTCCAATTATAAATAAATACTGTTACTATTTATATTTTTATTGAAAAATAATATAATTGTTAGATTTAATAACATAACTTGTCTTTGACTAAAACTTTATTTGTCTACTTGTAATAATATTCTATTAAATAATATATTTAATACTCGCATGCACGAATGTACACGAATACGAACAAGAGACATGTTTCAATAAAGTTCAATAATTTAACTACAAGTACTTACGAGCACTAAAATCTCAGTTTGGAAAGCCCATGCGTATACTATATGATTAAGTTAATGTGAATTGAACGACTGACGATCCATGAATGAAACCTTCTTTGAATTGTGAAAGCCATCACCCACGGACTTTCCTGAAGGGACTTATCAGTACTGTCATATAATTTTCAGGTGTTATTATACAATATTGAACACTACACATTGTATGATAAAAGTCATTCTCACTGAATATTAGTCATAAACAATCAAAGCACGAAATAAAATATGAGGAATCTCCACAAGTCAGTACAGACGGTGTTGCAAGTTGCTACAATGAGCAAATTGTCATTGTTAGACATTCACTTGAAGAATTCGTCACAGAATAAGTAATGAAAGATTCCGTGCTCATTTCAATCGAGCCGAATCGTAGGGGCGGCAAAAATATGAAATGAGATGGTTCAAATTTTTACAAGATATTATTATTTATTGTGTAATCGTGCGCCCCTGCCGCCCCCATGATGCTATGCCAGTGCTTCGCCGTGTTGTGCGGTATAGTGTACTAGGTCGGTCTGTTTTTTGCGTGCGCACTTGCGAGAACCTTGCGGAGTGCCGGCGCACAACGTGTCCTTTGATAAAGCGGCGGGCAGCGCAGGCGCCTGGCGAAAAGGCGCCGCGCGTAAACTTCCGCTGCGCGCGCTGACTGGGGCACCACGCCCCTCCCCTCCCCTCCCCTCCCCACCCCAATCAGCGCCGCTCGCGACGTCAACGTCGACGAGGACAGGCAAACGCGGAAACCGGGCGCCCGGTCTGCGAGGCGCGGAGACAGCGGCGGCGGTGGCGGCGACGGGGGCGGTGGCGGCGGAGGGGGCGGGGGTGGGGGCGGGGCGGAAGTGGAGGCGGAGGCGGAGACAGCGGCGGCGGCGGCGATGGGGGTGGCGGCGGCGCGGAACAGTGTGCCAAAATAAGCCCAAACGCGTGTATAGCAAATTTCTGCGTTCGGGTGTAAATAATTGTATCTGGCATTTCATGTTTCATGGGAAAATGCATTGAGTTAGATGAAAGAAGCCGCACAAGCTATATCATGCTTGTAATGTTATGTGGTGCTTATCGTTCCCATTTGATGTCTATTCTTGAATGAAATTGAAATAATTAGAAGTAATTAATATGTGCATATTGATAATAATAATAATATAGAGAGCAATTAAATATGTAAGTTCCGCATTTCTTTTACGTGATTTTTCTTTTATTAGTTTTTTGACGCTTTGCTTGACGATGGGAGATGTCCAATTGCCGTATATCTGAACATCATAATTGTACTCTGATGTTTTTGTGCCGAAATGTTAAAGAATATTTTATCCCAAATTTCCATTTTCTCTTTTACGTAGTTTCATGAATTCCAAAGATTGTATTTATGAAACTTTAGTGATTTATGTATATTAATTGGACACGCTACAAACATCTACTGCTGAACATTCTTGTGTAGTTTGTTTTAGCTAATTTTTTAAAAAATTTCTTTCGACATCCCTGTCACATGATTCAATGAAACAGAGTCACGCTGAATACAAGATTTCTGCATAAGTAGCCAAACAATTGGTATTCAGACAATTACCTCCCTTCTCGGAAAATAAAGAAGCGGAAAATAAAGAAGTTGTAGTGAGGTCTGGTTTTAACCATTGATTTTTTTCTTTCGCTGTGCGCACGCCTTTTGCCTCATTCGGGCCCAGTGGGCGGCGCGTGGCGGGGCGTGGCGGGGCGTGGCGGGGCGTGGCGGGGCGTGGCGTGGCGTGGCGTAGCGGGGCGTGGCGGGGTGGGGCGTGGCGGGGCGGGGCGGGGCGTGGAGTGGTGGGGCGTGGCGCGACGTGGCGCGGCGTGGCGCGTGCGGGAGGGAAGGCGCGGCGCAGCGCGTGCGGGAGGGAAGGGCGGCGCCGTGGCCAGCTCGAGCGCGTAAGCGGCGCCCGGGAACCGGTCTGGAGAACCGGTCGCAGGGGAGCGGAACGAATCGCCGCGTTTGGCGGTCGCGCACCAGGGCCCCGAGGCCACGCGGCCGGCTGACCGCCCGCACGCGC
The DNA here is from genome assembly GCA_011170035.1 of Teleogryllus occipitalis. NCBI lineage: Eukaryota > Metazoa > Arthropoda > Insecta > Orthoptera > Gryllidae > Teleogryllus > Teleogryllus occipitalis. The sequence continues at coordinate 38,165 of BLKR01002251.1, forward strand.
GCCCGTGAATACACGGCGCGGGCTCCAGATGGCGGGCGCCGAGACGGGACGCTGCGTCGGCGCGCGAATGAGAATGGCCATTACGTCTGTAATCGATAGGGTCATGTGATATATCGAAAAACTATATTTTGATTAATGTATCTCAATTTTTAAATATTGTGACGAGAGACGATAACGGATTTCAGTGTATCTTCAGATCATTAGCCCCATGCTGGGCGCCATAATTTTTGCAACAGAGTTGGTAATTTTTGCACTGTTGCAGCTTTAAATATTTTCATTCTCATTCTAGACCTGTAAGTGTAGTATATGTTTTCATTGGGAGGTGATCTTCCCCCCTGTATGACGTGATCCGGCGCCAACGTACCGTCGGCTAGCGGGGTTTCCCTTCCACCAGGTATCTTCCAACAGCGAGGATACCGCCCCGGCTGGACCGGGACAAGCTTTAAGCTCCCAACCGGCCACCCAGTATGTGTGGTAGTGTAGTGCATGTAAGTGTAATTGTGTGTAATGGTGAAGATGGGACAAAGAAGAGGGAGGAAAGATCGCGCGCGGTCCGTGGACCGTGTGTTAGGATAGTGCTCCGACATTCGCCTGGTGTTGATCAGGGAAACCATGGAAAACTACCGATTAGAGCAGCCGGTCGCTAGAATTCTCCTAAACGTGCGCGAGCTAGGAGGCATGGTAGGCATTTTAAAAAGCTCTGTACATTGAATAATGACTGAAAATTTGGACATTAAAAACTCTGGGCGCAAGATGGATACAAACAGCATCGTGAGAATGTTTCTTTCCAGTGTTTGAAGATATTTCGCTCCAATGAAGCCGCGTATTTGCGCCGATTCTTAATCATGAATGAAACATGGGTCCATCACTTCCTACCTGCGACGTAAGAACTGTCAAAGAAATGGTCTGAAAGAGGAGAATCGGGTCCAAAGAAGGCAAGGACAGCTCCATCTACAGGCAAGTTCTTGGCGCCAGTTTTTGTGGATGCGTATGGGATTATTGTCATTAATTACCTCCAAAAAGGAAAAACAATCAATAGCGAGAATCATGGCCTCCAATACTATTTCAGTAGTATAGATACCTTTCGCGGCTCTTACATGCAATCATCCTTTATAAATGAGGTCTCTAAAGAAAGAGAACTTCACAGAGTCGAGACGAATTGCACTTTGACTTAAATATGAATGATTTGAAAAAAAAAGCATCTAAATATCCATGCCGAATGCAATCCGTAACACTCGGCCGAATTTTTTTGCAACTTTATCGTTAAATAGTACATAAAAGAATGCGTTAAAAAGCCTTAAAAACTAAAATTTGGAGGCCAAATGCCTCAAAGAAACGTTCATCACACGGTAATCTACAGAATAAAATCTTTTTGAACATTCTATTACATTTTTGCTGGTTCGACGCTTCTCGACTCTACCCCACCTGTTCAGAGTCTGTAGAATTTCCCACTGTGTGTGAAATTAAACTAATTACTTGATATTCTTCGCGATTGAATTACATTAGTTTACTTTTGTGCTCGGTAATGACGTTAAATAAAAAGTTTGTATGGACAAGGGTGTACGAGTATTGTATTCTTATAAATTACAAGGAGACAGGTGACGGAGAAGAGGGTTCTCAAGAAAAAGATTTGTTACAGGCTTAATATGGAAATGGAAAAATAGGGAGGAGGATGGGGTTTAAAATTGGAGAGTTCTCTCACGGGTACGCTAGTAAGAACTCATTCCAGCTTTTGAGAGATGAAATCAGGACAAAACGACCACACTTAGCGAAAAAGAATGTGTTGATTCATTAAGACAGTGGGCCAGCTTTTACATCCATTTAGGCAATGGCCAAAATCAACCAGTTGAAGTTTGTATTGAACTCATCCGCCATATTCGTCATATTTACTCCCTTTGAGTCATTTTCTGTTTCCAAACTTGAAAAAGTTTCGTTGGTAAAAGATTTGCCAATGATGAGGTGATGGTTGCGGTTGATGGGTATTTTGAGAAACTCAACCGTTCTCACTGAAAAAAGGGCATCAAAGCTAGTGAACATCGCTGGGAAAAGCCTATTGAGCTAAAAGGAGACTATGCATAGTATATAAAGGAGACTATACACAGCTATATAGAGAAATAAAGATATTTTTCCAATTTTGGTTTGTTTTTGTAGTAAGGTCGAGTACTGCTGAGACTACCCTCGTACTATGTACATCTTCTCGACCAGACCATAAAAAAGTTAAGAGGATACTGAATTCTCTTTGTTTATTTTCATTTTCGCTGTTCATTTTCACTTGCGGTTGAAACCGTCAGCTATCGTCTTTCAGCGGTTTACCTATCAAAGAAACGCAATACGCCGCACATTTGTTAGGGAAACACCCTCGAACGTTCGTTAACCACTGCCACAACAGTCATTGTGACATGCCACCACGGAATCTAAGGGATCGTTATTGTATTTTATGGGTAAGCAAAACTTCCCATTTCTGCAGTAATGAGAAAGACTGATTGAGTTGCAAGCTAAAACAATACAGTCGTGTTGTTGGGTGGACTAATGTCAAACACGGGGTCCTGTATTTATATTTCAAAAGCAAAATGTTATCTATTAAATACATTAGTGGTAGGAATAGGAAATTGTAAAGTTTTGTTGCATTTCTTATGGATTCGGCGAAAACTAATGCTATTTCTATTCGTTTTTCGGTATTGATTTGACTGATTGTTAGTGATTTCTAGCATGGCAACTATTAAGGCAATTTGTCCCGAAATTGTAGTGCATGTTTGCTGTGGAGGTGGCGTTGTTCTTCCACCGCTGGATGGCGAGATCCGGCGCCGACCTACCGTCGACTTGTGGAGTTTTCTCCAACCAGATATCTCCCACCAGCGGGGCACCACCCCAGCCAGGGCACGTTCTAAGTCCCCGACCAGTCTTCGTGCTTGTGTGGCAGTGTAGAGCATGTTAGTGTGAGTGTGTGTCTAAGTGGTGAGTATAGGACAAAGAAGAGGAAGGAATGTGCGGTCCGTGGCCCGTTTGTTAGTGTAGTGCTCCGACATTCACCTGGTGTTGATCAGATAAACCACGGAAAAATGCAGAACAGAGCAGCCGGCCGCTAGAATTCTCCTCCAGACAGCGACTGAATTCGACTTAGCTGAAAAGCTACTGTCGAAAATCCTGCCGCTGTTCGGATTCGAACCTAGGACCTCCCGGTTAGAGGCACTGCAGTGACATCAGTAGATGCACTGAGCCACCGCTCCCGGTTTGAGCATCAAAAGGACATTAATTTTAACAGTGATGTTTAATGTATTATTTACCATATGGACTATATAATTCTAAACAACTTGTAACAGGTATTGTACCGCAGCTTCTTGGTCAATTGCCCCCATCTCGATCAAGTTTTTCGTCCAGTTTACCTGATCCTTTGAGCAAACTCTAAGATGGCCCCTTATTCTACATCTGGACATAATGTAACTTCATTATCTGGGCACGTCTTCTAGAATTGAGTGGGAAATATAGTTATTCCAATTGTCGTTCTCCATGTTGTTGGGGCAGGAAATATTATGCCTTAACGAAGAACATGATGAGGGAGAAGATCCCGGATCTATAGCTGATTTACCCTTTAAAATATATTGTATTATATCGGAGCGAATATATTCTTCGTTATATATGCGAATATATTCGCCGTTCTCTTTTACGAGTCTACCTCTGTTTCTCAGACCATATTTACGGTTAAAATTTTGTTGATGTTGATGTGATGATCGTTTACATTGGACCATATTGTTTGGCTGAGGATGAATTGAAATTGAATATTTTTAATGAGGAGACGTATATGGTTCTGTAGAAAAAAATACTATCAATTCGAAAACAAAAAAACAAACATCACACACTTTGTTTTACTGTATTATTTCTATCACGCCTCAAAAGCTCCAGAATATATTGAAACATGCCCCTAACTGGTACAATTATTGGGCGATTCGTCGTAAACGGTTTCCAAATTTCTAGTAACATGGGCGCCAGGAAAAAGTTACGATAATATTTTAACTATTATTACTATGATAAAAAAACTGAATATTATCCCGCTAGCTGGGTCGATGGGTCACGTCAGAAATAATTGCTATTATCTATTAATAGCCGATTACCCGATCTGCCATCTATACAGAATGGCGAGGAATCTGAAAACAGAGATTATTTGATCTAGCTACTTATTAGCTTGAATTGGCCAATGAAAATCATTTGATCTTTCTTTCAAGAGAAACTTTCTTGGTTCGAACCTTATACGGCGATTCTGGTCTTCGCATGCTCTTGATTGGTACTCCCTCGAAAACACGCCTTCCCTTCTTGTATTTGAAACTCCGAAGTCCCGCAGTCCAGTTACCACGAATCTTCTTCTCTTCTTTCTTGACGAACACCGCCGATTCACCGCTTCGCACCACTCAAATATTTGTTCCAGCTCCACGATATTAGGTCGGATGCCCGTTCTCACTAATATAAATATCTAATGCTTTTATGCTTACACCGCACAAAAAAAAATCTCTCAGTTCTATCTTCCGTTTATAGCAAAAAATATGCAAAGTCCTAACATGCACAAATTAATCTATTTTCGAGCGAACTGCTCACCGTCACGACATGCGACCGAATGAATTTTTCCTTCCTTTTTAAAAACCCATAATGCCTCGCCTTGCCTTCACGGTCAGATGAATGTTTGTTTATCCTGACTACCACGACGTCGTTACTAAGGCGCCATATTGCCTATTATTTGCCCTGCCCATTTACGACAAATATTCTGTAATAAAACGTCCCCATATTGGTATGTCACAATATTTAAGGAAAAGACTTGTAAATAAATTACCTACATACCTTCTTTTAACATAAAATAATCATAGTGAAGTTATTTGAAAGAAATATGTTCTGTATGAAGATATTTTTTTCGCTTGGTTTAGATGAAATGAATTTGGGAAGGTTATCCTGATGAAAAGACGAAGGCTCTCTAGTTCGATATAACACCTTAAAAAATATAATGAAATCGCTTCAAATGTGGTAATATTTATTTATTTACTACTATTTATCTACTTCTCATATAAGTGTTTTCTTATCAAATACACAAATGACTCCATGTGAAATGATTGCAAAATAGTTGTTAGACACATTTTCCGGACATTTCAGAGATGAGAGACTACTCAAACAGTTGTCCAATTCAAACACTGGAGAGAGATTGTAATGTTAAGGAGAGTAATTCGTTGTTGGCTGGTCGTCAATGTGGCATCAGCGCAGGGCGTCGCACCAGAACGCACAATCCCCCGCCCCCGCCCCCGCCCCCGCCCCCAACTCCGCCGAGGAGCTGCGTCTCGGCTGCGCAATTTCCATCGCTCGCTGCCCAACTCAACTCGCCCCGGGCCAGCACGCGCGCACCCCCTCCACTCCGCCGCAACCTCCGCCTCCGTATCCGCCCCCGCACCCGTCGCCGCCAGAGCATCTGCCGCCGCCTCCACAGTACCCTCCCCCTCCGCCTCCCCCTCCGCCACACCCTCCGCCACACCCTCAACTGCCGACTCCGTCTCCGCCTTCGCTAGCGTCGCAGCCTCCGCTGCCACTGCCTCCTCTATCGCCTCCATTCCCATCCTCGCCTATGCCCCTACCACCCCTTCTTCGCAACCACTTCGCCTCCATCTCCCCCTGCCGTCTTCTCCGCCTGCACCATAGCTTCCGCTGTGATTGCCGCTTCCACCATACCCTCTCCTCCGCCTCCTCTTCCGACGCCTCCACCTCTCCCATGCCGCCTCCTCTTCGTCCTCCGCTGCCCTGCTTCCTCTGCACTTTTGGATCTCCGCTGCCTCGACCACCGCCCCTTACTCCACGAAACCACTTCTGGCAATTTTCGCGGTGGCTGCCTCAGCATTGGGGTTGCGTACCGTTGTTCATTTGGGAGGACAGTCCTCCATTGACGTCAATTGTCCTCCCGCCCTCCTTTGTATTTTAAATGTTCTCCTTTTAGTAAATTGTTATCATTTATTTTATCTCATGACTGACGTCTGCTACGTTGTATCGTTTATTGTTTAATTTAGAATAGAAAACATGAACATAATTTTTCTTAATGCTGACACACGCATGCACGACAGTGTCTCTGTCTAGCGAATAAAATAAAAAGAATCGCTCTATCTTCATCTGCATTTTGTGAGCGAATCTTTTCACTTGAATCGCAAATGGAGAGATGAAAGAAATAGAGATGTTAGTGTAAACTAAATATTTATAAAAAGAAATGTGTTGATGCGTTTTTTTGTTTTTTTTATTTTTGCTTAGCGAGTGTCCTTCCTTTCACATGAACATTGTCGGCAACCCTACTCAGCATCCAAGTGCACAGTGGCGAATTAACCGATACACCGCGCATACCGCAGGTATACCTAGTAATTCGAAGTGTATAAGTAATATTTCAAAAGTTTGACAATCCTCTAAAATGAGATTTTGAAAGCTTTAAAACAGGTGCGAAATAATAACCCTGTTTTGCTACCGAGAGCCAGTCAGTCTTTCGCATCCGTAAGTGCTATGAAGTGCATGAAGTTTCAGACAATTCTAAATGCTGTCCAGACAATTCGCTCGGCGCAGGCGAAGGCACCGCATGCCAGCCGCGATAACCTATGGCTCCTCATGTTCCAAGGGCGGGGAGACGAAAGGATGCACGACTGGACGGTCGCGACCCGACGGTACCGATCGGTCGGTAGGCACCGCAAAATATTGCGGTGAACTGGTCGTTGGTAAGTTACGTTTCTCTCATGTTTTTGTGAAAATGGAGTGTGTTAATGATCCATAAGGTAGTGATTTGTGTAATATTCTGATAGAACAATTATTAAGGACAGAATGTCATAGTATTGGGATTTCGGAAAAGCTCGAAATAAAAAACAACGGAAGAGGTGGCTTCCATAAAGTGCGGTAAACTTGAAATAATGTTCAGGATTCGCCACTGCGACTGCATCAACCCCACCATAGCTGTCTAATTGGCAGTCATCAACAAGAACAAGTAAATTGCCATCACTGTCTTTTACCGCCAAAGTCTTTATTGCCTCTACTATCGACTGCCCCTCCGCCAAGCCAGCGCTACCGCCTCCGCTCTTGTCGTTGCAACCACTACGATCATTGACATCTCATTTTGCTCTTCGGATTGCTTCGTCTTTACCGACTGGTCGATCTCTAGGCCGTCCCGGTGCTTCTAAAACCCTTGCCCACACATCGTTACTCTGCACGAATTCCTCATACACTACATATTTCCATAGAGTATCATCAGTAGACGCCTTCATTAGTCATCGTATTGTAATCACACTGAATCTCGAATTTCTTTTTACCCTGATCAAGGCCAGCATTTTTATGACTTACAAATGCACCTTTTATTGACGCCTCCTTCCCTGTAATTTCCTTTGAGTTCGAAAACTCCACTGCCTGCAACATCGCAGACAACGCTGTCATTCATCGACGTATCGTTTCAAAATCGCCGTCCTTAATAACGTCAATCATCTGCACCAAATTTATCTTTATCACCTCCATTACATTTGAACCACATTTTTCCTGGATCTCAAGTATTATCACCTCGCAATCACATTTGCATCGTCTCATATATCAGCACTTCCGTCATCCTTAACACAGTTCCTGGGTTTCTTCATCGTCAGATGTTTCGCTGTTACGCATTATCTGGCGGATTTCCTAATGGAGATACTACGTAGCCACATTTTCGTAATCTCCGCCGCCCACTCCTTCGCCGCACACGCAGTCGCCGCCGCCAACGCGGCCCCGCGCAGCCGGTTCACCTTGCCCCAGAGCACGGCCAGCGCGCGGCCAGCGCCGCCCCCGCCGCCCCGCCCTCCCTCACGCTGCACTCGCCATCGATTCCATCCCGACTCCACCAACTACCATCAGCGCTACCAGCAGCCCCACCACTGCCGCTCCCTCCAACACTTCCCTCACCAACTACCGCCAACGCCATCACCCTCACCGCTGCCGCCACCGTCCTCCCTGCCACTGCCCTCACCATCGATTCCATCACCACCACCGCCCCCTGCATCATATCCGCCACCTTCTTCATCATCGTCACTGCCCTCTGAAACATTGCCTTCCCCGTCGATTCCATCCTCACATCCCACCACTACCGTAACCTAGTACCGCCATCGCCATCGCTACCACCACCACCACTACCACTACCACTACCACTTCCACTACCACTACCACCACCACCACCACCACCACCACCACCACCACCACCACCACCACCGACAGGTGCCACTATCACGAATTCCGCCTCTCCAACCTCTGTCTGAACCGCCTGTACCACCCGAGTAGCCTAAAACGCCGAAACCGTCGGGACAGTCTAAACCATCAGTCCCGGAGTACCGTCAGTGCAGTCAGTACCGTTTGTACTACCTGTACCGCCTGGACTGGTTGTATGTAGAGATTACTCTAAGAAGGGACCGCTTTTACAGCGCCTGCTTGACTACCACTGACAACATTACTGCAAGTTATGTCCATGTGCTGAATTCGTCAAAGCATTCTTTTGATTGATTGTTTCGTGACCTACCGTCGGCTAGTGGGGTTTTCCCCTAACCAGGACTCTCCCACCAGCGGGCACCACCCCAGCCGTGACAAGCTCTAAGCTCCGACCGGTCTCCCGGAATATGTGGTAGAGTACTGCATGTTAGTGTAAGTGTAAGGGGAGAGGATAGGAGAAGAAAGAGGAAGGACAGATCGCGCGCGGTCCGTGGCCCGTTTGTTAGGGCACTGCTCCGGCATTCGCCTGGTGTTGATCGGAGAAACCACGGAAAACTACCGAACAGAGCAGCCGGCCGCTATAATTCTCCTCCAGACAGTGAATTTGACCTAGCTGAAAAGCTAGTGTCGAAAATCCTCCCGCCGTCAAGACTCGAACCTAGGACCTCCCGGTTAGGGGCGCTGCAGTGACATCAGTTGATGCACCGAGCTACCTCTCCCGGTGCATTCTTTTGCACATGGCTCCCTTGCAAAAGGCTTCGACACAACTTCTTGCAAAGTCATTTTCCAACATGACTTTCATTTGATGTCCGACCTGTCAAATTGGTCCCTTCTTAAAGAAATTTCTCTATACCTCCTCTGGCACCTGTACCATCTCTTCCTAGGGTTGCCAACAAAGTTCATGTAAAAGGAAGGACACTCCACAAACCAAAAGAAAAAGAAGAAAAAAAGGAAACGCAGTAACACATTTCTTTTTATAATTATTTAAGTTAGACTAGCTTCAGCTCTACTTCTTTCTTCTCTCCATTTGTGATTAAAGTGAAAAGATTCGTTCCCAAAGTGCAGATGAAGATAGCCTGAGCATCTCTTTTTGATTTTAGTCGCAAGACAGAGACCATATCATGTACGCATGTTTCATGTACACGTGTCAGCGTTCAGAAAATAAATATTCGTATTTTATATTCTAAATTAAACAATAAACAATACAAAGTAGCAGATGTTAGTCATGTGATAAAATAAATGACAATAAATGTTGAAATGTTACTAATTGGAGGACATTTAAGATACAAAGAAGGACGAGAGGACAATTGATGTCAGTGGAGGACTGTCCTCCGACATGGAGGATGCCGGGACACAGATCGAGAGCTTAGAGCTTGTCCCGGCTGGGTCGGTGTCCCGCTGGTGTGAGATACCTGATTGAGTAAAACCCCGCTAGCTGACGGCCGGTGGGCGCTGGATCTCGCCATCCAGCGTGGGAAGAAAACCACCATCTCTTGAGGGAAAAATATGCACTACACTTAGGGGACTAATGAACTTAATAGTCGACGTGCCCAGAATCACTATGAACCACCCAACCAATGGAGGACACGTGGCAACCCTACTTGTACTACTTCTATCGCATTTTCCGCCCCCCGCCCCCGCTACCCCGCCTTCTCCCAGTAGTCTTCCCGAGGGCGACCTCCAGCGCGACGACAATGAAGGACTGTCCTCCCAAATGAAGGACCGTTTGCAACCCTATTTAAAAAACAACAATGGACGAAATGAAAATTGACGTCAATGGATGACTGTCCTACCACATGGAGGACGGTTGTCATCCTATTTAAATTCAAAGAGGGACAATGTGACAATTGACTTCAATAGAGGACCATCGTCTCAAAAGGACGGGTGACACCGTATTTAAAATGCAAAGGACGAGATGACAATTAATGTCCTCCCAATAGAGAACGGTTGACTCCCTTCCTAAAATACAAAGCAGGACGAGATGACACTTGGCGTCAATGAAGGACCATCCTCCCAAATGCAGGACGGTTGGCAACCCTGCCCCTACCGCTTCTATCGCCTCTCCCGGAGGCCTTAAGCGACCTCCGGCGCGGGGCCCGGGACGGCCTCGCGCGCCCACCGCTCGACCTCCGCGGCGGCGGCGCCGGCGCTGCAGCTATCGCCGGTGAGGTGTCGCGTTTTATCAGGCGCCTTATCAGGCGGCGGTGGAGGTGGTAGAGCAGTTCGCAGCGACGCCGGCGCCCGCGCCGCTCGTGTCACACCGCCGCGACCACTCCGCGACAACCTTGCTTCTCGCGTCGCGTCGCCTCTCCACTCCGCTCCACGCCGGCCGCTCCGCCCCACGCTCGGTGAGTGCGCGCTTCCCGGGTGCAGGAGCAATTTGCAGTCGACCCCGGTTATAGCGAACCTCTGGGGACTAACGCGTTTGGTTCACTATATCCGATGGCAAAATTAAAAAGAATTTCTCCTGAATGATTGAATGTATTAATACACACTCGCCGCGTTCGGTAAGTGCGTGCTACTCAAGTGCACGAGCGATCTGCAGTCGACCCCGGTTATAGCGAACCTCTGGGGAATAACGCGTTTGGTTCACTATATCCGATGTCAAATTTAAAAAGAATTTCTCCTGAATGACTGAATGTATTAATACACACTCGCCGCGTTCGGTAAGTGCGTGCTACTCAAGTGCACGAGCGATCTGCAGTCGACCCCGGTTATAGCGAACCTCTGGGGAATAACGCGTTTGGTTCACTATATCCGATGTCAAATTTAAAAAGAATTTCTCCTGAATGACTGAATGTATTAATACACACTCGCCGCGTTCGGTAAGTGCGTGCTACTCAAGTGCACGAGCGATCTGCAGTCGACCCCGGTTATAGCGAACCTCTGGGGAATAACGCGTTTGGTTCACTATATCCGATGTCAAATTTAAAAAGAATTTCTCCTGAATGACTGAATGTATTAATACACACTCGCCGCGTTCGGTAAGTGCGTGCTACTCAAGTGCACGAGCGATCTGCAGTCGACCCCGGTTATAGCGAACCTCTGGGGAATAACGCGTTTGGTTCACTATATCCGATGTCAAAATTAAAAAGAATTTCTCCTGAATGATTCAATGTATTAATACACACTCGCCGCGTTCGGTAAGTGCGTGCTACTCAAGTGCACGAGCGATCTGCGGTCGACCCCGGTTATAGTGAACCTCTGGGGAATAACGCGCTTGGTTCACTATATCCGATGTTGTCAAAATTAAAAAGAATTTCTTCACAATGATTGATTTTATTAATATAGAGATGCAGCAAAATACATTAATAGCACGATTTGAAAATTTCAATATCTTTATTTGTTTTTAAAAAATCAATCATTTTCAGTTGTTAGCTTCGTACATTTTTCATTAGTAATTTGTCTAGATCCTTCTACGAAGTTCGTGCTTTCTCCGTATTTGATTCTGCATTGTCCTCTATCTCTAAGTATCGTATTGCAGTCTTGACACCCTTCAATGCCTCTGGCACTGTTGGAACGCCGTCCCGCTCTCTGAAGGCTCTTTTAATCGCCTAATAACATACAATTAATTTCCAGGACTTATTTTCTACGTTTACTATAGCCGAGGTTGAGGTTCACTGTATAGGAATCTTCTTATGCTTATTTTTAATGTAAGTGAAACGGGACTTTGGACTTCAGTTCTCTATAACCGAAGGATCACTGTATCCGAGTTCACTATAACCAGAATCGACTTGTGTAGCGTAGTGAGAGAATTCACCCATTAATAACGAGAATTTAAATTTTCAAAATTAAATTTCATTAGAGGTGCTTATTGTTTAATTTACAATACTTTTACGAATATAATTTATTTAAGGTATGCAAATTTCAACAACTCGGAAATTATAAAGGTAAAAGTGAAGTCCTTTTTATTTCAAAAATATTTTTTTTAAACTAACATACTCTTCGCATATTATTATTATTATTATTATTATTATTATTATTATTATTATTATTATTATTGATTTTACATTGTTCAGTTAACTTTTAATCTGTGTATATAGTCGATGACCCTTAAGTACTTTGAGAAAACTTGAACTAATAATAATACAATTTACAATAAAACTGTAGGGGGCGAGGAGGCAAGCTGCGCCTCAAATGAAATTATTGCAGGTCTCGATCGGATCGGCGTCTGCCACTCTGCTTATTTGCTCCTTCCCTGACTCACATCACTCAGGTAACCCCCACATGCTATATTTACCAAGAAATGACAAGATGAGAACTCGTGGTGATGAAATTTCGTTGATTTCCCCGATAAGCGCAGATACTCCTGTAGATATGACGATATCGGCCAGGAGAAACAAGTTTGGACATAACATGGAAGGCGTGTTTTTTATTGATTTCGAGTACGGTATGCATAAACTGGAATAAGGGATAATAAGTTAACATTTTAAAAAATATATTCAAATACAATAAAAAGTCTTCTGCGGAATAATAGACGGTATTTTTACGTGTTTGTAGTAGATTCATTTATATTAGGAGACAAAATAAATTCCACGGGCAGATGGAGTTAAAAGAATAAATCTTTAGTGAAGAGAGTGTTCCCATTATTATGTTGGTGACAAAACAGATGGCAATAATTGATATAAAAAAGTCATTAATTATTTGCGTCATACACGCACCGTCTTCATTCCTTGTTTGGAAATGTTAGAACTTGTACTATAACATTATCTAATTATGAAACTACTCACATAAAATTGATTTAGTGAACAAAGATTTAACTTTTTAGCACCAAGACAAATTATGTTAGTGATTCTATCTGCATTGCAAAATTATCGTTGCCCTAGCAATATAATTTCTTGTAACATTCCTCTACCTTTCTAAAAATACAATGACTTGCCTCAAATAATCTGACTTACTCTACATTTGGTCATATCACAAATTCATAACAATTCAATAATTATTACGATCAATAATCGGTTACCTGTTTCTTTTATAATATTACATACAAACTTATAAACGCTCAACCAAAACTACTGAAGGTAGACTTCAAAATTTGAATATAGATTCCTATAACGTATATAACTTCTAAAAGAAGATTTTTCAAAATATATTCTATATATGAAATAGGGGCTTAATGGAGGAAATTTGCCGAAAATGTAAACCGAATGTTTACAGCTGCCCAGAGCGATGGGGATGGTAGCAATGATTATCGTAGAGAATATGGCGCGGCAACGTGGTGTGGGGGTTGGGGTCCTAGCAGAGCGGACAGGCGCGGAACCGGGCGAGGTTTCAATGTAGGTACAATTCGTTTTTTTTCCTGTCTATTACATAGTTGTAAATACCTTGTATACCTTGGTAAAGCCGGGTTCTTCAGCTAGTTCAAGTATAGACAATAGAAATATACTACTAGCAAGAGTTATGAGTGTATTATATCCTTTGTAAACCATCGATTTGAAAGTGAAAATAACTTTACTGAATTCCAACATCGAATGCTCACCCCCTTAACTGTGCGTTAAAACAATGTTATGTCACGATCGACACTTTGACACATCAATTTTATTGTACATGTATTTCTCTTTTCTGACAACCCATGCGTGGTAAGGAGTGGGGGTTATCCAAAAAGCGAAATTTTCCCCACACAATCCACTTAACGATCCCATATGTTTCCTCATGTTTCCTCACGTTTCCTCCTGTTGGCTGTACGTTACACTGCATATTCTCTCACGTTCTTTAAAAAATTACACATTTTAAATCAGTGTTTTAAAAGCGAAAATAGCTTCACACTGGAACCCATATTCCAGCATTTCAGGAAACCCGTACTTAGGGCTAAAGTAACATTCCAAAAATATAATAGAACGTCCAAAAGGAGTTAATTTTGTAGATTAGTTTTCCATACAAAATTTTTACACTTCCCACGGCAAAACTTCATAGAAAAACTTGTATTAACGGTCTACAACGCATTATTTCCGCGATAAACAGCACGTTTCGGCGATGGTAAAATGTGTGGCAGCCCAATAAGCATTGTGGGTTGCATGTGCGACTGATTTCTCAAAAACGCCACAATCAATATTTTCACCTTGAATTTAATCTTTGATGCAGGCCTGGATATAATTCCCTGTTCGTCAGTAAAGCACACAAGGTGTTTTGTGCTGATAGCTTCTGATAGTAAGAACGTCATTGTCACTTCGTCGCCCTTATTTCGTATTGTATTGTATCGGGCGCCAGAAAACGGAGAATTTTCAACAGAACTAATTTTGCCAGCCTCAACACATCGAAATTTTCTCAATAATGTATAACTATTTTCGGTGCCCTCTCATAGTGTAAAAAACGCTCAAAACGAGGGGGCCAGTATCATTTTCGTTGAAATCCCTGACTTTTCGAAAATTGCAACATATTAAACAATAACGAACATCTCCCTACAACTACAATATTGAAGTAATTTTTTTTCTTTAATAAAATCTGTTATTCAAAGACAGATTATGAAATTATATCGTGTATAATTTTGCGATAATATGAGTAGTTTTCGCGAAATTTTTCATGAAATTTTGGCAATATTTAAACAATTCTTTTCTTAACAAGGTTTCAAATTTTCTCTACGTTAAGAGGTAAGATGACGGTATAAAAAGTGGTTCTGGTCCGAAAATAGTAAAAATACAGTGTTCTTCGGGCAACACTGTATTTTCGAAAATTGCAAAAAGTTAACATTGCAAAACTACAAATTTGAAGATCGAAATTTTTCACAACCAAACTATTTTTTAAAAAATCAGCTCTTCAAACATGTCATATACAATTTCTGTAAAAGAACAAGTAGTTTTCGCCCAATTTGTGCTTGAAATTGTCGCAAATAAAAAAAAAATTTTTGCAAAAACCACTCCAATTTTTTTTCACGAATAGAACAATGTACACCTAAAAGGATGACACAGGTGTCATTTTTGAAGTCTATGTATTTTTCAAAAATTACAAAATAAATAACACGAGAAAGTATGTGCTGTTGTGGCACCTCTAGTTATTATAAAGGGGAAACATCCACGTTTCTTAATACTCGAGTTCCCTAGTCCTTCTTCGCCGCAGAATAGTACGATACCCTTGGAGTAACTTACGTTCAAACCGAACGTCATATAAAAATTACCAATGCTGCCATCATCTATACGGAACCTTCAAATCTCTTTAAATTCTCATACTGTTTCGTGTCGTTGCGTTTATTAGTGGTTTACCTATTTTGTTATTATATTTACGACTTGCTTTGTCTTTTCCTTTGGTTCAACGATTACGACTGACGATTGGCTTTAGTAATTTATTATTTCCTCTCTTTGTACTACTTTGGTTTATTCATCTGTTAGAATTTGTGGTTAGGTTAAGGATGATTAAGAAACAGGGGAATTGATTGTGATCTTGAGAAGAAACAAAAAGGGATTTGTATGCCTCAAACCAAAAATAAAAATTAATAATCCCTACGATGTGGTTTACGTTGTCCACAAGGTGACTTCTAGAAGGGGTTATTTATTCGTTTTCCATCCTACAATTCCGGTCACGCAGATGTGTGAATTTCACTGTTAAAAAAAGATGGGATAGGTCTTGAAGATATTTATTAACGATATCATTGTCGACATTGTAGAAGACACGTCTAGGAAAAGCAAATATAATACATACTTCTATTGACTCGGATTTCATGAGTAAGTCGATCTTACGTATTGGTGCACTCGTTGGCACTCCCTTTGAACACGTGGTGTAGACGGAGCCTTCCGCCCCTGCACCGCAGGGTTTGCAATGTCAAGAAAAATTGCGCGTACAATATGATAGAAAGAACTGCTACCTTCATTAAAGTTTTGTCTTTACAAAACAAAAGTTTTGAATGTAACCTGTATTATTTGAATGAGCAAGCTATTTATATCCTCCATCAAAACACTATTGCTGCTAGTTCACTCGGATATATTAGACACTATTTCATATGCACTTAATTTTACAGGAGAGCAGTTTGGTCGTATATTTCTTTGTACTTGGAAGTGGACTTCGTTTTATTTGAAAGCACTCTTAACTCCTCCAATTCTTGATGTTCTATTGTTATTATTTTTACCCTTATTCTATCTATTATCTTAATATCTCTATCATTAATTTTATCAAAAAAAAACTTTTAGATCGAGAAAAGATCTCCCCCTTTGAATGTGGATTTGATCCAAATAGATCAGCTCTTCTTCCTTTTTCCTCACGATTTTTCTTAATTGCAGTAATCTTCCTAATTTTTGACGAAGAAATCGCTCTAATTATACCCGCTATAATCTTTCAAATATCTTCCAATCCATTATATTGAATTTTCACACTAATATTTTTTATCTTAATTTTACTCCTTGGATTATATCATGAATGAAATCAAATCAAATGTAGGATACAGTTTCTGGGTGGAGGACAAGAAACCCGTATGATTGTACTAGTAACCTCATTTTGGCCAAAAATAGACACATAATACCCATAGCTACTTAAATAAAAATTCAAAATAATAATGTATTTACAAAATTTGAGTACAAAATAAATTAATACTTTTAACAAAATATGTTTATCTCTTATATCATTTCACTCAATCACTTATCCGTACTGAGTGATTTGATCGAATGGTTCAAAGGATTTATCTTTCCTTGAGGAAGTTTGTATTGGATTGTATGATGGAGGAATGCATCATGTATCTCAGTATCCATCATGATTTTTTCTTTCTCACTACGGAGTAGAAAGAAAGTTACGTGATGCAGCGCGGCAAAACGGCTAATTTTTGGCAGAAAAACTCTTATTACAGGGCCTGGTAACGAAAAGTTCATAAATCCAGTTTCTAAATTTAGAAAAAAAATCGTCTAATACGTGGTGTATTTAGAATCCATGTTTTGTGAAGGACTCACAAGGACTGATGCTGAAAAATCGAATGACGGCGAAACGTCTATTTCTCCGCCTGACTGTCCGTCTACTGTCAACGCTAGCGGCTGAACCGTTCAGCTGATTTTCTCCAAGATTGATATGACCTAATCGATCTGACTGATGTCGTGGCCCCCTGAATTTTAAATCGATATTTTAATTTTGAGGGGACTCCACATGAAACCCCAGGATCATCTTCCAACTTTTCCAACTTTCTCTCATTCGAAGCTGTGTTACTAACGCTATGAGGGGCAGTAGTAGTTCATTCAATTGACATGACTCTCACTACTTCAGCTTCCAAGCCAAGGTTTATTCCGTAATCTACATTTCACATGCACTCCCATTCACTGTTGAAAATTTGAACTTATCCTCCCCTATTCATGCATGTAAAAATGAGGTAAAAACTTTTAATAATAATAATAATAATAATAATAATAATAATAATAATAATAATAATAATAATAATAATAATAATACATCAGTGTTAGTAAAATGCGTTCCCGCCCCACGTTTGCTTCCAAGGGCCCATTGATCCAATTCTGTTTCCAATACATCATTTCACTTTGGAAAATTGAATAAATCTGAAACCCAGTTTCAGAGTGATTCCGAAAATCAAAATGACGTCATGTATTTATAGAGGCTGAAATAATAGAATTATTGTGAATTCTCGTGCAGCAAGAAAAGCTCAGGATATCTAAACACTAGAGAAATTAACTCGACGTTGCCGGCAATTTATTTGTCGAAGACGAGGACGGGTTTTCATCTGTCACAATAGTCTATTATCTAGGAAAAGAAATGAATTCTATCTGTAGTGTAAAATGGAAGTAATTTTATTTACAATCCCCAAACGCCGCCTCAACTCTCACTACCTACCAGGGTTACCAACAATGTTCATCGAAAAGAGAGGACACTCGACTAAGAAAAAAGAAGAAGAAATACAAAACAAAAACGCATGAACACATTTCGTTTTATTAATATTTAATTTAGGTAAACATCGGTTCTATTTCTTTCTTCTCGCCATTTGCGATTCAAGTGAAAAGATTCGTTCACAAAATGCAAATGAAAATGGTCTGAGCCTCTCTTTTTTATTTTAGTCGCTAGACCGACTACCATTTGTGCGTGTGCCTGTGTTAAGAAAAAAAGGATATTGATTTTTTTCATTTAAACAATAAACGATACAACATAGCAGGTGTTATTCATGTTAAAAAAGGACGAAAAGAGGACATTTAAAATACATAGGGGGACGCGGGAATTGAATTCAATGGAGGTCACCTGACGAGGCGCGCGGCCACCATGTTGGAAAAATGTTTCTTGACCTCCCAAATGCGGGACATTTGGCAACCTCTTTCCTACGCCGCCCCCCTTACCACCCCTACTTCCTCGTCCTCTCTGTGCTTCTATTTCTATCTGAATCTTCGACAAATTCTTTACTTTCTTATAATTTTAAATTACATAAATGAACTTTCTTAATATTTAAATAAGCCTGAACTGTGTACACAAATAAATGCCTATTGTTTTTCTTATGCTCAAACAACGTTTCTCACACTTCGCTGAAAAAAAACCGCTCCGATTATAATTTCGAGCTTTTCCCTTCGTCATACTACCTCTCCACGTCAATCGCGGACTTATCTCCGAAGTGTTATATTTGGTGTGGAACTTGAGTACCGAGATAAAGACGCGCGATTATCACATTGCCAATTCTTCTCATGTCAGGTGAACGGCCCATTTATACACTCGCGAGCGAAGAGGCCCATGCCAGAGCCGAAGGAGCAGCCGCCGCAGATGGATCCCCTACGACTCCCCACCTGACGAGGCGCGCGGCCACCATGTTGGAAAAGTGTTTCTTGGGCTGCCTGCTCCGCCTCAAGGGTCTGTGCCGGCCCTTCATAAAATCTCCGGTAGGTGGCAGCGTCCGCTGTGTCTGCGAATGCAGTGTCCAGGGAGCAAGAGCTGGTGTGCTGGTGGACAGGTGTGCATGTAGATGGCTTGTAAGGTGGAAGTCGTGCTTCGGAAGTGCGCATGTAGTGGTGGAGGAATTGTGGCCGGGGTTTGTTCCAATATGAAAAAACATGTGTAGGAATGAAGTGGATATCCAAGTGTGTGAACGTTGATAAAGTTATTCTATGGTTCGTCTTCAGATGTTATCTTGCGGGTCATTTTAAAACATGTTGAGAGTGGTCATTCGAGGCTTATTCGAATATTAAATAGGTGAAGCTCCACTGTGTTGTTCCTGACGGAATGCAATCAGTAAAACTACATTTCGCTTGTTTTCCCTGTCCTGTGTGAATATCTTTATCGCAATTCGTATGGAACTTACTAAGTACATCATGTATCGTAAAATTATCAGTTCATAAATATTTAGTGAAACATAAAGATAAATAGGAACATTGGAAAAGTAAACAATAATCAACTTCTGTTATCATTGTTCATCATAATGAATTCACTGAATGACAGTTTAATTTCATTCATCCGCCTTTCTTGAAGCAGGCGCTGTTTTTTTCAGGGGATTAGTAATAAGCGTTTCTGATATTTGCATTCTCATTCCTGATCATTAACTGTAGTTTTCTCGCGTTCTAATCTGAGTCCTTTGGACTGTGTGTATTTAAATAGTTATTCATATCTCGATGTCTGCGATTAGGATTAGGAGAGAAAAGAACCTCCCCTCACTCAATGGAGACTGGCCACAGTAGCCGGGTATACTTCTGAAAAATTCCTTGTGATTCATTAGCATTTTTATTTCAGTTCATTATTCAGAAAATTTTTGTTACTGAAAAACTGCAAATACTTCAAAAATAAAGATAATAAAGATCTACGAGCATGCAGAAGATGAAGTAATAACTTGTAAGAAAATGTGGAAACCATTCATTTACTGGTTTGTGTGTTTACCTGTTACATGCATTTCTTCTCTCTTTGGTACAGTGTCGTGAAAGAAAATAATAGAGAAACAAACTCTTTCCTGACGTAATGTGATGATATCATAGTGCCATGATGTGTACGCAGCAGTGAGGTGCTACAAGGGATGAATAAGCATTCTTATGCAAAGCAGCGAAGCCCATTGCATCTCTTCGCATTTGATTTACACATCTCAGCACAATTTACCGCAGACATATTCAGAATATTTTCCTCAATGTCGAATTCCCATTTCTTAGTAAGCTTTACGTGTGGTGGGCGTACAGTAGTTTCGTACCGCTGTTGGGTACATATTGCTTGATATGCCTCTCTTGAGACGATTGGTTGTCAGTGATTCAGGGCCTGTCAACTACTGAGGCCATTAGTCCCCTAAGTGTAGTGCATTTTTATTCCTCGGGAGGTGGCGGTGATCTTCCCCCGCTGAATGGCGTGATCTGGGGTATGACTATCGTCGGCTAGCGGGGTTTCTTTCAACCAGGTATCCCCCACCAGCGGGGCACCGCCCCAGCCGGGACAAGCTGTAAGCTCCCGACCAGTCTCCCGGAATTTGTGGTAGTGTAGTGCATGCAAGTGTAAGTGTGTGTGTGTGTGTGTGTGTAAGGGGTGAGGATAGGACAAGGGAGAGAAAGGAAAGATCGCGCGCAGTCCGTGGCCCGTTTGTGAGTGTACTGCTCCGGCATTCGCCTGGTGTTGATCGGAGAAACCACGTAAAACTACCGATCAGAGCAGCCGGCCGCTAGAATTCTCCTCCAGTCAGCGACTGAATTCGACCTAGCTGACAAGCTAGTGTCGAAAATGCTGCCACCGTTAGGACTCGAACGTAGGACCTCCCGGTCAGAGGCACTGTAGTAACATCAGTTGATGCCCTGAGCCACCTCGCCCGGTTCTTGAGAGAAGAGCGAGTAGGCGCAACGTGGTGACGTAAAACTTCATGGACATCAGAGCGCGGCCACAGGCGTCAATATGTGCGGTTGAAGGATGAGGAGCGGCATTCGCTAGAAATATACGACAAATCAGAGTAGAGGTATCTCGGCGGTTTAAATTTATTTGTGTGGTTTGAACTCTCAGGATACGAATCAAAACCCAAAAATTAAAACCCAAGCTGGGGTCTGTCGGCCCCGGTTCTCTCCATCCATCTGAGGAAGAACACCACCTCCTCCCACGATAAAAACGTTCTCTACACTTAAGGGAATAATGACCATAGCAGGAAACGCGCTCATAAACACTAATATATCAACCAGGTTTGAATGGGATTTGAAGCCTGACACCCAGAGACGGAAAAAATAGTGTACTCGCTGATATTGAGTTTTTATGGGATAAATTGAAATGTAATGTAAAATTTGTAATATATCCATTACCATTCATTTGCTGGCTCAACAGCACTTGTAGTTGTTGTCTTGGTTTATCTCAGAAACCCGACGGAGATTTCTTTCTCAATCTTTAGAGGATAGTTAGTTAGTTAGTTAATGCCTTATTTTACGTGGCGAGACTCGGGCCATCAGGCCCGCTCTTCCGTCTAACCACGCAAATTTCGTTACGCTCCTTTCACCACCTAGCGGAGAAAGGAGGTATTATCTTGGGCGACGAAACAGGCGAATCTCAATTTTGCTCAGAGGCTTCATTTAGGCTTGAGGATCTTTTACATGCAGTAAATCTACTAACATGGGACAGCCGGCTTTACTTCCCCTCCGAAGGAAGGCGTACGAAGGATTTTTTCGCCCTTAAAAATCCACGGCTTCGATCAGGTTTGAACCCGCAAACTCGGGTACAACAGTCCGGTACGCTGACCGTTATACCACCGAATCCGGATAGGCCATTGAAATGTGGGTGATCTATCTCTCGGCCCTAAGGAAGGGGGCCGAATAAGGAAGGAAGGCTTGCGCGAGCTCCGTGGCTCTTGTCCCAGAATGAAGGCCGGCATTCCTTTGAAAGCGATCGGAGAAATCACGGAAACCACTTGTAAGTAAGGAGTTACCTTACTTCTCGCCACTGCCGGTGTTGGTACCTGTGCGCGTTTCTGTGACAAATTAGAAGACAACACATCAATTTCAATAGTGGTGTCAGTTAAGTTGCTTACGATGAGTGCATTGAGACACATAGTTCAGTTTTCATTCTGTGGCGTAGATAAAATTATTATCCATCATCACAGTGACACATCACAATGTTTCCCCGATAAAAAACCGAGACTAGAGACTTCTGGTAGACTTTTCAATCTCCGCGTTCGAGAAACTTTCAACCACCTTATATTAATTGAATAACGTGATCATTTGTGTACAGAGGAAGTACAGTGTATTGTGTGACCATGTTAACAATGCAGAAGCTTTAAGAGTACTTTTTAAAATAACGAAGCGATTTCATGTACTGAAATCAAAATTACGGCTCACAATGGATTAATTGTCACAATTACTTACTTTGAAAATTCAATTTTTCGCTCTTATTAACATCATAGAATATTTCTACAACAACAAAACACCCACAAGCAAATGAATTCAAGTACAGTGTAATGAAATAATTAAAATATTACTCAGTAAAAAAAAATCACCGACGATATCATTGAAACCGTTTCAAGTACACTTACTATTTTTTATTAACAAATAATATCTTCAGGCCAACGTTGTTACATCCAATGTGGATATCTGTCGCGAGCGCAGGCATTAGGAGTGTTACCTAAGCTGTTCTAAAAGTAGCGAAGCGCGCGCAGCTCTCCTCCGATCAGCCTCGCGTCGGACGGTTCCGCCCCCCGCAGCGAATCTGCGCCGTCAACTGCGCGGGGGAGGGGAGGGGAAGGGAGGGGCAGAGGGCGCCGTGTGCGTCAACGGCCATCGGGAGCAACTGGCTCAATTGGCGCGGGGATGCGCGGGTCGCGGCCGTGGGCGCCGCCCACCGCCTCCGCCTCCACAATCGCCGCCGTCACCCCCTTAGCCGCCTCCACAATCGCGCCGTAGGCTTCGCTTCCGCCCCGCGTCTGCAGTCGCCTCCGCCGCCGCCTCCGCTGCTGCCTCCACCGTTGTCTCCGACGCCGTCGCTTCCGCCTTCGCGTCGGCCGTCGCCTCCGCCGTCGCCTCCGCCGTCGCCTCCGCCGTCGCCTCCGCCGTCGCCTCCGCCGTCGCCTTCGCCGACGCTTCCGCCGTCTGTCCCATCGTCTGTGCTGTCGCCTTTGCCATCATCCCTGTCGGCGTCTCTGCCGTCGTCTCCCGTCGCTTAAGCCATCGTCTCCCGTTCCCTCTCTCGGAACCATCACAGACTCCGGTTCAGTTCCATAGTATAAGCCGTGAACAGTGGACTACAGCATACCATAAATATCAATTTAATTTACTGCTAAAGCATTATGATTGCTCTTTAACGGTTTTTTTAAAATTGTGTATTGTGTAAAAGTGTTAACGATAAAACGCTATCAGATGCACAATGAACGTTTGATATGGGAAGAAGAGAATTGTAAAGGAGACCGGGGCTTGTCAGTCGGGTCCCTACATAGGCCTCACAGTTTCCATGACCCCAAGCTTTACGTCTGTTCTTCACAGTGTAACGAACTGTCGACAGAAGTATCAGCATGATCAGGAGATGGATCAGTAAGCGCCGTGATCAGAAATGTATTTTGGACCTTACTGAGTAATATTTCCTTTGTTCTTTCATTGTCTTCCGTAATATTGAGAAAGCAATATTTTGCTTTTCTCTTCAAGCACCAGTAGTAGCCACAGTTCAAAATACTTTTTAATAATTTGTCTCAAAATTCTTGGGCAACAGTACTAAGTTCGTTTTATGAATATGAATATTTATCAATATTTATTTAATTATACAAATAAGAGTTTGGTCAACTACTAAACGCAATGCAGAACTACATGTTTGCATGTCTTACTTCGTGTTTATAGAATGAATCATATATACTTGATGACCGTAAACTATTAAAATGACCCGTTTGGAATCCTTGTGATACCCCAACAGATGTGAAATTCATTTGTTTGTCCGTAACCTCTTCATACACATCAGAGTTGTCATGAGCGCCGTTCGCGTGCCACGCGATGTTTGTGTTCCTGCGCAGCGAGCGCTGCCCTCGTGGGCTGGCGGGGGCGGGGGCGGGGGCGCCGGCGTGGGCGGAGGAGGAAGCGGCGGCGCGTGGAAGCCCCCGGCGATGGTCACCGGGCGCTCGCGTGCCGCAGCGCCGCACGCGGCGGCGGGATAGGCGCATGCGATGCCCGTTACAGACACGCCACACACACGCACACATTCACTCAGACGTACATTCACTCGGACCCACATTCACTCGGACACACATTCACTCGGACGCACATTCACTCGGACGCACATTCACTCGGACGCACATTCACTCGGACGCACATTCACTCGGACGCACATTCACTCGGACGCACATTCACTCGGACGCAGATTCACTCGGACGCAGATTCACTCGGACGCAGATTCACTCGGACGCAGATTCACTCGGACGCAGATTCACTCGGACGCAGATTCACTCGGACGCAGATTCACTCGGACGCAGATTCACTTGGACGCAGATTCACTCGGACGCAGATTCACTCGGACGCAGATTCAAAACATTCACACACCCACACACTCATGCACTCGTAATTTCCGGCTTTCACTGACCAAAATGACATTTTGACATGAAGAAGCTGACTTTTTCGAAATGACGAATGTTTTTGTCGTCGATCGATTCCTTATAACGTTCTTGGTGCGTAAATAACTATTTATTTTATAAACACACTTCGACAGCCTTGCCTTTTGGGTCTTCTTGAACGTTAATGAGTAAGTCCGAGAGAATTTAGTTTTTCAAGATCAACTGGCTGGTGTGTGCAAATTAAGAATTCGTATCACCTCAGCAGATTGGATTATTGAGAAAAGCGCCAAAAAATATAAAAATGCGTGAGGATCTTTTCATTGATAATGAACGTTTCATCACTCTTTTGAATCGTGAGAATGTGATGTGAACTAAACACTGATATTGGAAGCAAGTTGTCGGTTTCTTGGCCAAGTACGTTATTTTGAACTTGCTCCACGCTCATTGACGTGAATGCTGGTTGTTTATTCCCAGTCCGCTTTCGAATCGACAAAAAGTAATCAAAATCGAGATCGAGGAACCATAACCACAATCGAGATAGGTGAGGAAAACCAATGAGAATCTGTTGCCTACATGTCTTGGAAATGGTCATTAAAATAGGAATATTGAGAAATAACATGCCCAAGAGTAAATTTGACAGAAAATACAGACATCTTAGGTCTTAAATGAATGCTGAAATTTAGTTCCTCTATTCATTTTTGTTAAAATGAATGTAGAAAAAGTATTTCCATGCACTGTTGAAGACTTTGATTCACTTTCTTGAGATGAATTAACAATGTCTTCACAGAATATGTGAAGGTTCTCTATAGTTTCTAATAAATAAGAATTAATTACACAGGCGCGAAAAATAAAAGAAGTCAGACCCAATGCCCTGTTTCTCTATGAAACTCGCCCCGCAGAATCCGAATCAGAACTACGCCACCAACCTCCAGTTTTTTTTATCGCGAAAATACAAGCGTAATTGCATTTTTAATTTTTCGAGGATTGTTGTCAGACTCGAAGTCTTCATATATCTATCTCTATGAATGTTGACGCGCTGAATCCGAAGCCAGAATTGCGCCTCAACTCTCAATTTTTTTTATATCGCGTAAAACACCTGAGAATACCAGATTTTGGTGACTTGTAGCATTATACTCTACAGAAGCCAAAAGTTGTCAGACCCAACACTTGACACATGTTTCTCTGTGTATATTGAGGTGCTGAATCTGAAGCTAGAATTGCGCCACCACCCTCCAGTTTTTTAAATTGCGAAAAAACACCGTGGAATTAAAACTTGTAAATTTCACGGTCATTTTTCACGATTAAAAAAACTGTAGGGGGGGGCGCAATTCTGACTTCAGATTCGGATTCCGCACATACGTAGAGGAACTTGTGACTAGTTTTTGGGTCTGACAACTTTTTTATTTTGTGTGTCTGTGTTATTTCCTAACTCACACTTTATTGCTGATAAAGTACCACAAAGGCAAAAGTGAAACAAATTGTATTATTTTCCTTTCTTTTATGCATTATACTCCACACCTGATTCGTTCTTTGGCACATGTTGGCCAATTGTGTTTATCAGAGTACAAGTTCTGGATGATTTCGCCTTCTGGTAGAAATAGCTTTTAAGTCATGTATTTTCTTTTCATTTCTGGGCTTATAATCGATTCAATCAAAGACTAAGATGCTAAATAAATTATTATTTCAATTTGAAACTGCTGAGCACTTTCATTCTCTGCTGCTTAAAATGTGAAAATATTGAGATTTACTTATGAGGTTTCTCTTGAAGTTTAGAAATACGAAGGTTGCATAGCAATCCAGAAAATGCCCAAATGTAGAGAATTTCACTTTACATGTCGGACTACGTGTTTAAAATACGAAATTAAAGATAAATCAAAATTGAAAAAGATTGACATGTGAGGTTTATCAATATTCCTATGCATTTGAAGTCACCATGAATGAACACTAGTAGTACTGTGCCATTCTGAGAATTTTTTTTCATAAAAAGTCACTTCGAGGAATTTTATCCTACTTATTTAAAAAAATACTCAATGCCAGGACACACCTTTACGTTACTATGCCAATCAAAAATATAATTTGTCATGGGTAGTGATACTAGGCCGCTTTCGCATCTGACAATACTTAATCCAAAAAAAGGACTAGAAGAAGAGTGAAACTTAAGCCACAAAATTAGGGAAATTTGTATTGATTCAGTGTAAGCTCACATTGTCTGTAAGTCAGCCAATAGGCAATATGAATATTTATCATTCATTGCTTTATTCCTTTCTCCTATATTAATTGGAACCAACAACGTTTTCTATGGATTCTGTTTATTCCCTTGTGTATTGTGTATTTAATCGGTTATTCCTTAAGAACGTTATAGGGTAGAAAAGCGAACATAATTTTTGAAGCATCAAGGTTTTTCCTAAAAGCCTGAAACAAAAGCAGATAAAAAAGCCATATTAGAGTGCAGACACGTCATTGCCTCCGTTTATGAATCTTCGATAAATATTAGTCAATATATTTGCAACATGTTTGACCACGTCGGTAATTAAATATTGGTTTTCCTTTTTAACAATCTAATAAGCCATTAACCGTTATCAAATTGCCAACAAATCTAATTATAGTCCAACGTAGTTTAAATTAGAAAATAATATTGAAGAACAGAGAATTTCACCCTTACGTGTTTTGTCATTAAAGAGAGAGCACTACACCTGCTTTTCCTCTTGATCTACTGAGTAGAACAATGGAGAACATTGAACAATGTAGAACAACAACAGAGATTACATACTCCTTACCATACCCAACCATTAATTACAGTTACTGATGTTGGTAATTTTACAATAATTTTTGTGTTACACCATTTCTCAGTTTTCATTAATGATGAAAATTGAGTTCATAGATATTATTTCCTTGGCGTGGTGCTGTCATTAACAGAGACCTTGCCAAAGCAAAAGTCTGTTTGCCTCTTACTAACACGCGCTAATTGTGAGCAGTACTGCCGTTCAGTATTTATTGCTTGAGGCTTGACACTCGTAAGGCTGACGTGATCTTATATTGAAAATAATTTACCTTTGTGGGAATGCAGGGACATTAACCAAGAAATTTTTGTGGATGCCATATTTTACACTCTTCAGATATTTAGTAATCGTGTTTAAAAGCAAGAGGTTGTGCTTGCACAGTTAGTAAAATTGAAACATTTCGGTTAAAACGCATCGTATTCAAATATCGTCTTTAATATTTAGAATATTTTGAGAGCCATGAAAGTAGTGGGTTGACGCTAATGATGAAAAACATAATTTTGCATGGAAAATAATTTTATTTTTTAATTTATTTAATGCCAAGAAATGGTTAAACATTTTTGTGACTTACTATGGATAAAAGTGCAATCTGTGTATGTTTTCTTTAGCTTTGTGATCCCTACCGTCACTCATGTACACATTGAGATGGATTGTGAATTCACGTAGCTACAGCGTTTTGGGAAAATCTTGATAAAAAAAATATTCGCTCCTGTGCCAAGGCAAATGAGCTATCAGTTTTGGTTATTATCCCTTGTCGTGCCCTTCGTGATGTAGTTAAGAACATGGAGAACGATTACTTGAATAACTATATTCCCCATTCAGCTCAACAAAACGTGCACGGAGACGGAAGCTACATTTATGCCCAGAAACAAAATCAGGGATCATCTCATTTACTAAAATCATCAGGAAAACTGGACGAAAAACCTAGTTTTGTTATTAAAAAAATATTTATTGTTTTGTTTGTCTTCTTGCGTGTAGATTCTCATTTTAATTTAGAGAACCTAACATTTCCTTTAAAGAAATTATTAGTCTATTTACGCACTTATTTGATCTATAAACTTACGCTCGTGTCCTTTCGGTACGTGACATCGACAAAACACAGAAGCAGCATTGGGCTTGGGGACAGTACACTCGGAACGGCTTCATTGTCCAGAGCCTCAGCTCTACCTCCGACTGTCAGCAGAGCACTATATCAGCTGAGGAGGCGGAACGCTTGGGCACCGGGTACGGCGGGGGCGGGGACGACGGCGGGATCAGGAGGCGCGGGGGCGGCGTTGGCGGCAGAGGCAGCGGAGGTGGAGGGGGGCAGAGGGCCGGGACGGCGACAGGAGCGGTGGAGTCAGCGGGGTTGACAGGGGTTGGGGGCGGGTCCGCGGGGATGGTGGCGGATGCAGCGGGGTATGCGACGGGGTTGGCGGTGGGGGTGGGGGTGGCGGAGGCAGCTGGGGTTGAGAGACGGGGCAGGGACGTCGGTGCGGCGGGGGCGGGGCAGGGACGACAGGGCCGGGGCGGCGGGGGCGTGACAGGGACGACGGGGGTGGCGGAGGCGCGGCAGGTGTGGTGGGGAGCTGGGGCGACGCGGAGGGGTGGGGTGAAGGCGGGGGCGTTGGGACGGGGTGGCTGGGGCGGGGCGGAGGCGAGGCGGTAACGGGGTGATAGCGGGGTGGTAGCGGGGCGGGAGCGGGGCGGGGGCGGGGCGGGGCGGGGGCGGGGGCGGGGCGGGGGGGCGGGGGCGGGGGCGGGGCGCAGGGGCGGAGGCAGGGGCGGGGCGGGGCGGGGGCGGGGGCGGGTTGGGGGCGAGGGCGAGGCGGGGGCGGGGGCGTGTCGGGGGCGGGACGCAAGCGGGGCAGGGCGGGGCAGAGCGGGGGGCGGCAGGGGCGGCGGTGGATGCGGCGACGGCGGCGGGGCCGGGAGCGGAGGTGTCGGCGAGAGGCGCAGCGGCGGCGGCGCATCGTGCGGCGCTAAGCAGAGGCGCTAACCGCGCCGAGAGCGTGTGGGCTGCGCGGCGCGCGCAGTTGGAGCGGCGCCATGGGCGGGTCGGTGGCGCTGCGCAAGGGCCGCGCCAGCCCTGACTCCGCGCGCCCGCTGCTGCGCCGCACGGCGCCCGACCCGCTGCTGCGCCCGCGCTCCTACCGCCCCGCCTCCGCGCACCTCCGCGCCCACCGCCTCAGCACCCTCAGCGCCCTCAGCACTCACAGCGCCCACAGCGCAGTCAGCGCACTCGGCAAGGTAAGGCGCACTGCACACAAACATCAACAAAAGGTCTCCGAGGGCGATGAAAACATAGACTCAAAATGTTTATGGGATTGGTATAAACTGCTGAGATGATTCCTAGTTTGGCTTCTGGGCATAAATGTAGCTTCTCTATCCGTGCACGTTTTCTTCAGTTCAATGGGAAATATAGTCATTCAAGTAATCGTTCTCCATGTACTCGCGGAAGTTCGTCGAATCCATCACGAAGGGCACAACAAGGGATAATAACCAAAATTGATATAAATTGGTATAAACGGTCCAAATCGGTTTATGGTATTGGTAATGTTTATGGTTTATGGTATAATATAATAGGTGATATTTTCCCAACGTATTTCCATTTTAATTATTATACTTAAATGAGTTATTGTTTGGTCACGCATAACTAAAATGTTTAAAAAAAATCTTTATCGAATTTAAAGGACGAAACTTTAATATCGCCCTTTGTATCTGCCTATGAAACCTAATAGATAGTTTGCTAAAATTGTAATAAAGTGAGACATCCCGGACAAACCCCCAAAAGTAACTATGAAGAAATCTCTCTGTGTGGGCATCCACAACAGTGGTAGATATCAGTGGCTGCTGGTTTTGAGCAATTCACAAAAATACATTTTCTTGAAATTTTATTTATATCAGGACAAATTTTTTTAAGCATCTATTTTTCTGTGAAAATAAATCGATGTGAAGGAAACATCCAACACGAAACATCCATGTTAATATATCGAGGTTTCTGGTCGAAAATATTGATGTTTTAAAAACTTCCATGTTTTTTCGCCATCCATAGTATGGCGCCTCCCGCAAGACAAGCGTTGCCTCCTAGCTGGCATTCGCGTGGGCGCTGGCGAGGAAAAGCGCCGCTATTACGAGGCCTCGCCCGAGGTGCGAATGCATTGGAGGAGGGGGCGGGAGGCGCCCCGCCCCCTTCAGAGGTTGACGTCTCCTGCTGAAGCAGTCATTTGTTCCTGTCAGGGCCGTCAGTAATCATAAGCGCGAGCAGACTAAAACAAGAGGACAGACCCACTACATATTTCGACCCCATTTGGTATTGAATTATTTTATCTATATAAGACGTATTTTGAATTGCCGACCTGGATGACCGAGGTAGAGCGTGTGCGTGGGTGTGCTAGGGATTGGTTGTTTTTCCTTGTCTTTAATGGATGTGTGTTGTCATGGAAGGCCTTATGGGTCTTTTGACCACACACCAAGGCGCCCGCATGTGTGCCTAGTGTTAATACCCGCGGCCCCTTAAGGGACGTTGTGGGCACCCGCCGCGGATAGCCGAAACCGCCACCTTCTAAAAGCGGGAAAAAGTATTCGGACGAAAAATATTAGTTTTTTTAATCAAATTGAATTGGCGTGAATTAAACCTACATCAAGGAGAATTAAATTATACCACTAATCATACAATTTTGTATTACAATTTCCTAAATTATCGGGTTAAAAAAAGGGAAAATTAGGGATTGCACTTTATAGGGAAATTTAATATTGCGTATGGCTTCGGGGCTCATTTCAAAATTTTTAGGGGTGCCACGGCCACCCTGGCTCTTTCTGTGCGCACGTCTGTGTCAGCCATCGGTAAATAGTCTATGTACCTAATCTATGTCAGCTCACGAATGATTTCCAAACTGGAAAGGTCATATAAAGGAATCCAAATCAAAAAAATTAGAAAAGAAAATATTTCCGTGAACATTCTTAGACTTTATTCATACTGTGATCCGTAAACAAAGATTGTCTTTGTTTTTCCCAGGACGATTGAGGGAGAAAAATGCTATTTCCAATTTGGCTTGGGTGTCACATGGGGATGTGACCGCGGATCTGTGCCGGCCGTCCTTAATTCTCGAGGTTTCCACTACTCTTCGGCTAGCGTGTGGAGTGATGTAGAATCTGCTGCGAATTTGAGGTCGATCTCAATAGGAAGCGTTCGCGCTGACACTTCGCTCCTCACGACGCGTTGAGTACCATCACAACTTGTTTCGAAGTGGTCATCAATCCAGGAAATTGTGCTCGACCAGGTCCCACTCGTATAATAGCAGAGTTCTTACAATCGCGAACAAATTTTCAGGATAGGCAAAATTATTTTGAACAGCGGCGGATCCCATGAAGGGGACATGGGGTCATGCCTCACCTCAAAACAATATTTATTGCAATTTTATTCAATTTATTCAAATCGATTGTCTAGAGGATATCATTACATTCCAAAGTATTATTTCCATGAGCAGGCGTGGA
>BLKR01002251.1:75000-211307 GCA_011170035.1 Teleogryllus occipitalis
GTCTTTCAAGTCACGCCACCTTCAGAGAGGCGCGAGTATTCCTTTCACTCGCCCCACACAAGTGGGCTTGCGCACGTATGAAAGTAAAGTTGTTACCACTGCCACTACATTATATTATGTCATGAGTGCTGGGCATTTGAGAAATGACTTATACACTTCCTGTGAGGGGAAAAATCAGTAAAAATGGGAGCATTCACAACTTACGAGAAAAACTCAGAATCCTGGACCTGTTTCGTACAAAGGCCACTCTGAAATTATGAATATTTAGGGAAAGTATTACTTATTAAACTTATAACTTAACTTATTTGTGTTTAAAATAGCTGTTCTGCACCGGTAAGTGTAGTCATGCTAAGTGAAAAACATTGCGATTATTTTCTTCTTCTTCTTCTTCTTAATAATAATAATAATAATAATAATAATAATAATAATAAAATACTTCAAATTCAAAAAACGTTCAAACCTCTGTACAAAATTACTTTCGATCCCCGGTATCAGAATGATTTCAGTACAGCTCTCTACTCGTCATCTCTGCTGCACCATTCTGCTACGCCGTGTCCAGATTAATGTTCTTATTGGTGCTGGGAACCGAGAGATTATTTCTTCGATTCAATTGGTAGTTAGTAAATTGGATACGCCCTCCGAAAGTCTCCTATTGTGGAATTAGCGATGCGGTGGTAAATTTGGAAGGTGGTGAGAGAAGGCTTTCATTATCGTTGTACAGTTTGTCATAGTTTTACAAACATATTCGATACACAAATTTATTAATGAAACAGAGAGAAACTTCTGGACAGTTAGATGAAAATTAAAGAGTAGCGGAATGTGTTTTATTATTTTCACAAACTGTCAGTTTTGTAGAGCTGAGGTATATTTCGCCTGCCATCCCACGAAAAGTCATCTATCACTTTGTGTCATTCATGAAATCCGAAAGGAGTTGGATAATGGCAACAAAAGTTTTTGCAGTTGAACTCAATTGCATGTACTGAAAACAAGAACATGTCGATACATCACATGCCAAAGGAATAAAATTTGTTTCCGATATTCAACTCCTGTTAATTTTGTGAGTGACATTAAAGTGAGATTCGACTATTCGTGGAATGGCTGACGATTTGTAAATAAAAAAAATTTAAAAATATTACTTTTACTTTTTGGGAGATGGCGGTCAATACTGTGCGAATAAGTCGTAACAATTACACAAACCAATTTTTTTATTTAAGATAAATTTACAATCTATTTTTTTAAATAAAAAGAAAATGTGATGTCTATTGTAGAATTATTATGACTGATTAGTAGAGAAGGTATCCCATAGGTACTCATCTTCTTCGTACTATAACAAAAAGCAAGTAATATTATTTTATGTTGACAGCAATTGGAATTGATAATTTGGTGGTGATAAAGTTTCAGTTACTTGTTGAGTATCTGTATGGGAGTTGTGTGGGTGAGGTTCTGGTTAGACGATGGATATCTGCCCTATTATCAAGGAGGTTGAGAGCTAAGTGATTTGGATGGTTTTCAAGACGCTGAATATAGTTTGAACTGATTGATTCTATTCTTTCTTAGACAGGGTGCATTTTTCAGTCTTTGTGTAATGTTGGGCTTGTGATGAACCAAGGCGCTGCCGCGATCGTTCTTAAGGTCTTGGACTGAAATCTCTGGATGATGGAGAGATTACTCTTGCTTGCTGTGTCCCAGATTTGGATGCCGTAGGTCCATATTGGAATGATTATGGATTTATAAAGCAATCGTTTATTTTTCATTGATAGTTTGTAGTGGTATCATAATATCCAGTATAGTTTTCTTACTTAAAGTAGTAGATGTTTTTTCTGGGCTAAAATGTGAAGCTTCCATGTTAAACATTTGTCTAGATGTATCCCGAAGTATTTTACACTTTACATTTGTTATATTGGATTATTGTTGATTTGGACAGTAGGACATTTGTTTCTTCTCAGGGTAAAAGTTACATGGACTGAATTGTTTTCATTGATTTTTATTTTCCATTTCTTGGCCCATTTTTCAATCATTGTAAGATGTTCTTGTAAATGTCTTGACGCGACATTTGGGTCGTCATCCGAAGCTAGTATGGCCGTATCGTCTGCAAAAGTGGCTATGGTTGTTTTATCTGTTTCTGGTATATGTCGTATAGAGTTGGTACAGAATAAGGCCAAGAACACTACCTTGTGGTACTCCGACTTTGATTGGATGGAATTCAGATAATTCATTTTAATATTTGATTTGGAAAGTGCGATGGGATAGATAAGAACTGAAGATATTGATGAAGGGATATGGTAGGAAATGTTTGAGTTTAAATAGGAGTCCATCGTGTCAGACTTTATCAAACGCTTGGGCGATGACTAGAAAGGCGTCTGAACAATATTTCTTTTCTTGGAAACAATTCTCAATGTAGCTGGTGATTATATTAACTTGTTCGATGGTAGAATGCTGTTGTCTATAGCCAAATTGATGGTCAGAGACTAGGTTATTGGTTGCTATGTGAGGATGTAGTCTTGATAGAAGAAGTTTCTCAAACACTTTGGATAGAATTGGAAGTATACTGATGGGACGGTAAGAGGAAAGTTCTTGTGGAGGTTTCCCAGGCTTGAGAAAAATTTGAATTTGGGCTACTTTCCATTGCTCCGGGTAGTGCCCTGTTCTTAGAATACTGTTGAATAGTGCAGTAATTATAGTATTGCCTTTGCGTGGTAGTTCTTTGAGAAGTGCTGTGATTAGTTCATAGCCAGGAGATTTTTTGCTTGATAAGGCGTTAATGGTTTTTGTAATTTCTCTGAGAGTAAAGTGTAGAATTGGAAGCGTCATTTGGTTTGGGGAGTTAAGGTAATCCCGGATTTGTTGGTCTTGGTTTGTATTTGAAAAGGGATGAGTCTGGAATACATTAGCGAAGAATTTGGCAAAGGTAGATGCTTTCTCTGTGGGGTTTCTCGCCCAGAACATATTTTCATCCCTGATTGGGGGATTTGGTTTGGTCGGTTGTTTCAGTTTCCTGGTGACTTTAAATAGAGAGTAATTAGTATCTTCTGTTGGGGTGAGGCTGGTTATGAAATCTTGAAACCTGTTGAAATCTTTTAGGAGGCACCTTAGTTGCCTAGCTGCTCTGTTGTAGTTGGTACGGTCTGTAGGATATTTTTGAAGCTTGACAGATTCTTCTTAGTCTTCTTTTCTCAGATATTTTGTTTAAAAGAAATTTTGGGTATTTCATGCTGCTCTGGGTGTAGTGGAGTTGCGGTGTAGTGAACCACGCCGCTTCTTGAATATTTTGGGTTATATATTCAGTCGCTTCACCTATATGATCTGCTGTTTTTAATGGTAATCGGATGTTCGTTTTCATTGATATCTGCTGTACGAGGTCCAGTTTGTCTTTTTGTTCGTTAGCGACACGGCAGAGGGGTTAAGGATAATTTTGTCACCAACGGTGATAATTATTGGAGTGTGGTCTGAGGACAGTTCGAGGGAAGTTTCAATGATACAGTTAGTGGATGGGATACTTTTCTTATGAATATATCAATCAGGTCAGGAATTTTGTTTTGGTCGGTAGGCCAGTAGGTAGGTTCTCCTGTAGAAATGGTTTCTAGCTGTAGAGAAGTAACTGTTTTCTACAGTTCTCTCCCTCTAGGGGTGATGAGCCTGGATCCCCATTGAGTATGTTTGGCGTTGAAGTCTCCACCTGCCATGAACCTATTTCGTAGTGACTTAAAATAGGTTTCAAACCGTTCCTTATCTATTTTGAATCTGGGAGGGCAGTAAATGGTGCTGATGGTGATTGGTCCATTCCAGTCCGTAATTTGTACAGATGTTGCTTGAATATCTTGGTTTCAGATGTTGCTTGAAGTTCTTCAGTTTCAAGTAGCTGGGTGGGTGAGTGGGCGGGTGAGTGAGTGGGTGGGAGAGTCAGTGAGTAGTGGGGCAGTGAGTAAGTAGCGCGCGAGCGAGTGGGTGAGTGGGTGGGTGAGTGAGTGATTATTCAGCGTTTCCGGGAGCGTCAACTACGTTCTTTGGTAATTGGTCCGGTGAGTGTAGAGCACATTATAGCTGAGATGTGCGGCGTTCCTTCCCAACTGGAACATGAGATCCGCCGCCACTTATGTCAGTTTGTGCGTTTTCCTCCCCAAGTGCTTTCCCAGAGGGGCATCGCACCAACCGGGACGAGTTCTGAACTACCTCTGGTTCCCTTACATGTAAGGTAGAGCGGTGAATGTAAGTGGATGTAGGGGAAGACAAGGAACCATGGCTGCGGAAGAAAACATAGCAATTGGTCCATGACCTGTATCTAAGGTGCCACTTCGATATTCGCATCCTAATGATTGGAAAGACCACGAAAAATGACCGATGAGAGCAGCCAGACGCTAGAATTCTTTTCCGGTCGGTAGCTGAATACGAAATAGCCAACGTGGAAAATTCGCCACCATTGAATGGGAAACCCTATCTCGTTGGGGTGAGCGGCGCCGCAGCGTGCCTGTTACCAGTGAACCTTGGCGGTGGAGGAGGCGAGGGCAGTCGCAGCGCGGGCGCCAACGAGCGAGCGGCGGCGGCGGCGGCGACGGCGGATTGCGGCCAGGGGCGCGGGTTTTCGCGCCTCCGCGCCAGGGCTGCCCGCTCGCCCACCCGACCGCCCGCTCGCAACCCAGCTCGCTCTCCCGCACCCTCACCCGTCCGCTTGCACCCCCGGCCGCCCGGCCGCACGCCTGGTCGCTCGCCCTCCTGTTCGCCCGCACTCCTGTACGCTCGCCCGCTCGTACGCCTGCCCGCCGCACGCCCACCCGCCCTACGCCCGCCCACCCACCCTACGCCCGCCCACCCGCCCTACGCCCGCCCACCGTCCCGTAGGCCCACCCGCCCGTAGGCCCACCCGCCCGTAGGCCCACCCGCCCGTAGGCCCACCCGCCCGTAGGCCCACCCGCCCGTAGGCCCACCCGCCCGTACGCCCACCCGCCCGTACGCCCACCCGCCCGTACGCCCACCCGCCCGTACGCCCACCCGCCCGTACGCCCACCCGCCCACACACCGGCCCGCCCGCGGCACCCACCCACCCATCCACGGCCGTGCCCACGAGGAAGGCGAGGCGCGAGCGTCGATTCCCAGCCGCTCGCCGGCTGCGCGGTGGAGAGTGAAAGGCGGGGACGCGACTTACGGTTTCGAGGGCCGGCTCTGCAGTGGCAACGTTCTGAAAATGTAAGTTGAGAGGTTTCTTACCGGAACCAAACAAGTAAAAAATTCCGTATTTTGAGATATTGCACAAAGTTATTCCCTGCAACTGTCGCTATCTGCTAGGACATTTCCTTCCAGCAAGTGACAAGCCACTGAAAGATATAAGGTGAGTGAAATCATAAATACGTTAATATGCACGTCTACGTTATGAAATTGTTGGTGTCTCTGAAAAATCTCGAATTTTGAAAGTTTTGTTCTTGTAAGAAACCCTTCAATTTTAATTTTGCAATTTTGTAAATGTGTTATTTTTTATTTATTCTAACCGCAATCATGCGCCATTTATTTTGCAAATATTTTAAGTTTGACAAAAAAATCGAAATCTATTTTCAAAATATGATGTACACGGATTTAGAAGAAAATGTAACTGTTTCTACAAAAGTCTCAAGTAGTCCTAATTAATGGAGTTTCATTTCCTTAATCCAGGACAGTCGACCGCGCCATTGCAATGTTTTTTACACCATCATGAGGGTGGAAATCCCTTACATCGGCTGCATTGACTCAAATTCAACTCTGTCGCCTCTACAGCATCTGTAGACCGGGACCATCTGTTCACCATCTTTTGTTCTAGAGTATGTATCCCGATTTTGGCGGTTTTCAGACAACCTAGACAGTCGAGCCGGATTCATTGTCCGGAGGAGTATTCTCATGGTCAGTTGCTCTCATGGGTAGTTTTCCGATGTTTTTCCGATCAGAACCAAGTGAATTCTGAAGTGGTACTCTAACAAATAGGCCATGAACCGCGCGTTATCTTTCCTCCCACTCCCCCTTATACACATACACTTACACAAACGTTGTGTCTGTCTGTACTTGGCGCGTCAGCCCGCATACGGGCCATGGCCTATCAGCAGCATCCCGGCCTCGCGGCCATGGGTTAAGGGGGTACGTGTGGTTAGCACGAAGACATTCCCACGCCGTATTCAGGTCATATCAACCAGAGGAGTGAGTTTTCTCATCGACACACAGTAAAATATACTGGGACATTGCAAGGGAAACGCACATTATAATCTTGCCCGGCCAGGAATCGAACCCGCGGTCGCCTCATGGAAAGCGAACACGCTGAGCAATGAGCTAAACCGTGAGGGCTAAACGTTCTGTACTATCACAAATGTTTGTAAATCATTCGTGCGCATAGGGCTTGTGCCTACTGCGGCGGTAGCTCTACGGGGTTGAAGGAAAACCCCACAAAACGACGCACAGCTCGGCGTCGAATTCCACTTCGCAAAGGAGAGGAACGTCAACACCTCCCGGGATAAATCATACACTTCACTTACGGTACCAATGGACGTGATATATGACGAATTCTGTATCAATACTCATTCATTTGCGAGCACTTTTGCAAAAATTTCAGCTCAAATACTTTACAAAAATGTTCAAAATTTATATAATTTGTCATCTGATAAATCATATTTTTAAGGAAATTTACCCTATATTTCTGGAGTATTTTCGCACATAACAGGATAAAGTAGCCAATAACAAATCGATCTGAAGTCAACGGAATAACGTGTTGGCGAAATTTATTTCAAAATTTTGATAATTTCGAACGCGCGGGTTTGGAGACGCCATGCAACCCGCATCACGCGTTGCGCTGTGGTTTCCTGTAGTGATGCAATATCGGGAACAAAACATCGATGTTTCTAAATGTAGGCAGTCAAATAATGATCAGGACAAATAACAAAACTTGGATTGTGACTCGAAAATTTAAAAAATTATATACATTTATTGATGAAAACTCGATTATTTTTGATTTGATCACTGTTAGTCGTTTTGTTCTGAAGAATAATAAATTTATGGATATCTGGAAAATATTATGGAATTTTGTTTTGATGGGTATTTTTTATTTAAAAATCAAGGACCACGCAAAAGCATCCAACACAAAACATCAGTGTTTAAAAATAGTCCGCTTAAAAATCGAAGTTAAATACGTCGATGGTTTTGTAGAAACATCGATATACTGGAAACATCGACGCCCCTAGTTTCCTTCCATCACTCGGAAACAGAAGCGTGGGCCCTGAAAACAGGTTTGACATTCAAGGGGCTTGTGGGTTGCGTTCCTTTGTTGGCAATCTACGACTAATAATAATGAGACCTTTCTAGGCTATTATAATTTGGGAGTTGTTGACTATTTTGGCCACTCCTCTCCAAGACACTACGTGTCTGAACCGAGCGCAATTTTCGGTGGTTAAAACATGAATAATTAAAATTACAATTTAAATTTCCAAAACTCTTTAAATTCTTAGCCCAGCATTTAAACTCTTTAAATTCTTTCTTCGTAACAAACGTTTAAAAATATTAGAACGTTCCCTCAAGTAATATACCGGTTCTAATTATGCATTGAGCATTTCAGGGCTTTACCATAGGAAGTGTTAAGATTTCACACGAGTTCAACTGGTTGTTATAAATAATAGATTTATTGTACTTTGAACTTCACGCGGTGAAATTTTTTTTTCTGTTTTTTTCGTGAAAGCAGACTACCCTCAGTGGGAACCTACGGATGATACAACAGCACAAATTTTCTCGTATTATTCTTAGTAGGTGCGTTTAATATATTATATAATTTTATCCTACTAATTCTTCAGCCATGTTTTGAAACAGCCTTTTCAGCACAAGAATCGCAGGAATGTAGAAGTTAGAAAGATTTGAAATTTTTGAAAGCTCATCCGTTTGAATGAAAATAGGACTTGCATCGTAATTGAAAGTGAAATTTGCTCTATTTGAGAGAAAAAATAGAAAAAACAAGCCCCTGAAAATTGTAGCAATCGAACCCCGACACTTAAATTGGCAGAGCACCCTTACCTAAAAACAACTGTTTTACAACTGATTTTTTTTAGTTGGAAGACATTGGTATACCTAACAAAAGCATATTCATTTCGGGGCAGTGAATTCTTTGAACAGATTAAAAAATCATTTAATACCTAATAAAACTCTCACTATTGAACTCAATGTACCTCCAAAACTACTATTTCGAAAAATTGAACTAATAATGATATGATATTATGGAATAGATTGCACGCTGTTTTTTTTTAAAGAATGAAAGCTCTAGATTCAATATTAAATATCTAGGAAACGTCCAAAAAATGTGAATGTGTATTTTAGATAATATCCTATGAACGGTTTTGGTCCTAGCTTTGTTCAGTAATAGATGGACGGACGGAAGGACACACAAATAGACAGACTTATTTAAAAAAAAGCAAATGTTTGATATCAGGGACCCTTCAAAATCTTGACACTAATTTTTTGCAGCATTATTTACGCATATTGTTTCTTTATACTGCGTATACAAAAATGTTGAGGATAATAATTACATACTCCAAGATCTTTAAACAAAAATATTTAATTTTTCATTACGCAATTTTTAAACTTATATTTTCTAATCACATTTCGTTTCAATTAGTTTGTCCTGTTTTCTTTTGTGTTTCATAGGAACACAAAATGCCTTTTCTCGTGAGTCTTGTTGTCCTTCGCCGCCTTCAACCACATCATAACTCTCTTCAAAATGGCTTCCTGGTTTTCGTGTTATTAGTGTTAGGTTGTAAAGAATATTACAGAGCCACATTTCTAGGTGTTCACTAGAATATTAACCTTGAATGCCTTGATAATGTTTGTTATTGTCTTAAGTGCAAATTAGCGTTGCCGTGAGACTCGCCCTAACAATCTCGCATAATCTAATAATAGAAAATGCAAGTGATTATTTGAGCGTGACGCCGAACATGAAGTTGTCAATGGAGCGTGTCGCACACTGTAATAAAAGTGAGAAAATGCATTTAAATTGCTTATTGGTGTTGGTAATATTTATCGTTCTTTCAATAACGTTCAGTTTTTTAATAAATGTAGCTCACAATGCACAATATAAAATACGCACAAGTCATACTCACAAATGTAATTCAAATAGTGTTGCAATTGAAAGACTGAACCATGGTACTTAAATGTCTTTTGATAACAGTTATTTCATTACAGTGTTTACAATAAAAATTTCCGTAATCGAGGATATCTGATTAGGTTTCTCTCATTGGAATTATTCATCGCTTGATATATATATATATATATATATATATATATATATATATATATATATATATATATATATATATATATTTATATATTAACTTTACAAATTACTTGACTCAGTGCTAAATTATTAATTACCGTTTTGTAAAATATATTTAGTAAGTTATCCGTCAAAATATTTAAAGAGTTCAAATTTTTAAATTAGTGGGGTTACAACAGCACGTACTTTCTCAATTTGGCATAAGATAAATATTTGACTTCAATTTGGTAATTGAAGGATGACGCCGGAAAGATTTTCAACTTCTGCAATTTTTGAACTTCAGACGGTTCACCGGAAATTATACATACTATATTTTTTAAGCTTTCTTTGCTCTATTCAAGAAAAAAATTAATAAACAAATTGGAGCAATTTTTGAAATTGTACTTGAGTACTTCCAGAAATCAAAATATCCGTTTCAAATTCTCAGGATATTGACTTTGACCAGATCGATCGGGAAATATCAATTTTGGAAAAAAATCGTCTGAAAGGTTTAGGCGCTAGCGTTGACTACAGACTGACAGATCGAGGGACGGACGGACGGACGGACGGACCGACCCACAAAACGTGTAAGAGAATCTAATTTACTACATGTGGGAACAAGATTTATTCACTTTTTTTTATCTTAGGACTCCATAAAACTATTTTTTCTGTGGGAGAATCGTTGATTCTTGGCGCAACATTACAATATTTTCTTTTTACTATGTAACTACATAGAATGGTGAGAAAGTAAAATGAATGCAGCGACGTACCTTAAAAACCTGATTAGCAGATATCCGTTCGTGTATTTCGTAATCATGCGTTTATTGTTTTTTATGCTTATTTGGTTATGCAGAATGAGCGGTTGAGTAATTTACTAGCCCTAAGGTGATATTTTATAGTCTTTTTCGTACTAATTGTTGTTGTCATATATTAAAGGCAAATTGGCAAGGCGAATCAAGGTACTCAGCTTTTCTTCTTTTTTTGATCGCACATGCAGTAATAATTCAGCGGAGAAACTGATGATTTCATTAAATACAAAATAGTCGTCCATTATCTTACTAATCACAATCGTCTAAGATTTTCTAAATGAAAATTCGCCTTGTAATAAATGTTACTTGAGTACGGCGAACTCGTCACAATCGCGTTCGTTTGCTACATATTATTAGTTTATGGAGGTTTATGCATATATTTGGGAAATTTAGACTTGATTCGACTTGGGATGTTTGCTGTTCGGTCTAGATGAAATTTCAGAGCGGGAAGAGATGAGGGGAGGGAAGAATAAAAATTATTAGCTACTTTTTTTTATGTGATAAACTGTAGGTATGAACATTCTGACCAAATGGTTTAACCTCACAGTACTCGCGTTCCAT
This sequence comes from Teleogryllus occipitalis, assembly GCA_011170035.1. Taxonomy (NCBI): domain Eukaryota; kingdom Metazoa; phylum Arthropoda; class Insecta; order Orthoptera; family Gryllidae; genus Teleogryllus; species Teleogryllus occipitalis. The sequence goes on from BLKR01002251.1 coordinate 85,612, forward strand.
TTTGTAACGCAAGTTCGGGCTACATATGTAGTCCAAGGTAAAATTATATTTTGTAACCATTACGATTTTCGCAAAAACGTCTCCAACAAGTACTCTGTTTTCTCAAAATGTTTATTTGAATATTATATGAAAGTTCTTAAACTTTAACGTAGGGTATTTAAATCTATCTCTGTTGTCTCCTGAATGAAGGAAGTGAATAATCGACGTCTATTATCATATAAAATATTTTATTTATCCATTTACAATTCATCATCATTCATTCAATAGTCCTGATAATAATATACCGCTGTAGAATATGACAATAAACAACTCTGACCACAGATCTTTCGGATTTCATGAAAGGGAAATTTCCTTTCTATCACCCACAACAGTAGGGCAGTGTGGGTGATAGAATGGTGGGCTATATGGGTGATACACGGCACAATTGTAGTCCAACCGATTTCAAAACTATCTGACAATAACAAGATTGCAATGAAAATATGCAACAGTCTGGATGGTAAGAATAAAATGTTTTCTAAATCTACTGATACTCTTTCCACTGTAACCTCAGCAACGGTTACGCCCCAGGAAAAATAAAATTGCTGGGCTACACCTGTAGCCCGCGCCAGTTCTTCAGGGTTAAATACGTGCAGGTCATGCTTCATTGCGACGAAGTACCAAGCAACGGGTGTTTACTCAGTCCATTTGCCTTCTGTTCGCGTACTCTGCAGGTAATCGATCTTTCGTAAGTCGCGTCATCCGAGATGCGGGTCTGCTGACGATACGTTCATTTCGTTTGGAAAGACCCTCAACTATTTACACAGAGTGCCCAAATGCGAAGGAAATTCAAAATTAGTGATTTTGATTTCCAATTTCACATTCCAAGGCCCATTAGCAGATTTGTTTGAATAGAAGTTTCAATAATGAGAATAATTTTCTTCAAGCCACATTTATTCATGATTGCTTTGATTTTTTCATCTGTTTATTTCTCTAGTCAATCAAATTTGAATCCGTTTAACACGTTTACTCTTCCAACAAATAACAAACCCTCTATGATACCGATAATCCAATTTATCGGTAAGAACAAACTATTTTTCTGTACTGATTATTAAAGTCATCAGAGACATTACACGAAAATCATACATGAGAAAATAATTATAAATTTTCATCCTAAATCTTAATAAGTAGAAAATATCCCATAAAAAATTATCAAAATTAGTTCAATGCTATAGAATTTAACTTTACCAATAACCCGTTAAATGCGATTTATTTCCATTTTATTTATTGTACTTTAGAGAAGATTAAATAAATGTGCAGCAAAATCATGAATTCAAATCCACGCTCAACAGACAAAAGTCTATAGTATTTTACAAACAATATTGAATTTTTTGGGGGGAGAGTCTCTACTAGCCATGCGACTTTGCAACTTGTACCCCCCGAGGCCCAGTCATATTTTCCCGAATGCAAGTGACTTCTTTGGGGAAATACAATATGCCCTGGGGATAAAATATGAAATGATGATGATGAATGGACAATCACAAACATACAGACACACAAACATCGAAATTTAATATCGAAAAAATATGATCATTTAATAAGCATTTCATATTTATACTTTATTTGTGTGTTTGGTATTGCGATACAATGCTCAATAAAAAGTTTGAACAACCAGGAAAACAGTTTTGGTTTTTCGACAAAGATGTTGAAGAAGTAATACGCTTGAAAGAACCAGACGTGATTCATGGTGGCTTTCACGCTCCTTCAATCGACTTCCACCCAGAAACAAATACTTACCGGTCGTAATGTCGATTGAATTACATAACCCCTTTCTTGCACCAGGCCTCATAAATTATTTGAAGGTTTGACTTTAGTAGCCTCTTCGACATTTTCAAAGCTGTTTTTCCGTATGTATATGGCTTATTAATTGTACCAGTATCGAGCATCAGACTTAATGGTGGAAATCGACATGAAACACATTTTATCAAATTCATATTGAGGCAGAAGCCTATGAGGCACATTTTGCCAGAAAATAGTATGCGTATGCGTTTTAACAAGTGAAAAAACATGTAACTCTCCTATGTAGTCTTCCAGTCGATTGTGGTCAACGAAAACAGACAATAATATAAATCTACCTAAAATATTTATTATAGTTTTTATAACAAATAATTTTATATAATTAATTAATTTTATTTTGAGATCAATTTACAGCTTTGTGTTGATCGTCATTGCTCGAATCATTAGATTAGAAAGGGAAAATGAGAAATTGCTACGCTGCCACACTGAACTATTTAGGAAAGCAAACTATTTTTTACTTTCTGTCATTCTTCTTATAGAGAAAGTTCAATAATACCGGAAAGGAGTGTCAATATTTCGATAAAAAACATTGTTTTGTGGGTCCCTGGAACCGAAAAAGTGTTGTTTTTTTTCTGAAATCGTCTTTTTTATCCTCTGTGGATAACATTAGTGTCTAAACCGATCGCACGATTTCTTCCAGAATGAATTTTCTTCAATCGATCTGGTCTCCTTCAAGATCCTGGGAATATTAAACAAATCTTGTTATTTTTGAAGGCACTTTACAAGAAGCATCTAACGGCATGTCACATTTTCAAAAATTTCTTAACTGTGGCTTCAAATTTTCCTTCAAGAATAAAGTAAAGCTTGCTGATAAAAATGGTGCATGTCCAATTTTCAGTAAATTCAATGAATTATAGAAAATGCAAAACTTCGACCTCTCCTACAACTACTACATTATTGAAGATACTTTTTTCAAAAATATTCTATAATTTAGATCTTTGAATATTGCCATGACAGTTTTCTTAAATTCGTAAATTCGAGTTCTTTTAAAAAGTCGTTAATTTGTTCTTTAAAATATTTGCCTATAAGCCGCCCCCGCCGCCGCTCTGTTTGCCCGCCGCCGCCCTGTTTGCCCGCGCCGCCCCCGCCCCCCCCCCCCCCCCCCCCCCCCCCCCCCCCCCCCCCCCCCCCCCCCCCCCCCCCCCCCGCCGCCCCCGCCGCCCCCGCCGCCCCCGCCGCCCCGCCGCCCCCGCCGCCCCCGCCGCCCCCGCCGCCCCCGCCGCCCCCGCCGCCCCCGCCGCCCCCGCCGCCCCCGCCGCCCCCGCCGCCCCCGCCGCCCCCGCCGCCCCCGCCGCCCCCGCCGCCCCGCCGCCCCCGCCGCCCCCGCCGCCCCCGCCGCCCCACCGCCCCCGCCGCACCACTGCCCTGCCACCTCCATTTGCCTGCGTGCGCCGCCGCCCCGCCACCCCCGCCGCCCCGCCGCCCCCGCCGCCCCCGCCGCCCCTGCCGCCCCCGCCGCCCCCGCCGCCCCCGCCGCCCCCGCCGCCCCCGCCGCCCCCGCCGCCCCCGCCGCCCCCGCCGCCCCCGCCGCCCCCGCCGCCCCTCCGCCCCCGCCGCCCCTCCGCCCCGGCCGCCCCGGCCGCCCACGCCACCCCGGCCGCCCCCGCCGCCCCCGCCGCCCCCGCCACCCCCCGCCGCCCCCGCCGCCCCCGCCGCCCCCGCCGCCCCCGCCGCCCCGCCGCCCCCGCCCCCCCCGCGCGCCCGGGCCCCCGCCGCCCCCGCCGCCCCCGCCGCCCCCGCCGCCCCCGCCGCCCCCGCCGCCCCCGCCGCCCCCGCCGCCCCCGACGCCCCCGACGCCCCCGCCGCCCCCGCCGCCCCCGCATCTTCCATTCGGCCGTGGTGTGGCATGGCGTCGCATGGCGTCGCCTTGACCGTCGCCTGCACCTGGCTTTCGCCGCGGGCGGGGGCGGGAGCGCGAGCGCGGAGGCCTGACGGCGCGGGCGCGCGAGACGGCCTTGGCCTTCGCGGGCCGGCATTGGCCCCGTAACGGGCGGCAGAAGGCGTGCAGTCCGCGGGGGCGGCGCCGGTGGTCGAACTGGGACTGGGACTGGGCGCGGGTGGCGCCGGCTGACCGGTTCCAGCGACCGCAGCCCCGGCCCCGGCCCCGCCCCCGCCCCCACTGTTCTCCCGCCCGCGCTTTCGCATATCGCGGAAGGAGTGGGGGCGCGCTGGCGCTCGCTCTACACAACAGTGGGATTTCCCACGGCCTTTGCCGTTGTGCGGGGAATTAATGGAACGGTTGTTGCACAGTATACGTAGCAAACAGCAGCGCAACTCAGCCTGTTTTTTGGCTAGTTAGGGATGGGCGCGCGTACAGCTAGCGATCCTGGTGGAAACAAAGTAAAACTACAGACAGCTGCTACTGAAGTAAACGGATTTGTTTGTGAAATCACGATTATGAAGAGCTGGTTAAAACCACAAAAATAATTCGTGTTGACCTCGCGATTTTATATTCCTAGAAAATGAAGGGCAAGTCATTAAATAACACGGAAACTTAGTAAGTACCAACGTTTTAACCTGACATTTGGCATGTTTTGGAATAGATTTGATTTGCACCAACTGAATTCTCTAATTTTCCAGTTTACATATTAAATAATAACCATGCGCTTATGTACTATTAAGCAATGAAATGCAGCAATAATAAAGGAATGAACCCTGAGGGTGTTTTTTTTTTTTTTCAAAAACCTAGAAAGGAAAGATGGATAGTTGTTCAAAAGCACAACATAAATGTTATTACCGCGTAGATACCCATATTTATTACTTCTTTACTTACATTTCTAGACATTTTCATGGAAAGTGAAGAAATACTTGTTGGTTCTCTTGATTCCACTATTCACTTTCAATGGACAATATTCATTAGATTTAAATAATTTCTTTCCTTAAAAATTGTTCAGAACGTCTACTTCACGTGTTCTTATGTGCTCAAGGAAATTGAGATATATGTAAAAAATAACTTTCTGGTCAGATTTAGCAGAACGATGCTGAATTACGAATGGTACGGCGGCGTAGTGTTCTTTGTTGCCGCGTGGAACACTAGAGTCGCTGAAAACACATCGTCACCGGGCATTTAACACGGAGCTGCGTTACTGTATGATACGTACACTGTGACTGTTCTTTAAAATTGAAGGGTTTTCTGTAAATATTCTTATTTTTATTTTATTTTTAATATATTTTTATTTGCAATCTCCTTCGTGAGAACATATAGGCAAGTATGTTGACGCATTTGTAATGACATGCGAAGAAACTGTGCCCTCACAGTCCGTCATGAATTTTTTTAGTGACAAATGAATTAAAATTACAATAAATTATTCGTAAATATTCTTAGATAAAATATAATAAAAATATTGGGGAGAGAAGGGGAAGGAAAAAGAGGGAGTTAGTCTAGAAGTAGGGCAAGGAAATACGTGAAAAGAGAGTTAGGAGAGAGAATAACTTTTTGTGGTAACAAGTTTTAAAATAATCATGTTGTTGATGATATTTCAATTTAAAGTATATTAAGTAATGCTCTCTTTTTATCTTACACTTTTAAATCCGGCATTTTTGTAACTCGAGGTTAACTTTAGAGAACATTTTGGGAGGAAAGTCATATTTACGGACTTTGACTCGAAATACTGGATGTTGCTGCAGTCTCGATTGTGGGTAATTTTTCCCACTCGCGTGATCTCTCTTCCTACGTAAACAAATTCTGCATAAACAGGCTACGTTTTATTCTTCTTGAAATAATATTTCTGTTTATTATCAGATCATGTAGTTCCGAATATCGTGTATTTCTATGTATTCAACAAAAAACATATGTCTTTAAAGTGAAACCATGAATAACAGAAGATGATTAGCGTAGTTCGGAGTAAAAGAAATGATGTACATGCCCATAAAAACCTCTTAATAAAGTTGAAATTGTGTGAATAGAATGTTTGCCATACCTGAATACTTGCAAAGTGTGCAAGAACATTGAAACGTTCTTCGCGAATTCATTAAACTAAAATGTTGAAGTTTATCCAATCCAATAGTCTGGTTTCAGAGACGAGATCAGCAATAGTCAAATGGATATACGTCATCACTTGGTCGATAAGATGAAATGCGTTTTATAAAAATTCGCGAGAATTTTCTCCCGAGAATTAGAAACGTAATTTAAGAATTCGCTCTGTTTGTTCACTGCGTCACCAACGTGGCATATTGCCTCTCGATATCTTTGAACTTATAGATAGAAAATATTTTACATTCTTATTCGGAGTCAATTTGCACGTCGCACACACAATTTCTATCTCAAAGTTCAAGTAATAAAGCTTAAGAATGAATGCGAGGGTATTAACTCAAAGAAGGCAGTAACTGATAAGCTCCTCGCTTTTCGGATCCCCTAACGTGCAACCCATCCAGTCGACTCGGGTCTTCGCGAATGTGGCAAGTGTTTAAATTTTAACGTGTTTTTTGTGAATGTCTGAAAGTTTCATTTGCGTTTGCTGATCATGATATTACTCCATGAAAGGTTCTGATGAGGTGAGATTGTTATGTAAGGGCTTAGTCGTTCGATAGGAATAACTGAAAAGGAAATGAAATAGTTGCCAATTCTTCCTCACAAACTACAAATTCATGTAGAAAGAACATCTATAAAATATGCATCTAATTTCCACAAATAAAAAAATCACTGACAGTTGCTCTGTTAACAAATTCTAAATAATAGAAACAATAATCTCGAATATTTTCTAGTAACCATTTTGGTAGCTCCTGGATTTTTTAAAGCTCTGTTTACGAAACAATACTATGAGAAGCTAATGTTTTAATATCTTGATTAGCGATAGGGTTTGCACCGATTAAATGATCTTTATCGTGATCTGGTAGCTATGTTCCGACATCTAAGGTGATCTAATTCAATATCAGCCGAGAATGGGATATAAAGCATTTCCAAATACGAAACGAGTCGTGAAAACATTTAAAAGTACGAAACTTTACACATAAGAGAACGCGAATTTCCTCGCATTTTTCGCATATTTGCTTGCATGTTGTTCCGTACGTTACATGTCTTCTCTCATTAAATATCTTCTCATGAAAACGTAAACTATTCCTCTGGTGCAGGAAAAGGCCACATCGTAAGCAGTACCGTTTACATTAGCATTCACTTTCATTCTTTTTTAGAGAAATCGCATATTTTATTTGTACTGTCTTGAAGGATACTAGTAAAAATATTATTAATATTTTAAAGATTAAGAACGATTTTCCATTTTAACTTTCTTATAGGTAATGTCAAATTCATTTTCTGTAAAACGATGACGATTTATTTAAAGTTTTACAGCAAGAGAAATCTTTTATGTTAAGGTGCAAGATTGTTGAATCAATTGTACAATTACTAATTGATACCTTCAAAAATATATGGTGTTAAAAACTGAATGAAATTATCTGTGTCATGTATTCATCAAACTATTTCCAAACAAAGTTTAAAAGATTATGATTGTTTAGTTTTAGCATACCGTAAATGAATTGTGACAAAGACAAGGTATTATATATCATTTAATTAAAAATCTAGAATTGTTGCTCTGCTGACTCAATTCTCAAACATTCAAGAGAATTTCACTCAATAAATCTACTATAAGAGCGTTGTAATAATTACGCAATACGATGCAATCATTATTTGCGTCATCATTCTCTTAAAGCAAGAGCAATCACTTGAATATATGTTGTGTATATCGTCGAGATTGAGTGCTTTGCTTTTAAGACACAGTTATTTTTTTTCTTCTTTTTTATCCTTGAAAACTCTTTGCTTTCGTATTTCTTTGCTCTTGTTTGAGTGTTCAACGCTATTAAATGCCAACCATACTTTTTGTCTCTTATAGAAAACTGGAAATACCTGGAAAATCGAGACACATTCCAAGTTTTCATTTCCATTTTTTAAATTTACAAAATGCATTTCTAGAAGTCTAAAATTTATTATAAAATAATATGAATGTTTTAAAAGAAATTAGAGGGGTGTTGATTGGAAGTGAAGTGTAGTTTAAAATTACAAATTTTAGGACATTATTTTAAATGTGAATTTCTACGGGAATTGGATGATTGCTGCAAGGTTCATAATTCTCCATTGTTGTTGGGTTTTTTTTCAAATAATTCCTTCACCAAATTGCAATTTATCGAATCAGTTGCGCTGGTTTGAAGCTGGAATTGTACTCACGTGATAGTGTCATCTGGTCCTGCGGGGCCCGGCGTAAATTTTTACCACCGCATTATATTATGGAGATATTACAATAAGAAGGGACAGCTTTGACAGATACCGCTTGGCCACTGCTGGTAACATAACTGCAGGTTACATCCATGCACTTATTTTTCGTGCAGTGCATTCAATTTATTGTTAATTTGTGTATGACTTTATGACTCTCTCTTGCAATGTCATCACCTTGCATAACGTTCATTCGTTTCCCGACCTGTCAAACTGGACCTTTGTTATTGTTAGAGTAACTCCTCTCCACCAGTAGCTTCTGGCAAACTGTTCCCTTCTTATTGTTAGAGGAACTATATCAGTTGCTGTCCTCTATATCAGTTGCTTCTGGCAAACTGGTGTTAGAGTAACTTCTCTACAGTAGTATCTTCTGGCAAACTGATCCCTTCTTATTGTTAGAGTAACTCTTCCTTATCAGTTGCTTCTTGCAAACTGGCGTTATAGTAACTTCTCTACAGCAGTATCTTCTGGCAAACTGGTCCCTCCTTATTGCTAGAGTCACTCCTCTCCACCAGTAGCTTCTGGCAAACTGGTCCCTTCTTATTGTTAGAGGAACTCCTCTATATCAGTTGCTTCTGGCAAACTGGTGTTAGAGTAACTTCTCTATAGCAGTATCTTTTGGCAAACTGATCCCTTCTTATTATTAGAGTAACTCCTCTATACCAGTAGCTTCTGACGTGTGTATCACGGTCAGCGCGGTTGTTTTTTTTAATAGTTTTTATTTCCTTGTTCGACATTATTATGCCTTTCAAGGATTTTTATGATACATAGTATACAATTTTGTTGTAATTACATTTCATCATGCATGAACAATGGTAGAAAACTAATATTTACAATATAAACAATAACAACTAAGACTACCCAGGAAGGGTCCTTCAGAAAAATGCATACAATATTTGCATGAAAAACAGGAGAGATATTTAAGCTATTTAACAGGAGTGTCATTTGGAAGCCATTTAACTGCATGGTTATTAATTATTAAGGGATAGGTGGGAAGAATCCGTTTTAAGGAGAGAATTTTTGGTTGAGATTTTTGGTGATTGATTTTTATTTGCCACGGTCCGCGCGGTGCGTGTGGAAAGCGCCCGCAGCCTTCGGAGGAGTAGTCCCCGAGGGGGGCGGGGGCTTCCGTTCGCTTGCTCGCGAGTCAACACGGGAGAGACGAGTGGCGGACGACTCGACGCCCTCCCCGCGTGGAGCGCCTCCGTCTATTTGCGGTTCTGCCATAATCTGCGAGGCGTCCGAGGAGCGGCGCATCGCCCGCGCAGGACACACACACATGCTGCGACCAGCCACGCTGCGGGGTCCTTGCGAGACAAGGAGCTGCGTTGTGGTAACGGGGAAGATATTCTCAGCTCGCACACGCCGTTCCGGAGAAAATTCTTTGATCTTCGTTATTCTTCTCACGCTTTTGGGTAAGAGAGAGATGACTTCGTGAATATTTTCATTCGTAATCATAGGTGTCTTGACATGAAGCTCAAGGACGTGATCTCTGAGTAACTGTTACAATGAGCAGTTTAGTTACCGTAAATAACGTTTTCCGCGTTTGAAAGTGTTATGATAGTAAATTCTTCCGGCGTTTCCTTGTAAAAAGTGGTTCTTGAAAGTGTTCTCCACTTTTACGATGTTATCTGTCGTCCTTGCTTATTGCGTTTCTTTCCAAACCCGGGGAAAGAAATTAAGATCTTGGACTCTCTCTCGAATAGTGAGATGGCTATTTTTATCTTTAATGTCTAAAATGAGATATATTTTATGTTTTTCGAAAGTAGATTTGAAAATTAAATTTTACTCAAGAATTTTACTCACCTACTTAAAAATTGCTTAAAAACATTAAGGTATTCCGCGATTAAATCTGCATTTAAAGAACTATTGCTGTTATGAAATGCAGGCACTAGCCATAGCTCGACTACTGTAACTCAACAAAAAGAGAAACTGAATAACAGCTGCAAATGGAATTGCTTAGTTGTGAGCGCCTTGGAAGAAACTTGTTTTGCTCATTATGTTGACGAGATACTCGTAAATGGCGCATCGTAAATACCAACTGAGATGCTGACCCATCAAATTCCGTCTGTTCCGTCTGTCAAAAATTAGTGCTGTTCATTACCCCATTTTGAATATTATTATACTGTCGTTTTAATGTTCGAACTTCACAAATGCTAAATAGACGAAGATTCAATATGCATAATGTCGCATATTTTAAAACATTTCAGTCAAAACATATAAATAATTGTAAATAAATGGACTGTCTGGTACAAAATTAATACAAGTGTATAAATGTGATTGTGGAATTTTGTAGTATGTCTATTCAAGTTGTTTTAGGTTACAGTAATTAACAATTCAACCCATTTTATCAATTAAGTATTGTTAATTTTTTCAGAATAATATTGTAGTTTTGTACTCGTAACTTTTGAATCTAAACGCTCACAAAGAAATCATTTTAGCTGTTAGCAACCATTCGTCATGGAAGTTGCACTGCGAAGGTCAGTTTCCCCTTCGGCGTAACAGTTCGTCTTCCCGATCACTGGGTTACCGAGGCAAGTCTTCGTTCCAAACGAACGAACTCGCAGCGACCGCTGAATTCGAACAATGGGACGCGAGAAGGAACCGGAACTCGAGTGGAATCGTTCGTCACAGTGTGCCGGCCTCCAGGTAGCCTCCGATCGACAAAAGACGATCGCGGAGCGTTCCGCCCGAGCGCCGCCGACGGCACGAGCAAGTGGCGCGGCGCTGCCCTCCGCCGGGTGACGTAACATGCCCCTCCCCCTCCCCCTCCCCCCGCCAACGCCGCCGCCCTTGCGGCCGTGGCACATTGGGACAGGATTCCGAAAAGCTGGCCAAAAGTCAGAAAAAAAATTTTTTTGTATACCAGCATTATAAATGATATTTTCTGTTGCAAGAAATCGTTCGTAAAAGAACCTTTCACGGCACAAATGATTACGTCATCACACATTCAGCCAATCGCAACGAGAGAATCTTGGGGAGGTGACGGTAAATGGAAGAGCCGAACACCGTTTTCTGCCACGGATGTCAACAACCCGAGACGTCACAAGAAAGTTGTATCACAAAATTAAGTTTGATTCTCTTAAAAGTTTATAATGCGGTTATACAAAAAAATAGGGTATGCATCTCGTTTATAATGTTAAGCTTTAGTGCATTCGTACAAATTTGAACAGTCGCTCCCAACGTCGCTCGTTTTCAAAACATGTACTCATGTAATAAAGCTTAACATTATAAACTAACTGCGTAAACTAATATTTTATTTAGGGAATTTTATGTAAGCAGTTGGGTAGACTGGTTCTCAATGTGTCTAATACCTCGGTTAGAAAGAGTCGGAGGCCTCACAGTCAGGGCCAATTTAACAGCATTGGAGGCCCTTGGGTCTAGGTTAATTGGGAGGCCCCCTATTCTTACTTGAACATATCTCCCCCCCCACACACACACACACACATATACACATACACACAATTTCTGCTATTTGCTGTTATTCTGCATTTCGTGCAGCCCAGTGATTTTAATGATTGAAACATTTTTAGATTTTTAAAATTTTTAATACTCTATGTTCGATTTGCCATTTTGTTTTTTTTTCTTTTTTGAAATGTTCGAATCCGAATCAGCGTTCCCAAAAACCATTATAAACAAAGTTTCATTAAATTTGGATAGCGTTTGCATATTTTGACCAGCTTCTCGGGATGCTGCCCCAATGTGGTCGGCGAGAGGGTGGCCTTTGGGGAGTCTCGTTGTTTTTCTTCCGAAAGCACTTTCTGCTCCGCTGGACGCCCAGTCACGACCGCAGCGGCGTCGCCCCGGCGCATGCGCGTAAGCAGGTGGACGCGGCGTCGGCCCTTGGGGCGCGTCGCCTCGCTTTGTTACGCGGCTGGAAGCGATTCTGCGAACTCGGGACGAGAAATTATTTTTGGGAGAAACTAATATCTGAGATAATTTTACATGATGTACTTATTCGATACCTAAGCATCATAAATTGATTGATTGATTTTTTCGTGTTTCCGAGCGCGTCAACTGCTTCGGTCATTAGTCCCGTTAGTGTAGTGCATCCTTTTCTCTCAGGAGATGGCGGTGATCTTCTCCCGCTGGTTGGCGAGATCCGGCGCCGACCTACCGTCGACTAGTGGGGTTTCCCCCTAACCAGGACTCTCCCACCAGCGGGGCACTGCCCCAGCCGGGACAAGCTCTAAGCTCCCGACCGGTCTCGCGGAATATGTGGTAGTGTAGTGCATATTAGTGTAAGTGTGTGTGTGTAAGGGGAGAGGATAGGACAAGGAAGAGGAAGGACAGATCACGCGCGGTTCGTGGCCCGTTTGGTAGGGTACTGCTCCGGCATTCACCTGGTGTTGGGCGGAGAAACCACGGAAAACTACGGATCAGAACAGCCGGCCGCTAGAATTGTCCTCCAGACAGCGACTGAATTCGACCGAGCTGAAAATCTAGTGTCGAAAATCCTGCCGCCGTCAGGACTTGAACCTAGGACCTCCCGGTCAGAGGCGCTGCAGTGACATCAGTTGATGCACTGAGCCACCGCTCCCGGTCTAAGCATCATAAAGTTCTCCGACAAATTAGATGAGCATACTGTATTGAGCAATAGCCACTTGATCTCGAAATGTCTTCAGGCATCAAGAAATTGATATTTCATTCGAAGGTTCGTGGGATAATCCATATTTTTTCCAATCGTCCAAAAGAGCAGGTAATTTCATTATCTTAATTAACAATTAATAGCAATTAATTTTATCATCTTTCTCATAAAATTGAGGTACAAAAAGAATATAAACTAAACTATTAAAATAAGGCTTAAAAAGGAACGAAATGTACTAGTTTTGATTGATCTCATTTAGTACCGCAAATAGTTTTCAAGTGAAAATATTGTTTTTCAATATCGTGGGAAAATTTGGAAATAATTTATTACATTACAAAACGTAACCTAATGTTGAAATACCCTTAATTATGTCTTAAAATTCTCAGTATCGATAGACACATTTATTTTCTCAATAATTCTGTTGAGTAATTTCAAAACAGTTTACAGAAGGCTAATCGCAGCCGCAGTAAGATTCATTGAAAGACTTGTGCGTACTGCAGATAGTGTAAAACACACATATAATCAAAAGAATACACATATAATCAAACACGACTCACATTTGTTTACGCATTGCAAACCTTGCATACTGAGCTTATGTTAAAACAAGTGGCGACATTAATGTAATCGTACTCACTCCCTAGTCGTAGTGAGCCAGTTTGTTTTGCAGGGTCGATCTGATTCCGGGAGGCTAAAGGTAGTTCCGATTATGCTTGGGGTTATAACAGTTCTATTTCCCAGATAGATTTGTGTAGCCAAGTTAGGGCGCCTCTAAAAGGTGATTCCAAATTCACAAGTAAATAGTATGATTGCAAAGATGTAGGCGATATTGGTGTTTCGTATTTCATTACATGTGGTTACACGCTGTTTTAGCGAACGACTTGTGACTGCTCTAAAGGGAAAAGTTTCACGTCAATATTTCGTCACACGTAATGCTACATGCTGTTATACGAAACGACCCCCTTCGGACTGAGGAAGTTCCATGCCAATGTAATGTTTCGAGGATAGACGCTGGCAACGAAATGCCAAATGTCAGCAAAAACTTTTTTAACAAAAGGTCATCTTGATTAGTTCTTGTTGATGAGCTTGATGTTCTTGTTAAAAAAAGAATTGTAAAGACAAAGGGGAAATCCTTGGTGCTTCGCCTTCTATTCTTTTATTGTAACGGAACCATTTACAAACAGAACGGAAATATTTTTACTTGTAGCAAATTTCTATTATATTCGAGAAGGAATGACATTTTATTTTGGTTTTTGTGATGGTTTGCTATCATTCGCAATGGTTTGCAACCATTCTATAGTTCGTACTACCTATTATTTCAGTAAATGAGTAAACTATTATTGACTTGAAATGCAGACGAAGGTACCATGTGAAAGTTACAAAACATATTTTTTTCGAAATGCTCGAAATAGATATACTACTGTATGGAACAAATTGACTAAATATTTCACTTGTACCTCTTTCTTACTAGACCCTTGGTAATGAAATGCCAATTTACATCAGAGCAGACGTATTAAGGTCGCCCCTTTTCCATGGAATCAAGGTAGTACAATTGCGTCGATATTTCGCCTTGACTCTCAGCTTTCCTTGAACAGCCCGCGAAGGAGAGATTCTGATTCATTTCTACGTGAGAGTGAAAAAAAATCACTGCTTGCAGAGATCTAATCGTAGGAGTATTTTTTCGTCAGTTTAGTAGTAACTTTTATTCAGCTGACTCTAGAAATGTTAACATGACTTTCGAAGACCAAGTCTAAAAATAGGGATTAGTTATGTTTATAGTTATATTAATCAATAACAAGAAAGTTGAGACATTGCCGCAAAGATCTGTGGAGTATAATTCAGGCATGTTTTTCTTTTTTCGTTTCCTTCTTGTAAAATTTTCATTTACTTTACAATTCACTGGCACGTGTGAAATAATAAATTGAACAGCAATTGAGTTACTAATTTTCCTAGATATCTTTACGTTGCATACCAGCGCCAGTTCGATTTGAGCCACAGCAGCAATGTGAGGTGGAGGCAACGATGGACCCCGAAATAAAATGCAATGTAATGTAGGAAAAGTGTATATATTATTAGTTATTAAATATTATTTAATAACTAATAAAACATGTATTTAACAATACATTATTATTTTCTGAAAGTCTGTGTTAAAATATTTTCAGTTTTTGATCTGTACAAAGGGCACAAATATTTTGAAAATTTTCTGTGCTTATGTCCTTTTCGTGTGGACACTCTTGGCCACGTCCTACTTCAAGACCTTCAAATTCGCTACTTAGCTGAGATGGCATCACTGATAACTACATTCACAGACACTAAAATGACATTGCAACGAGCTTGTGAACCTGGCTGTAAGAGAACTCGGAGATTTCAACGATGGTTACGGTTTTAATTTTTTTAACAACCGGCAAGATTTGCAAGACAGAAGTAGTATCATTAGTCGTTCGTAAAGGTTCTAATAATAAATGCCCTTTCTTTTAGTGCCATACACTGATTTGTGCTTAGGCTAGTCTCCAGAAGCCACTAGCGCCTTCTTGTGAGACTTATCCTGAGCAAGTATGCCTAGGGAAGTTTGCCATTGCTTACTCTAGGAGCGCCATTGAGCCAATTCTGACGTTTGATTTTAATACCAGATAGCACAGGCCAAGATACAATATCCGCAATATTATCCAGTAATTCAAATCGAAACTCTGATTGGAGCTAAATTGCTAGAGGATTTAATTTTCACCGCCGACAATGCCGACAAGCGTCCGCATGCATGCCCTCGATTTTTGGAACCTCCAAAATACCCCGACTTTGACCCAGTTTGACCCGCGAACTTGGGATCAGTAGCCCGGCATGATAACCTGTATACCATCAAAGCCGCTAATAAATGCTCTAAAAGATTAAACAGTTACTCCTTGGCTGAGCAATAAGAAAGAAAAAAACTTCGCCGAAGTCGATCGTTTGTGTCCCTCTCCACCCCACCTCCCACACGCACCATTAGCATGCGAATGTTGAGTAACAAATTAAAAACTATTTCTTATAGTTTCAAATGAATACTTTTAACTTTAGCACCATTACATTCACAATGCTAAAGCGAAGCAATATATTGTCTTTAATTTGAAGTAACTGGCTAATTTAAAAATTTGCATTGTTTTTTGTTCAAGCAGAATTAACATCGTTACTGAAAATGAAATTTATGAATTATTTTTCTTAGTCAAGTGTTGCAGGACATAAGTTCAAAAAACTTGTGAGCACAACCAACGTAGAGTAATATCAGGCAGTTTTTGAATAAGGTAAACATTGGTGTCATCTGCATTTTCAATTCAATTCAATTCAGTTCAATTCAATTCATGCCGTATTTTACTGGCGAGATTTGGGCCATCAAGTCTGCTCTTCTGCCAGACTACGAAAATTTCGCTACGCTCCTTTCACCAACTAGCGGGGAAAGAATGTATTACTTGGGCACGAAATAGGCAATTTGAATTTAGCTCAGAGATTTCTTTTAGGCTTGAAGATATTTTCACATGCTGTAAATCTATAACATGGGACGGCCAGCTTTACTTCCCCTCCAAAGGCCGGCTTACGTTTTTTTGGAGGTTGGGGCTAATCCACGCCTTCGATTGGACTTGAACCCGCAAACTTGAGTATAACAGTCCGATACACTATTCATAACACCATCGAAGCCACAATCGAAGTCATCTCTATTTTGGACCAAACAGAAAAAAAAAACTATAGCATAATGCAAAACATTTTTGAATGCTGTGTGTATAATATGTATAAATATGTCATGCTACTTAAAAATGGCAAAATTAAATGCTAATTCACACTTTTTTATAGATATTGATTTTGGAGACTGCAAAATGCGCAAAATTTTGCACGTTCACAACGATAAGGAAAGTACTGGTTATAATGAAGAGAATCATGTGAAGTTTTGCTTAGAAAATATACCGTTTAGTCTTGAGATTTCAATTCCACAAGTGTCACTTGAATCTAATTTCGTCAATGTTCCTCTCAATCTCCTTAGCTGTCGCCGTCACGCATCGCCGCCCACATTCGTTATCACGGGCGGACATCTTATTCTTGTCACGGAGTTTACATCAACGCGAGGCTTAACCGCGCCGCGATCGATCATTCCGCATCGACCAGAGCGCAGCGCTCTGCGGGTCGCATGTGCCTCGCGAAGGCCACTGGCGCGGCGCGGCCGGCCACGCGTTTAAACGGGGCCTTTGCGCTCCGCATCGAAATCGGAGACACAGCTGGAGGGTGCTAGGCTAAGAGGCGCTAGTGTTGCCAGGCCCAGCTGCAGGTAAGATCCGTCAATTTCCGCACACAAAAAGGTGCTAATTTGTGAGAAATTCGTAACGTGACTTCTAAATGTTTACTTCTTGGCTGTCCGGGTGACGCCGCGTAGTGGGCTGACAGGCCGCGGAAGCTTACGTATACATTCTAAATGTTCAATCATTCATAATATAAGCATAAAAGAACGGCTGAAGAAAGTGCGAATATTTGCGCTGTAGAAACACGCGCGCCTGCTTATGTCTCGCGAACCCACGCACCAGCCACGCACGTTTTAGGTTACATTGATAGCAGTTCGTATTTTGGTTCCTGAATGAAGGTGCTAGAGGCGAACCTACATGGCCGAAGTGGCTCGAGCGTGTGCAGACTCAGCGCCGCGGTCCAAAGCGTCGCGGGTTCGAGTTCCACCGTGGGCGTGGTTGTTTGTTCCTTGTCTTTGGTTGGTTGGTTGTTAGTGATTCCGGGCGTGTCAACTTCTGAATTCATTATTTCCATCATCGTAGTGCAGGTTTTTTCCTCGGGAGGTGGAGGTGATCTTCCCCGGCTGGATGGCGAGATCTGGCACCTGACTATCGTCGGCTAGCGGGGTTTCTCTGAATCAGGTATCTCCCACCAGCGGGGCACCGCCCCAGCCGGGACAAGCTCTAAGCTCCCAACCGGTCTCCCGACATGTGTGGTAGTGGGGCTTTCCGTCGGCTAGCGGGGTTTTCCTCAAACAGGTATCTCCCACAAGAGAGGCACCGCCCCAGCCAGAATAAGCTCTATGTTCCCAACCGGTCTCCCGGCGTGTGTGGTAGTATAGGTGTAGTGTAGATGATAGGACCAGGAAGAGGATGGAAACATCGCGCACGGTCCGTGGCCCGTTTGTTAGGGTACTGCTCCGGCATTCGCCTGATTTGAGCGAAGAAACCACGGAAAACTACCGATCAGAGCAGCCGGCCTCGAGAATTCTCCTCCAGACAGAAGGTGCTAGAGGGGAACGCGCCACTGTAATCGTCTCCCTCAGTTTATCTGGCAGTTGAAAAGCCCTAGGTCCCTCGGACGCCGACGACGCGCCGAAGACCTCGACACCCGCTGGCGGAGTCCGGAGTCCCCCCCCGCCGGCGGCCGCGCCGCCCTCGCGCCGGCGCCGCGGCGCCTTGCCCGCCCGCCGGGCGGCCGGTGGGCGTCGGCGGCGGGGGCGTCGGGCGTCGCGGCGCGGGGCGCCGGCAGGTCACGCCCATCTGCTGGCGCGGGCGCGCGCCGCGGGCGTTGCTCGGCCCACGGGACTCGCGTGTTGCGGGGCCGCCCGCGCGCACGGCCCCTGCCTACGGGCACTCGCCTCCGGGCAGGCTCCGGTTGCCAATCGGCGCTCAACTACTCCAACCCCTCGCTATTTCGGCGCAAGTCCTTGCCCGGAATTTGTTTAATCACTCATGTATTCAAAAATCTTCAATGTCGGTGAATGCAGTAATGTGCTCGCGGAAATCTGGGTGACCCAGAAGGATGATTGTGTTGGATTACGATGAGTGAATGGGTACTTGAGTTATTATTAAAAACTCGTAATATACTTGACAAGTACCTGGTGGATTCGTTTCGACGAACATTGTGATAGAATGCCAAAAGAGAGTGACTCATGGGCAACGCAAGCTCTTCGATTCACCTGGGTTGTGATGTTGAGAAACCTTCGAGGTCACAGAAAAGTGTACACTGAGGTGCGATTGCTAAATCCAGTTTTTATTGTGAAACGTGTGCTTTAGTGGTGTCAATTTTGTGATACTTTTAAGACTTCAATTATTGTGTCCGTTAGTGTGATTTTCATTGATAATCTATTATCAATATTATATTACTATTATTATTATTATTATTATTATTATTATTATTATTATTATTATTATCATTTTTTTCTAGATCATTTCTTTAATTATTATATGGAAGTTACGTCACCGGCCTCTTTAGTTTGCAATACGCATCATTACCTTCTTTTTTCTTTTATGACTTGTTCGTTTTTCTAGCTTTTGTTTTCTTGTTGTTTTGGTGCAGATTTTGTATGAAATATGTTTCAATTGTATTTCTCGGATCGTTTAATACTTCGTCATATCAAAGAAAACTTCTCAGGTTTGGATTTCATTGTTTTTTTTTTAGTTATTTAAGTTGTACATTTCAAGTTCGTGTGTTAGATACATTTTTACAGCTTTTGAAAGTAATTTTTATTGTTATTATTCCCATATTTGCACTAAGAGATTTACATTTTTATTTTACTGCATTCCCGCCCTCTTCTTGACATGTTAATTCTTATTATTGTGCTAATATCAAGATTTTTAGCTGAACACACAAACAATAATTTATAACCAAACATTTTCATATTGTCTAGTAGATTTCTTCAATATGCCATAAGTTTACATTTATTACACGAGTTTGTCACAAGTTAATACATTACTTCTTTCGGAAAATAAATCTCATAAATCTTTTTACGGGCTGAGAAACATATTCCATTTTCATATATTGGACAATTGTGTTAGGAAAAAGTTAGTTTAATAGTGTTCTTGCACACCATGTCCTTTCTTCCTTTCAGTAATACAAAATATGGTGGATAAGGTTTCATCGTGGCCTTTATCGCTAGAATTACACCTTAATTTTTAAAATGAAACTTTTAAATACTGATGTAGAAATTGAACATTCTATAACTCCCTTTGCAATATTTGTTTGATACACAGAATTGACTTACTTATAGGTTATCCAATATTCAAAACTGAGTGAGCGTTGATGGTTTTGTTGCATGAAGATAAGCTATAAACAACAAAATTTTTTGTATGACCGAAAATGAATTTATTGTTCAGATTTCAACATTCCTCAAATAATTGATAATACTTTCATTACTATAAAAAGTAAATAAGTGCACATATTTTATTTAAGATAAATACCCATATGCGTTTATTTTCCATTCATAAATTAATGTATGCATATTTTTAATAAGGAGGTTTGCGCAAAATGGTGTTGAGAAACAAATGTGAATAGGCGTGACGCCATAGCATATTCGTGTCTCGTCTCATCGTTCGCAATGTGTACAGTGGTTGACGTGGTGTGTGGTTGGTGCGCAGGGCAACCGCGTCTCGTCTGTGGGGGACGTCCGCACCCTCTGGCTGGGCGGCGGCGGCGGCGACCCGCGCTCCAGCACCGGCTTCCCCGACAACCGAGTCATCACTTCCAAGGTGAGCCCCCGGCGCGCCACGGCGCCGCCGGACCACGAGCACTTTGGAGTAGAATCAGAGTTTGCAGAAATTGCTGCATAACATAGAGGATGGCGCAAAAGTCACTGGACAGTTGGTTAAAAGGAAACAAATGGAACAGCAAGTCGTAGTGGAGTAGTTTCAGGCCGTGAAGTTGGTATTCCAAAATGCAGATAATTACGATTTGTCAAGTCCACATAAACTGCAATGACAAACGCAACTAGTGGTGCTACAGAATGGCACATACTTTCTCGTACTAGTTAGTTTTCTAACTTCTTTGGTCTAGGCTAGCTTCTCGGTCTTGCCACATTCTCTTACCACCGCCCAAACTATATTTTATTGAAATTTTCTCATTTCACTTGTACAATAACGTTTAAACGTCGTATTCTTATGAAGGGCTCAACATTTTTTCGACGAAAATTTACATACTGCACGGGGTTTTACTCTTCTGTAATATTCTTAAAGTAATATTTCGGTTCTACCATAAGGATATGGACAAAATTGAAGAAAAAATGTACTTTGGACGGCGATGGTAGCTGGGAATAAGACGGGAAAAGACCAAAAAGTGAGACGTGTTTAAAGCTGTAGTTTCTAAAATAGATTTTTGTTAAACACTTGTCACGATGTTAACGAAAGAAGAAAGGATGTTCGATTTAAACGAAACTTTCCAAAGAAAAGTGATCGGTGGAAGAGCAGATATTAACATGCCTAAATGTTAACCCGGTATCACGCCCATGGATTTTTTCGTATGGAGTGTCGGCAAGAATCACGTTTATTCTCAAAATTCTCGGAGCATTGCTGAACTAAATAACTACATACGACGCATGTCGTGATTTGGACAGTGATATCACACTATGCGATAGTGTATGTAACAGTATTCCAGAAAAACTCGAAAGATGTATTAACGAAGACGGGAAACACTTCAAAAATAAAAAAATAATCATAAGTATTGTTTGTATTTGTAATAAAAAATAAATTCAATCGTGTTTACATCAGGGTACAATGACTTTTGAGCCATTCTGTATAAAATACCAAATATAAAAAGCTCTATTTTAAATCCCTTTTTATTCTTATTCAAATTCATGAATAATCTATTGTTAATGTTAAAATTGATTCTTAAATGAACATGTGAACGTTTCAAAATATCTTATATTATGTAACGTATTAATAAGATTATTTTAAAATGTGTTTAATGAAACAACTGATAATAAATATCGAATTTCAGTACAAGAGATGAAAGTATATTCATGGAATCAACATGTTGAAAAGTAGCTGATGCTTCTGGAAATTATGGGGCAATATGCATTCACTTAAGGGTGAAGAGTGGGTACGGCAAATCTTCACTCGTAACAGCTAGTCATCTGTTTCCATACTAAACACTATGCGATATTCTCACAGATTTAGAAGAAATTTCACGAGTGGCTAGTTGTATGACACTTTACGGTGACAAACTTTCTTGCACTATCCCTAACGTTACGTGAAATTATTATACTTAAATTAAAATAAACAGTTTTATTTCTGAATTCAGCAAGACAAAAGAGGGGTTGCATCACAAAGTTACGTTCTTTCGGCTGATTTACTTTACATACATCTTTAAATATAAACTAGGCTTGTCTACTACTTTTTAAAATTAAATTTATTAACTCTGAACTTTTTCAATCCTCTCTTGCAAAACGTTCTTTGCCAAGGGTTTTGGACACAGCAAGCAATTATGTGTATTTCCTAACATCTTCCATGATCCATCTTATAAGAATATTTGGCCTTAGTTGCAGCATATGAGACCAACAGTTGCACTTATAAAACCTGAATGTAGTACATGTCAGAATAACAACAGAATTTGTTGCCACAGTAACAAATCTCCAAAACCTATTCCACTTTAAATTGTTCACCTCTCTTCCATTAATAAACATTTAACTTTAAGTTCACGCACGAACCATATACAAAATGTAGAGTATTTCCTGTATTAACAGGGTTTACTTTTCTTATTTTCGAACAATTTTTTAATATGGGCCATTTTGTGGTCGCTTATACTCAAACTTTTGAGATTTTTTGAGTGTCATCAAAGATCTTGTTTGGAAATTTTCTATTCACTTACCTAGTGTACTTTGAAATACATCTGTAATATCAATATGGTGAACAAGGCACAACGCCAGTGTGTATTTTTTTTTTTAAATTATTAAGTTTTAGTCAAAACGACACTTGAACCACAATTTATTTCTGCGTTCTATTCGTATAAAAAATTCATGAAAA
This sequence comes from Teleogryllus occipitalis, assembly GCA_011170035.1. Taxonomy (NCBI): domain Eukaryota; kingdom Metazoa; phylum Arthropoda; class Insecta; order Orthoptera; family Gryllidae; genus Teleogryllus; species Teleogryllus occipitalis. Next base: position 107,969 of record BLKR01002251.1, read on the forward strand.
CATTTCAGCCATTTTAAAGACAATCATGTTGAAGTGGTTTTGGAAAATTGTCCCTTTTGATTCAAAATTTGGAATGATTTAAATAACATATTCTGTTAAGAAATAAATATCTAGCTTCAATAATGGTGTAAGACAGGTTCCAAAGAAGTTGAACTTTCTAAATTTTCAAAAATTTAGAGATCTTAAAGAAAATTAACATATGACATACATAAACGCACCCTTTGCTCTATACGATCAATAAATTATAGGAAAAATTGGAAGCAGTTTTTAAGAAAGTTTTGGAAATATAGTAAGTGTTTCTCAAAAACACACGTTCTCCCAAAACATTAAGAGATCCATCTCAAATAGATGGAATTTGAAGCTGAGCAAAATCGTCCGGATGGTATTCATTTTGGGGAAAAAACCTGTGCGAGGTTTTAGTTGATAGTCGTTGAAACGGATGGAGGGATGTTTAAAAAAAAACACTTTTTAGATAACAAGGACCCTCAATACGCGTATGTTCTGAACGAAAAAGTTAGAAGTTCATTTTCCACAAAATAAAGCGATATTTTAATAACAAAAGCAAGTAAACATCTTCATTTTCTCATAAAAGACATTAGAAAGGCTTTAAATTTTAAAGCGTCAAATTGTTTGTAATAACTGAAACGAATGTTTAGACAAATTAGTCTCCCTGAAGCTACGCGGCTTAAGATTTTTTGTTATTATCTATCTTATATTTATAGAATTTATTTTAAATATTACGTATTTTAGTGCATTGAGAAGGTAATTTTCCAGATTTCAAGGTGAAAAGGGACCACTCGAATCTCGAAATATTCCCTCCAGAAAAGGTGCGGAGTCACCAAAGCTTACGGCGCGCCCTTAACGATATCCCGCTTCCTTATCTTGATGAAACCAACTCACGCAAATCTGCATGTATTCACTCCAAGGTCTCTTGCCCCGTTACCTTGCAAAAAACTAAATCTTTGCTCGAAATTCAAGAGCAAAACACAGTTACAGTACTTCCTTAACTCACAGTATCAATTAGTTCAATTTCGTTGCTTACTTATTTCTTCGTAATATCAAGTAGGTATACCATTTGTCTAAGACAAGATGAGCTGAAGATAATTTTGTCTATCTGACCTCTTGGAACATTTCGCTCTTCAATGCGCCCACCCTACTCCCGAACAATGCGCCGAGATAACTCGTTAGACCTTAAGGGTCTATCTCGATCCCGTACCATTAGATACATCCGCGAGGAAGCTCCGGCCGGTCTCAGTGTTTTAACCATTTTATGGGGGTGTAAGGAGCGCGTTTTTTTCACCATACACAAAGTCATTCCAAGTTACTGGCCATGAAAGGGAAAGCGAAAGGCTTAAGGTGTAGAGGTAGCGCATGAGTTACTGAGAATGCACCCATGACACAAACGCTACCGGAAACATAATTATTTAGGAAGGATTCCAAACTACAACCTTGGAGCCTCTGACCTAAGTTCCTGTTTCACGAGGTCAGCTAATTTCTTAGTCACAATTAGTAATTTGTAAACTAGTGAGTGCGTATTCATTAAGTTTGGAAAGTTAATTCCTTCGTTGTAGTCACCTAATGAGCTAGCATAAATATTTATAACTAAGATTTTTTGTATTTCAATATAAATCTGAAGTATTTAAATGACTTCTTTTCTTGCTATGAATCTTACCGTTTGTAATGCCTAGAGACCGCAAGTTTGACAAAATGTCATTTTACTTTCCGGTTAATCGCTCTTACAGTAGAGAGAAAGTTATGTAATTCTGCGCGAAAACACGGCGAATTGTCGGCAGAAAAACTCTTATTACATGGCTCTGGTGACGAAAAGGACGATAAATCCGGTTGCTAATTTTTTTAAAAAAAATCTCTAAGCGTGGTGTAGTTAGAATCCATGTTTTGAGGGTCCTTGATACTTAAAAATCGAATAATGGCAAAATATCTGTCAGTCCGTCACTCCGTCCGTGAACAATGCTAGGGGCTAAACGCCGATTTTCTACAAAATTGATATTCCTCATCGATCTATCTGATGTTGCGGCCCCTTGAATTTGACACCGATATTTTAATTTTGAGGGGGGTGCTTTACATTTAGCACCTGGTACATTTTCTAATTTTCAGAAAACTGGCTACATCGTTTTGAATTAAAATGTGTTGTTGGATAGTGTACAAGACGTTCAAGAGGATGGCGTAGGTCTAATGATCGTTGTAATAGATTCCTAATTTTTCGCAAATTGCAAAAATTCTAAATTTTTTCGGCGTCTTTCTTCAACTACAATTATGAAGATAGACATTTCCCTTAATGAAATCTTTTCCTTAAAGATAGATTTTGAAATAAGGTCATGTACAATTTTTCGAAAATTTGAGTACTTTTCGCGTAATTTGGCGTGAAAGAATGGGCGAGAAAGTACGTGCTATTTTAGAACCACTAGTTGCTACGATTTTCTGACCTAGTCACTTAATTGTACTTCTGGAGTTCTTTTAGTTGATTTTCTTTTTGCCTTTTTGTGTATTGTAGCTTCTGATACCTATATTTGCCTCATTTTTATCCTTTTATTCCTTTTTGGTCATTATTACTTTCTCGTATATGTACGTATATACGGTGTAATATAAGTAGTTTAGAGAAAGTTAAGAAATGTTGCGGAAAATCGATTTCGAGATTTCAATGGAAATACACGTTTTCGAGTCCGCTGATACCGAGAGGGATTTTTCAAAACCGTCCGTCCGTTTGTGAACACTTCTAGCGCATAAACCATGCGTACGATCTTCTCCAAATTGAAGAAACCCCTGTTCATCTGACTCTAGTTGAAGCTTTGAAATTTTGAAAAACATTCTTTAAAATTTGGGGGTACTTTGCATGATGCCCCACAGACATTTTCAAAATTTTCTCAAAACCAGGTTCCACATTTATTCTTTACGTTTCTTATACGAATAGAGTACAATACACTTATAAAGATGGTATAGGTCTAATTTTCGCGGTTGACTCTGAATTTTCGAAAATGGCAAACGTTTGATTTTTTTTCGGCGACTTCCTACAACTATAAAATTGAAGACAGATTTTTCCTTCAACTAAAATTGGTTGTCCATAAATAGTTTCCATTAAAGTCATGTAGATTTTTTGGAAAAAAATCCATAGTTTTCGTGCAATAGTAGGTGCAATATTTGCAATTTTAAAGAATAACAAAAAGAAGATTTTCTCCAAAAAGGCTTCATATTTTATCTTTAATTTTTTTATAGGGGTAATGCCAAATGTACCCTATACGATGTCATATAGCTCTATTCTATTGTTGTTATTTCAAAAATCACAAAAATTAAATTTTTGACTTGTCTTTCACGTCGGTAATATTTACATTAGAGGCAATTTCTTTACGTTATTATATTTATGAGTACAAGTGCTTTAAATAATGTTGAATATAGCTTCTCGAAAACTCAACAGTTTTCTGTTAAAATGAGCTCAAATTTCCGCATTTTCAGAATCGCTCAAACGCCATTGTCTCAGAAATGGCTTCAAATTTTTTCTTCAAATTTTTCCAATGGAGAGTGATAATTGCACTGTTTAATACGACATAAAGTTCATTTTGGTGTATGATTTTGTTTTTCCAAAAATTACACAAATGTATTTTATTTAAATATCTCTCACGCCGTTTATGTGTCCATTTCCTTAGATTTGTATACATTATTGCTTTGCGAGTGGAAGTGTTTCGAATGACTTCAAAAAAACACAAAAGAATGCTGTAAAAAGGAGCTTCAAATTTCACATTCAAAGTAATGCTTAATCGCCATTTTATTCATAACGGATTCACATTATTAACGAAAATTTCCATTTAGGACAAGGTTTTATTTTTCTTTAATTTTCTTGAACTAATATCTCGGTTCTACTAATAGGAAATCGAAAATAGAAAAAATGTCAAAAAATGTACTTTGCGCGACGATATATAGCAGCTGGCCAGATAATGGAGCAAGAACTTAAAGCCAATCCACACCAAGGAAATTAGAAAAATTTGCTACAAGAAAGTCTGCCATTCTGCCGCAATACTAGTTTGTAATTAAGAAGTGACTTTTGAATGAAATGAAACGTCACTGATTATGAAAGGTGACTGCGTAGTTGAGAAATATCTCTGAATGGAGCTTAAAAGTTATTTATTAACCTTTTCAGTCCTGGTTTTTGCTATGTGATGAAAAATTCTAAATATTAATGTATATTCAGAATATAATGTCAGACTAGGATGTATGAAAGAATATGTTTTAATGCGACTTATTCGTCGTTTTAGAGGAAATATTTTGAAGACATAGTCGATTGTGTATACTGAGGCTCATTGTGGGTAGTAAAGGATATACCAAACAAGAGAACCACTCTAGTATTTTACATTTTTCTAATTTTACCCATACAATCTCAGTAAATAAAATCTATAGGTTGAAAAGAAAATTGTTGATCTTCCGGAAAGTTGTTTAAAGAAGTCTACTGTGAATGTTTATAACAGTATTTTGTGTTTATTATTTTTAGTTCACAAAAAATGTCTGGGGCACAAACTCACCACCGAGCACATGCGATATCATCTGATCTACTTTTTGAATGAAAGTTATGAAAGCATTTCTCATGGACAACAATATTACATTTGATGCACTGACGCGTGGCATGTGACTAGCAGAGAGCGCATTTCTTTCTTCTTTTTTTGGTATAACAAAATGGCTTTTTTAGTGAAATTGAATTTGTACAATGGAGGGCGATTGGCGATCGTAGTGACATTTGGACCAACATTACACATACTTGTTCCATACTTATGAATAGGGTCATTTACTAAACATCTTCAAATGCAAAAAACTTCTATGTCGCCGTTCTGATATTTCCTGTGAAGCAGAAACTAGCAGTTTTCAATTATAGCATAGAGTACCCACAAAATATCGGCTACTATCATTTTTACATTCTCGCTACGGAGTACATAAACGCTACAGATATAAATAGAATTGCGGCAAAAAAATGCCCGTCTGTCTCTCCGTCTGACTGTGAACAACGCTAGTGGCTAAATTGTTCAGCCTAATTCTCCAAAATTGATATTCCTCAATCGATATGGCTGATGTCGTGCGCCCCTTAAATTCGAAACCGATGTTTTAATTTTGGGTGGTACTTTCCGTAAAGCCGAGAGGCTATTTTCAAAATTTAAAAAAAATTAAAGCTTCATCGTTTTTTAATAAATTTTGTTGATAGATGTGAGTGTGAAGGACGTTTAAGATAATTATGAAGATAGAAATGTTTCCCTAATTGAAATATCTATTCCTTAAAGAAATATTTTGAAATAAGATGATGCACTATTTTTCGAAAACTTGAGTACTTTACGCGTAATTTTGCGTAAATATTCGCAATTTTTAATTTTGTTTAAACATTTTTTTCTCAAAAACGGCTCCATCGCTTTTTATTAAATTTTGTTGTGGCTAATCTAAAGGACGTTTAAGAGAATGGTGCATATCTCATGTTCGTTGAAAACCGTATTTTTTCAAAATTGAAATAATTCAACATTTTTTCGACGTCTTCCTGCAGCTACGAAGATACTTTTTTAATGAAACCTAAAGATATCTAAAAATAATGTTATGTTAAATTTTTCAAGTTTATGAGTATTTTATGCAAAATTTTATGTCCAACAAAGGCAATTTTTATTTTCTTTAAGTCTTCTTTTTAAAAAAGTACACATTTTGTTGATTAAATTTGAATCCTAGATAGCGTAAAGGACGCTTAAGAGAATGGTGCAGGTCTGATGTTCGTTGAAATCCCTCAAATCGAAAATTTAAAAAAGTTCAAATTATTTCCGCATCTTCCTACAACTACAATTGTGTAGACACAATTTTTTCTTAAATGAAATGTGTTCATCAAAAACAGGTCTTCATATCAGGTTGCGAGAAACTAAAAATTGCTAGCCTTCAGGGAATATCACATTGGAATGCAACAATAGCATTACGCGTTGCGACTCGCAAATTTCAATAAATTACGTCTCATTGATGTGTCATGATTTAGCTGGATGAAAAGAAGTTAAAATTGTCAAATTTGTGTTCATATTTGCTTGAAAATATTTAGTTTTGGTTCCAAATGTTCTACGATTGTTATGAGTTATACAAATGACTGAGGTCGATTAATTCGGAAAGAAATTGTGGCATAAATAGTATTATATAACCATTACTAAGGCGAGAAAGTAACGAAGTCTTGATAACCAGCCAGATTGGTCTTATGCTTTCCGTTTACAATTGCGTCCAAGACATGCATAACAATATTTTTTGTTGTTCTTTTAATTAATTCTAGAATGCAGACCTGTAGTTTCAAACTTTGCGTCCATGCTGTAATAGAAAATGCACCACACAAGCATGAGTACTAATAAGCACAATGAGCACGGATGAGTACATTAACGTTTTGCTAAAACACTGATGTTATACTCGCATTTTCATTGTTAACAGTACAGATCGTTTCCTGATTCTTCTAAAATCATTTTATCATTTACCCAGGAAAGAGTACCCCCGGATAAGATGGTAAACAGTTCCTCGTAGCCAAATAACATATAATATAATTCTAACGTAAAAAAATAAATTTTTTGAAATTTTTCTTAGCCCCCGCCCCACTCACCTGCGCAACACCACCTGTAGTTTACTTGGCTGTCCGTGTCCTGGGCGCCTGCGACCTTCCTGCAGGAGGAAGGTCGCAGAATGGCGGTCGAAACGTTGGCACCTGTGCCTATACTTCGATTTAAACACAGAGTCCTTTGACATAAATCAGCTGTGGCATCCAATAACAAGTTCATTCTCGTCGCGTAATCTACAAGACCTTGTGGTTCCAACAGAACTAATAATTTTTGTTGGTGTCACTGTAAGAGAAGTGGGGGGGGTGTTCTGAACCGTGTGTGAATAGTCCGTATGTAGTAAATGAATCGGCAAAGAGTTGAATTTACTTCTGTAGTAAACTTAGTTCGTTCCCGATTTTATTGATTATCTATTACATAGAACGGAGTACTGAAATGGAAGAATGGAAGAATTAGATTGGTTTCATTTAGAGTACGAAACAACCAGCTAACCTGAAGTTTAATCATTGTATCAATTTGGTTTTGTCTAGTACTCTTTTTTCGTTATAAATCAATTATATGTTTCTTCGAAATTATGAGACTGAAAGAAACTGTATACAAATTTGTTGTATGCATTTAATCATGCATTTGTTTATACGTTTTCATTATGCCCAACTAGGAACAAGAATAAAGCGTTTTATATTGATCCACATCTATTTACGAAAACAATAGACGAAAATCAATTTTCATCGTTAAAAAAATTATATTTTGAACTAATGAAATAGGAACAAATTTAAGTTTCTATAAAACATGAACTCAGAGAAAAACGAAAAATTCATTGTAATAAGAAAATAAAGGTAATGAAATTCGATTTAAGAGTTAACATATATTTCGATTTCAATGTGCTGTTTATTACAAACACTCGGCCTTTAACGTAGTTGTGTCTATGACTAAATCAATTGCATTACAAAGCCTACAGTTTGGCCGGCCTGGCTAGCCGAGATTGCTAAGGCTGAAGGGCCGTGGTTACCTCGGCTCGAAGGTCTCAATCACGTTCTGAGCATGGATGTTTTTGTGTGTTCATGTTGTCCTTATGTGTTTCCCTTACAATTACCCCAATGCTTAAAATCACAGTGCTCACTACATGACCAAGCAGTTAAAAAGCAACCTTAAACAAATAATTTTTTTAAAAAACTTCATTTCTAGCCTATTATAATGTAGCCTTTGATATCGACACCAGAAAGCTCGCTATGGAAAGCCGCGGAAAAGAGATCAAATGGTTAGGGAAAATCTGCCGTTAAATAACAAAAATATTATATTTATAATATTTAATATTATATCTATAATATTAATAATATTTTCTAAACTAATTAGTAACGGTAGGCATACGTTTATTCTATCCTTGCGCTTGGACAGACAGGCATCTGCAATGGAAGAACGGAACAGAAACAGGCGCGGAAACATCGCCTACTTATACATACTCTGTTCACACCAATACCCTCGGATGCTAGTCTGTCTAGGCTCCGCTACGCTAACTTGTGTTAATTTCTTCGCTAACCTGTGCTATTTTCTCGTCCACTAATTTTTCCTGGGGACTTAGAGACAGAATGCTGTTTAGAAATTTTCCAATTTTTTCCCGAGTTGCGTTCCTCCCAAGTATGCGTACGTTACATTCACCTTCACTCATCATGCTCATACACATGAAAGTTGAGCAGTGATAATTTTTGCCAGAAGCAGCTAGAGACTAGACGTAGAAAGTGGGGCAGGCTGAACGGCGAAATATTCATTCATCCTGCCTGAGAGCATTGAAGATTTCAAGAGAAACTGAAAGCGATTACGGAGAGTTTCGATTACATTATTGATTTCGAGTAGATTGGAGGTTCTCAACATACCCAGTTCAAACTCCTCTGACAACTGGATACAAAATGGCGGAATCGGTGGTGAAAAGGAATACGCTACATTCGAGGGCATTTATTGAACGCCATTTTTACGATATCTTGCCGCCCCTTGTCTACAGCAGATATTAACTGCTTTATTTTTGACTTCCTTTTCCCATAACTACAGAACATCCACCGAAAAAAATATGGATAACAGCACGTTGTTCGGAGTTCTTCCTCCAGTGAATCTCTTTCCATGAACTCCTTTGAAATTTATTGGCTAGGGCAGTCGCGTTTGTTATCCGGGACGTACCGGAGATGCGAGAATGGGCGGAAGTGAGGCTTTTTTTAGCCTTAATGAAGAGCGCAGAGCTGCACCGCGGCGCAACATGTGGAGTGGTTCACCTTGCGGCCGGCGAACGAACTGGGTCGCCGGACCGAGTGGCCTTGGCGGCGCAGCGGTCGGGGAGGGACGGGCCCCCGAGGCGCGTTACGTGTGTGGGTCCGAGAACGCGAGACCAAAACAAACGATTTTAGGGAGCAGGATCTGGAATATTGAAGTGTGTTTGTGTCCACAATGAAACTTTGAAAATAAGCTCTTAAGTCAATTTTAATTGATTGATTGATTGATTGATTTTTTTCGTGTTTCCGGGCGCGTCAACTGCTTTGGTCATTAGTCCCGTTAGTGTAGTGCATGTTGTTTCTCGAAAGATGGCGGTGATCTTCCCCCGCTGGATGGCGAGATCCGGCGCCGACCTACCGTCGGCTAGTGGGGTTTCCCCTTAACCAGGACTCTCCCACCAGCGGGGCACCGCCCCAGCCGGAACAAGCTCTAAGCTCCCGACCGGTCTCCCGGATTATGCGGTAGTGTAGTGCATGTTAGTGTAAGTGTGTGTGTGTGTGTGTGTGTGTGTGTGTGTGTGTGTGTGTGTGTGTAAGGGGAGATGATAGGAGAAGGAAGAGGAAGGACAGATCGCGCGCGGTCCGTGGCCCGTTTGGTAGGGTACTGCTCCGGCATTCGCCTGGTGTTGATCGGAGAAACCACGGAAAACTACCGATCAGAGTAGCCGGCCGCTAGAATTCTCCTCCAGACAGCGACTGAATTCGACCTAGCTGGAAAGCTAGCGTCGAAATTCCTGCCGCCGTCAGGACTCGAACCTAGGATCTCCCGGTCAGAGGCGCTGCAGTGACATCAGTCGATGCACTGAGCTACCGCTCCCGGTTTAAGTCAATTTTAAGCTTATTTTTTCTAATAATCTCTTTCGAGATTTCGAATGGCTGAGCCGCAATAAACATTCAAAAAATGATTAAAAAAATACTTTCAATGCAAAAATTGCATTGCAGAAGCATATGAACACGCCAGAAATATGCAAATTGTTTATTATTTGCAACAAAAATGAATATATTGTTCACAAAGAGAAATTTACACAAAATAATAAACGTAATTGAATTGTGTAAATTGGGTGCTTTTTTACTTTTGTGTTAATTTTTCTTTGTGAACAAATACATGTATTTATTTTTTAAAACGAACTTTTGAGTGTTTATTGCGGCTCAACCATTTGAAATTTCGAGTTTTGTTGTTTCTTCCCTGGACACTGTATGTCTTTACTCCACTTGAGATGGATTGCTCAAATGTCGCGATAGAAACATGTCATAAATATTTCTAATTCACATAAATCATTCAGAATTTACACGAAAACGATTGGCAGGCATTTATTGGTAATTTGCTGGAAAAGAGAACTAAATAACTTACATTCTTTTTTGAAGGTAAACAAAATGAAATATAATAGAGAATTATATCGAAAAATAAAAAAAACTTATAATTATATCATCGTAACTACAGTCAGTAGCAATGTATAGTTTGAAGAAATTGTTAAAAGAAAAATATTCGACAAACAGAAAAGCACAAAACGTTTAATGTACTCGTACGTTTAATTATGATACATATTTAACTTCATTTAGTGGAGTGTTCAAGGTGGACTATTCTCACGCAACTAATTTTTTCCCTCCAACATTCGGACTTCTCATACTGAAGTTCAATTGTAGAATGTTCTCATGGTTACCGTGTAGTTCTTACACGTTTTCAAATATCCTGGTTTCCGTTTTATAACGATAACAGAAGTGCGAAAGTTAATACACAATTTGTAATTACTAATAGATCCATATTTCATACAGGGTACTGGAACTTCAGAAATTTCAGTAATACAAGATAAAACCAAATGAAAACAAAAATGAACTATTTAAAACAGTTTGGATTATTTGATTATTATTGCCACTTTGATATAAATCTCTTATATACTGTGATTGTGCGTGTTCGTAAATTGAAGCGCTCCGTGTCCAAAAACGTTTCGCAAACACGTGTAATATCTTTCATAAAATCTCGCCCACCTCCCGTAGTGTGTCTCATTACAAAATTTCACTTGGGAAAATAGCAAAAACGGACATTTTCCTGGATCGTAGAAAAAAAAGAAACTAGTGTGGGCTCTCGCGTGTTTTGTTGGAAGTACTGTAGAATTCTCTTTACGATCTAAATGCCTGGGAAATACGACTTCTGCTTACATCAGATCGAGGACTGCATTTAACATAGAGACTCGAAGACGGTCGATCCATTTGTGGGTATGCTGCAGTCAGACTGTAGGAAATTCCCATTAAAATAATTCATAACTGACATTTGACTATTTTTAAAATTACTAAACAATTTAGTGCATCAAAAAGATCATTTAGTGGGCAATAAGGATCATGTCTTCCTTATTATTTGATGAGTTTCGTATTCAACTCTGAATGGAAGCGAAGGAGCACACATACGTCCTTAGGTCCTTCCTTCTCGTCGACAGGTGATCATAGCACTGATTTGCCTTTGCCCTCATTCGTAGAAAGGATATTAGGCGATTATTAAGAATTTTCAGATTAGATAAGTGATGAGAGAAACCAATCATTGCAGATGATCACCGCTGTATGATGACAATAATTTTATCATATAACTGTGATCGTCTTTCCGGGAGCGTCAACTGCTGTGATCATAGTCCCGTAAGTGCATGTTATATCTCGTCCCGCACCTTGTATCACGGGAACTGGAGGTGATCCTCCTCCCGTGGTCGAAGAAAACCACAGCGTCCTATACGACGACTTGCTGGGTCTCCCCCTTCAGATATCTCCACCAGCGGGGCACCGCCCCAGCCGGCACAAGCTCTATGCTCCCGACTGGCCTCCTGCCATGCGTGATAGGATAGTGCAGTATGTAAGTGTGTGTGTGTGTGTGCGTGTGCGTGTGCGAGTGTAAGGAGTGGACACAATTGAGGAACGAAATATCGCGCGTGTTTAGTGGACCGTTGTTTTTTATTTTTGGTTGACATTACATTGTTCAGTTTACATATTAACTGTTCCAATGTTTAATAGTCTTAATCTATCTTATACCAACTTAAACTAACTTAAAATTATACATATTACAATTATTTTAAAAAAATATAGCGGGAGAGGAAGCAGGAAGCATCTCAGATAAGTATTATTTCAGGTTTGGGAATGTTCGCAAACCATAATATTCGCATGGTGTGGTTCGCATACAATACCATAATACATACAAATAATATGTATTAAAGAATGAATGAAGTGGATACCTGTTATTAATTCTCGTTGGATAAATGGGGGTTTTGCCCGGTTTATAGAAGGATGATGCTTGCATTTGGGGAAGATTGGTGTAAATATTGTGTGCGAGGTAGGCTATTTGGTTTTTTATTGCGTTTATATTTAAATCATTATGCAGTTGGTTGTTACTGATAAACCAAGGTGCTTTTGTAATTAATCTTCAGATTTTATTTTGGATCACTTGCAGTTTGTTTAGATTTGTATTAGTTCACTTTAGACAGAAATCTGCCCATCCTTCTCTCTGTCTTTCCGTCTGTGGTGAATGCTGGTGTACAACCGTACAGACGATTTTGCCCAAAATTGGTATTCCCCAATCAAGAGAACTCGTGACCCTGCGAATTTTAAATGGATATTTTGATTTTGAGGGGGTCCTTTACATGAAGCTCAACATTTTCAAAATTTTCTCGAAAATGGTTCCGCATTTTTTTATTAAAATTTGTTGTCAGACAGAGTAAAGGATATTTAAATCGCGCATCTAATTAAATTTATGAATTTTCAAAAAATTGCAAATGTTCAACATTTTTTCGGGGTCTTCCTACAACTACAGTATTGAAGATATACATTTGTAAATAAAATCTGTTTATCAAAAACAGATCTTGAAATATGGTCACGTTGGATTGTTCAGAATTTCGCGCAATTATTCGTAAACAAGGCAATTTTTAAACAATTATTTTGCCAGAAACAGCTCCAATTTTTTTAAATTTCATCTCGCAGACATGAAGGAACCGTATAATAAGTGGCGCTAGTCCAGTTTTTGGCGAAAGCTTTGTTTTCGAATATTACAAAAAATTAACATTTCAAACCTACAATTTCGCTGGAAATGTTTTTATTAAATAAAAAATAGATCTTTAAATAAAGTCATGTACTTTTTTTTAAAAAAAGTGTAATTTTCGTGTACTTTCTGCTTGAAGTTAATATAATTTATAAAAACCACATTTTCTGGAAAACGGCGCTACAGTTTTGGTTTATATTTTTTACGTGGATAGAGCAAAGAACGCCTAAGAAAGTGACATAGGTCTTATTGTTCTTGAACGCTCTAAATTTTTGAAAATTGCCCGTCTAGTTTTAAAATGTTTTGCATACTAATTTTGTTGCAAGAAATTTCTGACCAAAGCTGATTGTCCCTCTTTGCGCGCAAAAAGGAAAATTTGAGCATCTGAAGATATTGAACACAACATATTATTCACTCTCATTACCTTAAATGAAAGATCCACTTATCAGAGCAACGTATAAGAGAATAGAGAGAAATTTTAATCATTTTTGTTTAGGAACTTGATGTTTTGTGACTCCGAGACTTCCATCATAAGATACGACTGTCAGATAACTAGCGTTGACGTGTACAAAGGCAAAACACTTTGTTTGTGTGAAGCAAAATGTCTGCTCCTCCGTCCCATGTTTTCCTCATCTCCCTGAAATAACGGAACTTCGGATTCCCGAGCTGAAAACGTTACCAGCCTTCGCTTCTTGTTTTGGATACGTACCTTGAAAAGAAGAATACATTTTAAATGTAAAAAATTCGAAGGAGTCTGTAGAATTCGAAAATTTTAATTAATTTTAGAACAAACTTTTGATCATCAAATATATATTTAAAAATAGAGGGACCCGAAGATCTGAAAGAATTTTTTATTTCCTTCGCTAGAGCACATTTATTTTCTCCGAGATATGCAAAATATTAAGCGTTCTTGGAAGTACTTCATCCTATTAAAATGATAGGGATGACATAAGTCATTGAGATGTAGTTGCTAAGTAATTTTAGATAAATCGACCTTTTTATCAACTTTAGAACAAGGAAACTTCTTGTGAAGGGAGCGCCTAGGCTTCATCGTAGTAGTAGCGCCCCACAGCCCGTACGTGTCCGATGTCCATTCTGTTGGAAGCCGCCCTACAATGCAAGAAAGCGATTCAATTGAAACCTCATGAGCCCGACGCGCAATGAAGCGCGTGTTGTTAGAGTGTGGAGGGGGGGGGGAGAGGTCGGGGTGGGGGAAGGCGAGAGAGAAAGGGAAAGGGAAGGCGCCGGGGAGGGGAGTTCCGGATCCGGCGTCGTTAACAAACGACGACTGCGCCAAGGCCGCGCCTGCCGCCTCAGCCGCGATCTCCGCTTCATTAAGATCCCGCGAGCGATACTCGCTAGGCGCTGCACACGCGCGCGCCGCTGCAGGCGCCAGCGCCGTCGCCTTCACGCGCATGCGCGACGCTGAGACCCGAGAAAAGAACATCGGAACAATAGAAAAGCTCCTTACGGGGCTCTCCACACTGTTTAACCATAACTTACCACCTCAAATCACCAGAATAGGCTCCCTCCGATTAGCGAGAAATCCCACTCATCTGACCCGTAGTAAAAATTAATTTCCCGAATATACAGGGTTGCCAACCGTCCTCCATTGTCGTCAATTCTCCTCTCGCCCTTCTTTGTATTTTAAATGTCCTCCTTTTACTACATTTTTCACATTTGTTGTCATTTATTTTATCACAAGACTAACATCTGCTACGGTGCATCGTTTAATTTAGAATAGAAAACATGAATATCATTTTTCTGAATGCTGACACACTCATGCATGATAGTGGCTCTGTCTAGCGACTAAAATAAAAAAACAGACGCTTAGACCAACTCCATGTGCATTTTGTGAGCGAATCTTTTCACTTTAATCGTAAATGGCGAGAAGCAAGAAATAGAGCCGATGTTAGTCTTAATTAAATATTTATAAAAAGAAATGTGTTCGTACAGAAATGTAATGTGACGTAAAAATAGAAATAACACTATAAAGTATAGCAATAGATTACGTCACGTATCTCTCCACACAGTTGGACCATAACGTACTACCTCAAATCTCCAGAATATGCTCCCTCCGATTAGATAAAGGTGTATATAAAAGCAGTATCAGCGTGGGGAGCAGCGTCAAGCTTTTTTCATTTATTAGGTTTTTTTATAACAAACCAATAATCTTAAATTAATTTTATTAAATAGTGAAGCAAGTATGTTTCCACATTGTTGTGCATTTCTACAACTATACTAGAGTAAGATTTTATTAGTCGATTTGTAAGCTGCAATTTGTGAAAAGAGCATTGTAAAATCTACTTTTCTATTGCTACCACTTCAAGGGTTGACGGAGCAAGGAACTGCTAAGGAAAATGTGCATGTTTCGAGGCACCTCCTCCAGCAGTTGTAAGGGAGGGACTGATCTATGGATATAATACAGCCAGGTGATGAAAATTGCTTTTCACGCAATAGATGAGTTTCACTCATGCAGGCTATATCTATGGCACGAGTGTTTAAAAAACGTAGGAATGTAGATCATTTTCTCTGATTCGATCGGCATTCCACAGTACTAAAGTTAAATTATACACTGCTTTGTTAGTATTATATTAATAGCTGATGCAGTGAAGATGTGTTGTGTAAACAACTGTTTCATTTAACCTCCAAAACCTTTTTTGGAGTTGAAAGATAAAAGACGAAAGTAAAAATTGTAAATAGGCATGTGAAGAAGAAATTCGAAGGACATTTTTTAAAACTTTGAATATAAGGTTTTTGATATTGGTTTGACATCAATAAGCTTAAAATCTGAGTATCGTGTGAATTCCTCTGTTTCTAGTGGTGGAGTTTGTTGTCGGGGATATGTGAAACTGAAGTGGATGGTTCGGCATTACTTAGTATATTTTCATAATTATTCAGTTTGTTTGGTTTGGAATAAGAAATTGGAATTATTCGATTTTGAATTATGCGATTTGGCTATAAGGCTAGTAAAACATGGAGAGTCAGGAGAATTTTAACTTACAACATGGTACTTATTGCCTTTTAGTACAATTAACACATGTAGACAGCATAAGAAATGCCAATAGACACATATAGATGGTTTAGGCAATTGACTCTGGGGCCAGTCGCTTTTATTATGTTACATTTGTGTTATGTTTATTATTATACAGTCCCTTTTGTTGTGTCTATAGTATTGATAGTTGTTATAATGCGGGAATCCAGGTCTTCTGCGTCCTGACTCACTTCCACCAAACAATGAAACATTATTTTTAATTTCTTACCGTCCTGCCTTGGTCGGTGTCAACCAGAAGAACGACAGCCAGAAATGTTTGTTTATGGAGATGTGTAAATTTTGTCGTCTTGTTTGACCGAGTAATTTAAAGATCTTAATTCTTGTATAACAGTCTAGTATTGACGGTAAGACATGAAGAACCCGGAAGTTTTGCAATTTATTTTACCTAAAATAGGTAGGCAAAAAGGCATTTCTTTTTACTGAAAAGGCATTCAAAAACGAATTTATTCTAGTGAAAGAAGGGAAACAAATAGGTCAGTAAACAATAAAAAATCACATTTAAAAGGAATTATTGTAAAAAAATTAATAATTAAAATGATTCACAGTTGCATTCTAACTCTAAAAATTATATTAGCACCTAACGTGTAAGGAAACCATCTTTTGTTCCTAATCTTGATTCCACGTGGCCATTCGGTATGATGGCTACGGATATGTTTTACTCGTTGTCTTCGATTTGCTATTGTGGACTCTTTTACTTTCTCACCCTTACGTACGTAAGGAGAGCAAGTATTGTAATCTGTGCGAACTTTTTTTTCCTAGGGTTTTTATCCAGCCGACAGCCGGTTGCCCTTTACGTCCCGAAGGGACGCATATTCCACCATACACTAGACAAACACTCTTGCGGGCTCCTCTGATCTGGGGTCAGCAGATCACGAGGCCCTCCGCGACAACACACACAAAGTCAAGGGACAAACAGCCATGCCCAAGGCGGGACTCGAACCCGCGACCCTTCGGACCGAAGCGCTGAGTCGGTACTCGCTCTTAGCCACCTCGGCCATCCAGGTCGGCATCTGTGCGAACTTTCGACACAAAAATTCTTGAATTGGCATCAGTGAAAACAGAATTACATTTTCCTATCTTCGCGCTTGTGTAATCACTGACACTGGAAAGAGTATCTCATATATAGAGAGAACTGTCCTCAAATGTGACCGGAGACCATACTCAAAACTAAGATGGGATTCCTCATTCAACAAAGCCTATCGGCAACAATGAAAAAAAAATCTTGAGTGATATCATATTTTTTTACTTAGATTTTTAATACTCTGCTTCCACAAAACACGACTGGGCCTTCGTGTTATCCAGCTTTGCAAGTGTATGTCCAACTTAATCGAGATGAGATCGGTGTCAGGAGAATAAAAAAGCAAAATAATTATATAAAAGTAAGAGAAAGGCTTAAATAATACAAAATGGCTAAAATAGGCAAAAAAAGGCGAAATGAAAATATACTAGAACAACCCCAGAAGTTAAGAGATTCCTATTGTTAAAAGTCATAAAAATAAGTAGTAGCAATAACAAAACGGCATTTTGCTAAACTTTCGGGCTCTAAACATGACATATTACTATTGGTAGTGGCTTAGATCCACGAAGAAAGTGGGTTTGGCCATTTAAATTAGTTTATCGAGATGGTTAGTAAGATCACGATAATAGTCACTGGTGGTTGGTTGTAATTTTTCGAAATTTCATACTACTTCAGAAATTAACTTGGATTTAAGAATTTGTTTCAATATTCTTACAAAATATTTGGTAGTTCACATCCTATAAGTTATAAACTTGCGGAATTTTTTCAAACTTAGTGTTAGTTAGTGTGAAGGTACTTACTCTTATAGTAAATCATCTATTGTGTCAAAACAATCCTGAGTCTAAATGCTAGATAAATACAGCAGAACCACGCATGTAGTCCGTTTCGGGTTTGTTTAAAAGTATGAGGGGTTGCCTAGTCTTTTTTGCTGTTTTTAAGCATTTGAGGGAGAAGCAAGTACGTATGTGGTTAGTAAATAGAGAGATCCATTTGATGCTATTACGTATGTTAAGGTTGTTTTTGACACAGTCTTGTAGATTTTGGTCTTTATTGATTGATGGTGAATGGTTTGGTTGAAGCACATTTAATACTCGCACGTTCCAATCGGTCGTTACATTGCGGCGAATTTTGTCGTTGACCTTGCTGTTCGTCAGGAAGGCCAGAAGATCAAACCTGTGGCGACAGTGATGGTTGGTGTGGTGAAGCTGTTTATTTTATAGTTGTTGTTGCTGTTGATTTTTCTACTGTCGAAGAAATTGTTGTCACTGGATTCCTTGTTGGGTTCGTGGACGCCCTTCTTTGATTGTCTGCGCGTTGTTTCCCGATACTGCGCCAGACTTATGGATAGATTGCCCCGTGTCGGGCCTGCTTGTGGTAGAGGTGCATTTATATTTGTATGAAAAACTGCGACATTTCACAAATTTGAATACTTTTTCACCACGGCAAACATCACTACTATGATGCTGAAAATATTCGTGACCGTTCCCCATCATTGCTATGGGCGTGTCACTTGATTTAGTCACCCCCAAAAAAAAGATATTGGATACCTACTTGATAAAAATGTAATCCAGTATTAGATATAAACACGTCACGAAAATCGAGCATCATTCAGAGAAAACACTACATTTCCATTTTCTGACAGTTTCGAACGCTAAAATAGAAAAAAGTATTAAAAAATTTGCATAAATGAACATGGGCCAAATTCACACTCACCATACATTTAAAAATAGTGAAACGAAAAAAAAAATTTCTGAGAGTGAAAAGTCCGGAAGTCTCGAAAAGCGATATTTTCATAGGATAAACATAAAAAATAGAAAAAAAGCCTCATTGTGGGTGACGTAAGAGGGCCATTCACATTCATAATACGCTACAGTTGCACCTCTCGCGTCTCATGTTTAAGAATATCAGGAAGTCTGCTCAGAGACAGCCAGGTTTAACCGTCCAGATTCTCTTTCGCGTGTCCCCACCTCAACGCCCAATACCTGTTTCCCACCTCCCCGTCGCATCCGCCGTTTGTGTGGACGAGGGGGCGTCGCCACCAACCCTCTGGAGGTTCAACAAGACCACACGGAGCAGGTTTACGCGCGCAGATCGCCAGGGATCGGGAAAAAAAACCACTCGCCCGCATCCCGCAGAAAGGCAGAAACTGGCAGGTTTCATTCCTAGCATTATACGCCCGTAGTTCTGGACAGAGATGATATTATATGGGCAGAAAGAATCAGGTTTGGCCCAAGCGTTTGTGGATTCCTTTACGTTTGCTAGCATCACGACAAATATTAATCACTTAAGGGTTGGTTTTTTGTTTCATTTTTTTTAGAAAAGTAAATATCACGTTTACGTTAAATGAAGTATGCCTTAAATGTTTATATTTACTAATTATACTTTGCGTTCATTAATGTCCGGTGATCATTAAGCACGTTGCAGAAGGTATAATATTAGCATTTTAATTCCAACCTAAAACGAAATACAGAACTCACTTTACTTTTTAAAAAGTCTGTGAAAATTAATTCTATAAATGTGACTTTCACAAAGTTAGAAATAAATTAAAAATTAAACGATCATTGATTTCGGTCATATAATTCTCCACCTACACAATTTCTGATTGAGAATATAGTAACACCTCGTTAGTACGAACTCGCTTGAGACAATTTCGCCGTAACACGAACTAAACTTCGCTCCCGGCAAGGGATTACGGTAATATGGACATTCATAATACTCGGATAATACGAATTTTTGTAACACGAACTGCCATTATTTAGGTCCCTTTCAATTCGTGTTAATGAGGGTTTACTGGATATAGTTTTCAAACTAACGAGCGTAAAAAGTCACACACATACTTGACAAATGGATTAAAATAAACTGGTTCATATTAAGTAATTAATTTTTCCTATTGAGATTCTTTTAATTGAAACATTAATTATACTTTCACCAGTTTCTCGTTTCAATAACCACAGCCTTTCGCGTGCATTATTGTGATGAAAAACAATTACTCTTTCCGACTCTTTTTTAAGTGCTTTTCTTTTTTGAGACCTTGGCGGTATTTCTTTATCCATCAGGCCTCCGCATCCATAGAAGCAGATTCAAGGTAAGATTTCCGCTAGTTGCCGAGGAAATTGCCAAGCTCACCGCAGCCGTAATGTTTACTTGGCCGGGTGCCATGCTGACTGCGCCAGGCTTTGGAACCAGTTGCTAGGCGACAGGAGGCGTGGCAAGGTTTTACTTGTAACAAGTTCGAAACGCGGAAAAACGTGTCCTCAAGGTCATGAGAATAATTTGTTAACCACAGACGTAATTTTTCTGTGGTGTAAAGAGAAAAAAGAATAGAACTGGCGAAAGCAAATAGCGGTTTGCATATGCTAAACAAATAAATTTTGGGATGTTTCACTATGAATCGCGAGAAACGCAACAAAGTAATTTCCTGACAAGTTGAAAAGAGGCTTTAGGTGAGTCAGTGGCCGACATTTCCTCACTGTCTGTGCTTCGGATTCAAGGACAAAGATTTTTTTTATTTAAAGATGTAAAATATTGATGTATTTTGTAGTCGATATAAATAAGGTGTTTCATTCCTTACGTTGACTAACCATAAGGTTGTTTTCTTCGAAGTTATTTACGCTTCTTGATCATGCATCTCTCAATCAGTCGCAAAACAGTCTCCTACCTCAAAATCGTGCGTTTCTCAGATAACACTGGAGTATTTTCCATTTTCCATGCGACCAATAAGTGTGTGGTAATTTTACATTAATTTAACATGAATACTTTTTTTTGTCGGACAAATAGTTAAGCAATTTTTAAACGACAAACGAAGTAATATATACAAAAAAGTTCTACTAAAATTCCGTTTACAAAACCATTTGTTTTTACCTAAAATCCTGAAAGGAGTGTAATGAAATTGAAATTATAATACATATATTCGAACGAAAAACCTTCAGGTCATAAGTTACATTTCATAGCTGACATCATGGTATTACGTTGCTAATACCGTTACGTACATTTTCAATGCAGTTGAAACCTTTTTTAAGCAGAGAATTGACGTAATAAAAAATCTTACCAAACGCTTCATAAACATCCCTGTGATCTCTGAGCAAGCCGATTGTTGGTTTTGACGGTAGGCCAGACAACCTTACTGGTTGCATGAGCAAGCTTGCCTTGAATTATTAACTGTAGCCACTTGCCATGAATATTTCTTATCAATGAAAGCCCGCAAGATAGTCTTTCGGTTTTCGATCGAGTTCTCAGAGTACTTTCTTTTCAAGTTCCACTAGGACGTTTTTAAAGCACAAATGGAATTCTTCTTTTTAAATGGTAAGGAAACGTAGACATCACGTTGATTCACACTCGTGCAGGAATTTCAAATTATTTTAGTTAACTGAGATATTAATCAAATCATTATAATGGTTGAATCTAAGACATTTTTAGGATTCACATTATTCTGTAGTTACGAACTTGAAATAAATGAAGGAACAATTCGTGATTCAACTGAATGAACCAAGTAATGATATAACATTATCTAACAAAATCGTTAATTCCTTTAATAAAAGGAAATACTGAAATTAGTCAAGTTTAGTCATTACAGAATGAGGCATTATGCAAAGAAGGCAATCTGTTACGTGTGATCCTTATTAAATCGCGTTATTAAAGCACTCTCGCCCTTGCGCATTTGTTCCCTCAACCGTCGCGCATTACGTCCCGTGACTGGTAAGCTCGATTGCGGGTGGGTGTAATAATTATGTCGCTGAAAGAACCTTCGCAAACACAGTTTTCCACCCGGAACAATTTGAATTCTGGTAAAAGTTTATTACCTTCCTCACAATTTTCACTATTACATCTCAAGTTTAACATTGCAATATTCTGTTTTGGTAAACGATATTACAGATTTCCAATGCGCGAACAAACTGAAAGAAAACTACAGCTTCCGACCTTGAGAGAGGTCTCAATAGTTTCATTAGATACCAAGAAATTCGAGAAAAAAAACAATGTAACAGTTTCAATTTGGACTGAAAACTGCAAATGTTTGATTATGTTATTCCGCCTATTATTATAATGGGCCTACGGACTGAATTATTATACTCTTCTCTTGACCTCTTTGCTTACTTCACAGCTGACGTCGAGCAGCAGCAAGGCTCCAAGGAATAGACCGCCCCCATTAAATATTTTCTATTTGCATGTTGCTTTATGGGAAAGCAATTTTTTTTGATATTCTTTATTTAATTAATAGCCGTGTAATATGAGAGTTTTTTTATTTGTTTTCCTTGAGCTGTGTTTTGTGCTTTTGTTCAGCCGAAATTTTGCAGCTGCTGCAGGCCACTAGTCTATATATATATATATATATATATATATATATATATATATATATATATATATATATATATATATATATATAGAGAGAGAGAGAGAGAGAGAGAGAGAGAGAGAGAGAGAGAGAGAGAGAGATACACACACACATACTTCATAGCGCGGTTGTCAGCCTATATCTTGCGTTTCTGCCGCATCACAATGTTGTTTTTCTTTGTTCTTGATTGAATACATGATTATCTTTGCGATTTAGTATAATGTAATTTAGAAGTTGTAGCAGCATTGTTTCGCGTTATGATGTGTAATTGCAAATGAAACCGATCTTTTCCGCTTTTCTTCTCATGAATTCAGTAAATGATTTGAGATGAAAACAATAACATTTTCACAGTCGTAACGGTTACATATTTTGTTTAATAAGTGGTTACAGCAGCAGTTTGACAGTTCAAAATGTGTTTGCGATTCAGTCTGTAGATGTATTCTCAAATAGGTTGATTGATGGTTTGAATGTTCACTTAATTTCTTCATATTCTCCTGGCTTTTTGTGATGACTTCCGCAATAGATTAGATATTTAGGTTCTTTAATTTGTTTCGTTGGTAACGAACCATGGTGGTCCAGATAGCTTTCTTAAGGTTTTGGTTTATAATCTTTTAAGAACTTGATTTACTGGCGGAGCCTCAAAATTATATTTTGTTGGTACAAGTAGGTTTTTGACAGTCTTCTTTAGTAGCTCTTTGTTCTACAGGCCTACTGCGACCTTCAGTTGAAGAGCCATGGCAATTTTCTTTCTTTCAGTTGTGCTTATTTTTGTTTTTTCATTATACGAGTTTGCCTATGTAAATGATGCCCAAAGTATAAGCCGAAGTATTTGACAATTCTGACGCCTAAGTGCATTTCAATATTATGATTAAATTTTATATAACAATGATATAATTGAACGAGTGCAAAAGTCACTGTGCAATTTCAATGTTAACAATTTGGTTGTGTAATTCAAATACGTTTGTCGATCTGATGAAACTCTCACATATAAACCGTGCAACTGTAGAAATTGTATGAAATACTAATTGCTCAGTGTAATTCAAAGTTATGTCTCATTATCTCGTTTATTTCATCTGAAAGAAACTACCTATCTGTATTGTGAGAATTACTCCAGCTTTACAAAGGGACAATAGGAAATGTTAGACCAAGGCTTCAATTGATCTTTAGGGCTTTAGGAGAATATTTCTAGTATTTTCAATATGTTCCAGAATAGATATGCAGCACTTGTTGCTACAGACCTCTAGAAAAGTAGTATGTTTTAGTCGTCTCAGTAGCGAATCTTGTAACTTCACACTGATTCACAATAGATTCGTTGATTTAAAAGACACTACCTCAAACCCAGCCCTGATTCTTTTACTACTCAGCAACCACTAAAGGTACTAATTTTCAGAGATGTGAGAGGTTAAACATGTACGGGCATTTGGCCAGTTCTAACATTGTAGTACGTAGTACAAAATCATTGAGCCTGCACCTCAGAGAATATCTTAATTTTTTAAGTAATATTGGCGGAATATCAATGTTTATACTATATATCAGTTTTCTTTGTATTGTAGACGCCCAATAATTATTGGGTCTTATTGCCTCTCACTTGTTGGAAAGTCTTCAATCTTAACATTTTTTAACACAACTCTTCGAAGTGTTCAGCCATAGCATTTAAGACGCCCAAATCCAGAACGTGAAGGAAGAGAGAAAGTCGACGTGTCTTGAAAGAGAAATAAGTTGGTATTTTCAAAAAGTGGATATGTATGTGACTAACAGGCCAGGTTGGATGCTGTGAAAAAAATAGAATAATAGTAAGAGAAGTAGGTAATTAAAATTTCAATCTTACAACGACCAAACAAATATTACAACTTAGTCATTATTATTAGGTCTCACAGAATACATGGGTGACTCCAAAGAGTTATAACGGCCCAGAATCCAATAATTACGATGTGAAATGTAAATTTATTTGTGGTGAAAATAATTTGTGGGGATCAGTTTGGGAAAGTGTTTTGTACCTGATACGATATTATGAGAACGGAACTCTTTTCTGTTGCAGTATACCTTATGGAACTTCCTGCCAAAGAACTTGTTCGAGCAGTTCCGTCGCATTGCCAACTTCTACTTCCTGTGCATGACAATCATAGCGGTGAGTACTGACACTGGTGGCAAACGGAGTGAGGGAGAGAATTTTTTCAAGGTAAATACAGCGAATGAGATTATGGCGACTTCAATTAGCTTCTGATGTTTTCACAAATGTTCATACAAATAAAGATCTTTAGGTTGTATGGAAACAAATTGGGAACTCACTCGAAACCGGTCGTGCCGGCTTCAACATCACGTGGACAGGCGCGTCGTAGTAAAATATAAATAGCAGCTCGTAGACATCGAGTCGTAACTAATCATACGGCAGATGTATGATGCATTTACCTGTATAAGCGAATCGAAACATCTCTATTAATTCATGTCACAGTTGCTTTCTCGGGTGATGCTTTACCTGTTCAGATCGTTTGATGAAATCGTAATCTTATCATCGAATTTGGTAACCAAACGTAACTCGTGAACTTCTATATCTTCTTATCTGATTTTCCTGATATACCAAGAGCTGATGAAATACGTCAGTTGCAATCTACATTTTTAAGTGAATCATTGATTAAAAACCACTAGCATATGCATGGATTAATTTCAATACTGTGTAAACAGAACAACTTGCAGATACAAATTGAATGAAAAATTCATGAATTAACTTTACGTATTCTCCGAATAACTTCAAAATGAACTCAAATTTGTTCAGAAAAAATTCGAAGTGGACTGAATCCTTATGATATGACAAGGTCACTGCAATCTTTTAAATTATTTCTGGTATAAATATTCGATACTTTTCAAAGAAAAATACAAATAGTGACTGAAAATAAACTCGAAAGTTCAATAATTGATGTATGATAACTCAGTGATTTATTGGATACATGAATGGATAATACCGACTTTACACATGAGGTAGTTGACCCATGTATGTGGAAGACGCTACATAATGCAAATACTCCTAAACGTTGTAAATGTTGTTCATTTCTTATTTGTATATTACATTGTTTTATTTCTGCATTCTGCCACCGAGCAACGTAAGTCCAATTGTGGAATACATTTTCTGCCTATCTATCTACATTTACCGTAAATGGTGTGGAAATTTGCGTTGCTTGGTCATTGTTAATTAGCTGATTAGATACCTGCAGAAAAAACCAAATTCGACGTTCTTGTGTCAAGAAAAGAAAACTAATCTCCAAATTTCCCATGACCATACTGTCATTCCTCGCGAGTGAAGTTCAGATTCAAAATTCTCCAAATTACACCTTCGTCTCTAGAACCTCCTTATCCAACCACCTTCTCGAGTCGCCTGCCACGTGCTATTCAGGGCGTGTCGCAACGTTTGAATTTACTTTCATAATCAGCTGTCATTAGTCGGCGATGGCGGTATGCTTCCAAGGACAGTACGCACGGGGCGCGGGTTGCAACCGCTGAGAACGCGGTGGTCCAGGGGGGCGTGGGAGAACCGCAAGCAGGCGTGCCGCAACGCGACCCACGCCCGGGCCATGCGGCTGCGCCCGCCCGCCGCCCATCTGGCCAACCTGGGCAGCGAAGTGGTCGCGCAGATAAGATACTACCCGCCGCGTGCCCGAACTGGCCAACGCCCCACCCCACCCCACCCCCTCGTGTAGAGAGAGCAGATGTGGTGATCAGTAGGGAATGGAATTTATTGTAATAAAAAAGGAAAATATGTACATATGTATGTATTTATTTTTTTTCTAAAATATGTAAGAAAAATCGAAAGTATTTGAAATACAAATTCGTTATAAAGTTCAAAATTCCGTTCTTCAGGCGTTTTCCGAGCACAGTACGTAACCGATCTGATATTAACATGGATTCAGAGAGGCTGAAAGAAAATTCTACATCTACAGAAGCAATTGTTCGCTAGTTTCATCCGAAATGTATAATACTTTCGTAGTATATGCAAAGTTGTTTACGAGGAGCCGGCGCTCAAATGAATGGTACCGCTTCACCTGTGATAGAAACGGGGGGGGGGGGGTAATGCGAGCACACGATAGGAAAATGATCTGAAAAATATTTGTTTTATCGAGTTCCGCATAGGGTCTATGAAACATGAATAAGCACGGGGCTGAAGAAGTTCCTTCTGCTTTGCATATATCCGCTCATCCTTAATTCCGAGTACGCGGTTTCCAAGAAGCAGAGGGGGCGGGGGATGAGTAAGTTTGACAATTAATAGCAAAGGTCTAGCGTTAATGCAAGCGCATTGCGTGGCTTCGTAAATATTTCAGTAACAAAGTTAGTTTTGAAGTAACATATATTTTGAACTCTCATGTGAAATGATCATTTTGGACTTATAATATATTAAAATGTAACGAAATATGTAGAAATAGATAAAATATATGTAAAAATATGTAATTACACCAAAATGTGTATAAAAATATGTAATTATAACAAAATATGTAAATATATGTAAAATAAAAGTGGTTCCAATTCGTTCAGAATGTCGTGTTAAGTCTAAAAAATATTAGTGAATGTAAGTATCTTGTCCCTGTAAAAATATGTATTTACATGGAAATCCGTTCCCTAGTGATCAGAGTGGTCATAGTTTTGCTTATAAATCTCTTATACCGAGTCCGCAATATTTACTAAAATGAAATGAAAAATGTTGCGTATTCGGTGGTATAACGGTTAGCGTACCGGACGGTTCTACCCAAGTTTGCGGGTTCAAGCCGTGGATTTTTAAGGGCGAAAAAAGTCATTCGGGGGGAAGTAAAGCCTTCTGTCACATGTAGAAGATTTACCGCATGTAAAAGATCCTCAAGCCTAAAAGAAGCCTCTGAGCCAAATTCAAAATCGCCTACTTCGTCGCCCGAGTAATACCTCCTTTCTCCGCTAGATGGTGAAAGGAGCGTAGCGAAATTTGCGTGAGCAGGCCTGGTGGCCCGAGTCTCGCCACGTAAACTAAGGCATTAACTAATGATTACGACAAGAAGAAACGATGAGTAAAACACGATTAACAAAACGAGAGTGCTCCTCTGTAATGGAATTTCACATTTCTGTGGAAACCATCAATTTTACTCAAAAAGAAAAGAACGTCATTATAGAGGAAATGGATGGAGCTGTTTGTAAACACTACGCCTATGTTGGAATTGTTGTAGGCGTCCATGTTTGGTTTAGCATCTTTTATGGACTGTGATCAGAGGCTTGTGCTGCCTCAAATACAGAGAAGCTGCCGTATGTGTACATACCCTAAAGAGAGACAAATATAAACGGGACCGGCTAAACGTGCCTTATTAACACAGCGATAAAGAAATACAATTAACATTCGAATTAATCACATTTGAATATCAGTGCCTAGCATGTGAATATCTTATACTGAGCACGCACTATTTAGTAAAAATGAAATGAGAAATGATTACGAAAGGAAACGATAACGAGTATCATGCGATATACCAAATAAAATGCTCTGCAATGATTTTCACATTGTTGCGGAAACCGGCGATTTTACTCAAAGTAAGATCCTTAATGATTATTATTAATAACTATCCTAAGATGAAGAGGTTGGAGTCGATTATAGACTCTATGCCTGACCGAATGGTTCCAATATCACATGTTTGGTTTGCGCCCTCGACTTTTTTTATTGTGGTCGAAGACTTACACTACCCTACAAACAAATAATCGCGTGTGTGTCAGTGTTCATAGCCCAAAGAGCTAAAGATACACGGGATCAGATAAATATGCCTCGTTAACACTGCAATAAAGAAATAAATTAAACCTGTGCATTCATCACATTAGAGTGCGTGTCTGACAGATGGCGTAAACTTTCAGTTGAGGGATCTCAATCTCCAGAGAGTCTTCTTTACACGATTGAAAATCATCGTGATTAAACAAATATTTTATCGTGAGTTCCATTGTAATATTAAACAAATATTACAATGCAAGTAAGTGAAATAAAATTCCTTATTCTATAGTTTTATTGGAGTCCAATCCATTATTGACATAAAAGAAAATTAAGTTTTATCACAAGGAACAGTACTTAAAAATTGTAGGTGGCCCGTGTTATAATTAATATAAGTCCTTATGAACGTTGTAAATGTAGTATAGATATAGTGGTGTCGGAGGCCCCAGGTACCGAAAACGTATTTTTTTTCAAAACCTGTCTCTTTGTCTGTCCGGAAAGCTTTTTGTCCGTCCGTCCGTGTCCATCAACCTGTCTAACAATCTGTGTGTCTGGCTGTCTACCTTTCCGTCCGTGCGTCTGTCTGTCTTTCTGTCCACCATTTCGTTCGTCTCTCCGAAAAACAACTTTAGCGCCGAAACCGTTACAGGATTTTCAACATTGATGGTTCCCGA
The DNA here is from genome assembly GCA_011170035.1 of Teleogryllus occipitalis. NCBI lineage: Eukaryota > Metazoa > Arthropoda > Insecta > Orthoptera > Gryllidae > Teleogryllus > Teleogryllus occipitalis. Next base: position 136,570 of record BLKR01002251.1, read on the forward strand.
TTAACCAGGTTGATGTCACGTCCCTTTGGATTTACAGTGAAGGTTTCAATTTTAAGGGATTCTTTGTATTAAAAAATGGTCGTGGGTCCTTTGTGAACAAGTCAAGAAGTAGACACTAGACAATTCACAATGTTCTTGCATCATTATTATTGTTGGCTTGGCTATTGACTGCCAACAATAATAATGATTCAACAATTGTGAATAGTCTGGTGTCTACGTTTGAGGTGACCTCGAAGGTCCTATCATCATTTACCAATAATAATAATAATAATAATAATAATAATAATAATAATAATAATAATAATAATTAATGTATTATTTGGTCGGTAGTCCGACTTCGCCGGCCAGCTCCCGGTGTTCCCCATGCCTGGGACTAGTTAAATTCCCGTGCTTGGGGGTAAGAGCGACATGAGGCAAACATGACGTATTCTCTTCACCGTAACTAGCGAGATCCGCCTGCTTGAACTTTTCTTCGTCACACAGCTACAGCAAATGGGACGATTTTAAAGGAAAGCTGCAACTCTGTTTTTGCCTCGACCGGAAATCGAATCCGGGACCACAACACGGGAAGCCAGGTCGCTGCCCATGAGCCATCCCTGAGACATAATAATAATAATAATAATAATAATAATAATAATAATAATAATAATAATAATAATAATAATAATATATCTTTATTGTAAACTCAAGACTCATCACACACAAGTTTATGAGAGAGAGAAATGAGAAAAATGGGCGAAAACATGTTGACCTTATTCCAGAGAAGGTTACCGAGTGTCCCGCTACCTCACAATTCAAGGCTCATCCCCGGCTCTGCTTCACCTTGAAGTGGACGAAATAAGAAATGGCCCTTGGTTGGAAAAACTCTTGATTAATGGGATTATTAATACACATGTTAGATTTACTTCTCGCGAATGCCTCCGAACGAATCCTTGAAATTTCCATTAGCAAGGCATCACGATTTCGTGAGGTAGGCTCTGTCGTGCATCAAAAGATTTCGTACGTATTTTATATGCTGGTGTACCTATCCGTCGTCTACGGGAGTCCATTCGTTGTTGAACAAATTAGCGAGTATACCCGTTTTGAAGCTGGAAAGAATTATACGGATTTCGTTTCACATCACGTAAATACCAAAAATACCCCCTAACATATTAGCATATTATCTTGTAATGAACATGATATAAACTGTAATCGCGTCACGGCCGCATGCAACAATACAAAGTTTATTGTGAAAGGACAAAACTTGTGCAGAGGCACACTTGAAAAAATAGAAAGTGCATATGCAATGTACTCGTGAAAAGAAAAAAATTCTAGATTTTTCTCATTAAAGAGTATTTTTCAGTAAAACTCAAACTCGATAGTTTTTCACAGAAGATACAAAATAAAATTGAAACTCTTCCGCAGGTTCTTTCACCTAAATTACAATTACTTTTTAAAATTCCAAGTCACTTGGGTTAGTTTTTACTTTTTTATTTACTAGGTACGTATTACAGAGAAAGTAACAGAATGTTGCAGCAAAAAGCGGTGATTTTGTATATGCAAAATTTTAAGATTCAAAAATTACAAAATTGAAGCTATAGATTTTTAACCTAAACAAAATCTGTTCTAAAAAATCAGATGAATAAAAAGGGTCATAAACATTTATTTGAAAAAATTGTAATTTTTGTGTAATTTGTGCTTGAAATCAATGCAATTTCTAAAAACAAAATTCTCAAAAACCATTTGAGTTTTTTTTTCTCCAAATTGTCTCCTCGTGTGTATCAAAGGACGTTAAAATTAACGGTAAATTATAATCACACGTTTCTGTGTCGTCTCCCGACGTGAATGGTAGTGTAGTGCCTGTAAGTATAATGGGAAACGCAGGGAGAAAGATAAAGAAATAAATAATTAATCTTACCGAAATGAATACGAAATAATGAATCTGTGTACGCAAAAGATTCCGGCAGTTCTGCTTTCAAGCAAACGTAGGCGAGAGCACCAACTCGACTGCAACGCCATGGTTAGGAAAGAAAAATAGTTTCATTTATTTTTTGAATGTACTCCAGAAGATGAGCAGCTTTAGCTGATTCATGCTACTTGTAGGATACACTATCGAACGACATAAAAAATGTATTCCTCATTTAATTGTACTAATAGCGGTAGTGTGGAACGACAGTTCCCTTTGTACACCTGTTCATAAAAAACGTTTGACCTTGTGTGTTTTTACACTTGCCAGAATTTTGTCACGTACTACGCGGGAATACCTGCTATTTCAATGTCCAGACACGTTTAGAAATACACCTGGAAGTGAAGACGTGAAGGTATACAATGGATGTTTTCATAATTAATTATGAATAATAAAAGTGCTTGATGCAGTTATACGATAGTCACTCCAGCCACTGCCAACCCCCCTCTATTACTAACGTTAATATGTCTATTTTGGTGAAAGTGTGGCTTTTGTTGTTATTATTGTATTTACCTTGTTCATATTTATGAAGGAATTGGGGCAGCACAGAGGAACAAATGTTTTCACCGGTGTCTGACCAGGACGTCCTAGGATTGGAGTCCGGACACTGAAGGGTTTTCGTTGGCGGATAGCTAGGCCGAATCCAGCTGCTGTCTGGAGGAGCATTCCAGCGAACGGTTGTTCTGATCTTTCTGTTTTTGTTGCTGTTTATCTATCAATACCGGTCAAATGTCGAAGCCGTACCTTATGGAACGGGCAATGAGCCGCATGCGATATTTCTTTTCTTATCTTTGTCCGTGCCTTTCCCATTACACTTACAGGCGCTACACTACCATTCATGTCGGGAAATGACTCAGGAACTTACGTAGTTTGTCTAAGGTGGGGCGGTTGCCCGTTGGGAAGATAGTTGTAGAGGTAAATTTCCACAAAACGTCCTATAGGTCGGTGTAGGATACCCCGTTCACGTGACGGAGAAACACTGCCCACTCTCGCAATCTAACACATACTATACTTGCGCATCTAATTACCCTAGCACTTGACAGGCCTCGAAACAAAATAACTAACCTGTCATCACTTGGGTCAGTAACAAAATGACAAATTTTGACCAAAATCTTTATATTAACACTTACGATTAGTGGGAGACTTCCTACTGTCACGCTTTTATAAATTCTGACTCAGTCCCTTTTCAATCTCAATCAATTTTCTATGATAATCAATCATTAATATTAAAAGTTTGTAATAATCTTTGTTACGAATGATATTTATATATACTGTCTCTAATGACATTGGTGTCTGATTTTCGATTATTTGAACTTTCAATTCTTTTCTCTAGTTCATTATATTCAACACGTTCTTTGTATAGAACATAAGCTAAAATTATGTACGCAGAAAAATACCGGATCTGGAATTAAGCTGGAATAAGCTGTCGTTGGAATTAAATTTATTCATCTAATACTTACTACATGTTAGTAATTTTACAGTAATAACACAAAATTAAATTGATCTATTGCATTGAAATTTTGCAGCTATAATGTAGACTTATTGTTTCACAAAAAACAAGGAGACGAAATAAGACAGCTTCCATAGTAAATAAAGTCGTGGTGTTAAATACGAATACACAAGGTAGTATTCACTGATATGTTTCATGCAGGTTTATTTATGTAATTTTGGGAGCAGTTACAAAGAGTCAGTCGACATTGCGATGTTTGCGTGTGCATTTTAATTTCAAACTATTTTTGTATATGTTTTAAAACATTTATTTACGCCCCATTGTTCAGAAAATCATTCGGATTAAAAAAGGTTTCATCTGCAAGAGCAAATGTAATTTTGAACATTGTATTAACTTTATTTTCGTAAACACTGGGGAAATGGAGAAAACAATACATGAAAGACTATCAAAAAGTGCACTTTATTCATTCGCGAATATTGACACGCTAAAGATCGTGTTTCTACTAAGAGACTAAAAATATCCAATTTCCCCCTAATCTACCAAGCACTGACTTTTTATTTATTTTTCTTATTTTATTTATTTTATTTATTTCATTTATTTCATTCATTTCATTCGTTTCATTCCTTTTATTCATTTTATTCATTTTATTCCTTTTATTCATTTTTTTCATTTTATTCATTTTATTCATTTTATTCATTTTATTCATTTTATTCATTTTATTCATTTTATTCATTTTATTCATTTTATTCATTTTATTCATTTTATTTATTTTATTTATTTTATTTATTTTATTCATTTTATTTATTTTATTTATTTATATTTCGTTTTTCTCCAGCTGAGCATCGAGAGCCCCGTGAGCCCGGCCACCAGCTTCGTGCCGCTCGTCTTCGTCATCTTCGTGACGACGGTGAAGCAGGGCTACGAGGACTGGCTGCGCCACCGCAGCGACAATGAGGTCAACAACGCCCTCGTCACCGTCGTGCGCAACGGCTGCCGGCAGGTGAGTGAGCGACGCGCCCCCTGCGCCCGGCTCAGGGCTTCCACTGAAGCGGTCCAATTCAGTCGGGGTTTGGAGGAGAATTCTAGCGGCCGGCTGCTCTGATCGGCAGTTTTCCGTGGTTTCTTCGATCAACACCAGGCGAATGCCGGAGCAGTACCCTACCAAACGGGCCACGGACCGCGCGCGATCTTTTCTTGACCTATTCTTGGAATGCCCTCAACAATACGATATACAATTTTCTGCCGTAAAATCAGTATTTAATGTTATTTTGTGTTGTAACTCTGCACACACGTCAGGATTATGCAGCGCAGTTTTTAAGAGATGCTTATGTATCGTGCAGGAGGGGAGAAGATACGTACAATGTTGTACCCGGAAATCGGGATGTCTGCCGTATGTGCCCCGCCTAACTCACCCATATTCAAAGTTTTTGAGCTGAAACTTGTTAAACACGTGAGGAGTAAGATCTAGATGTATAGTACTGAAGATCATTACGATATTTTAAGTTTTCGAGGTTTACGTGAAGCCCATGAGAAATTTTAAAAATTTTCGGGAACAAGGCTGAACATTTTTCTTTGAATTGTTTTTTGCTCGAATAGAAGTAAGTGCATTTATATATACGATATAGTTCCGATTTTTATTCAAACGTCTTTTAATTAGAAAATAGGAAAAATCTTTATATTTAATACCCTAAGGGTCTTTGTTTAGAATGACGTTTGAGCTTTCAACTCAGCCAAATTTCTTGATTTGCTGTAAATGAGAGGTAGTGGACCCAGATGTTTTATCGCGTGTTATTATTAACCGGTTTTACAGCATAAAATTAATAGAATGGACGCTTATCTTTTGTCCCTTATTTCGTTGTGAGAGTTGTAATCGATCTATTAAAAGCATTCCACATTTTTTCTTCGACAAAATCTTTGTGTGTGAGGTTAATGTTAGAAAAGCAAAAATAATAAGTAGGATATAAGCGTGTTTTTAAATGCAAATATTAGTGAGTGCGTATAAAAGCAACGACCAGCAAACGTCTGATATATCCTTTCACAAAAAAAATAAAAAATTATAATTATATGCGGTGTATTGTAGTATTATAGTATTTAAGTTAAGGTGCACTGCGGAACATCTTTGCCATTCCCTACAACATACTCCATTGATCTTGGATAGTATATACATTTCAATTACATTTTGAGGAACATGTTCACCTCTGTGTTCACAGTGAATAGCGATTATCTTCCTCCAGAATATGTAAACCTCCTTGATTTCAATAGTCTTCATGGCCTAATTCTGAACGATTTGAAACAATATTCTTAGGAGTTATAAATTTGCATATCGTGACTATAGAGAACCTTTCTATTTTTTCTACGGCTTCACCCCATACATATATAATTTTCGGCGTGAATCCTTACTGCTCGAAATTTTAAGATAAGGCCCAACTTTCCAAACCATTTTGCAACCTTATTGATTCTGATGGCTGGGTTGTTTTCTGCACAACTTTATTAATTACTAGATTTTTAAATGATGCCATACCCTTATTTTAAAAATATCTGAGTAATCTCAGAATGAATCTGAGTTTTAATGTTAAGAGGGGGAAAAGTGTGAATTTGCTATTTTTACTAGTTTTTATTGGGAAGTTTAATATTAAAATACTAGTGCAAGCTATACTGTATTTGTTTCAAGGAAACAAATTTTTTCACCCTCTTGAAATCGTAACTGACTGATGTATTGCAATGTAGGCTTGTTATACGATTATATTTCACTAGACCACGGCCGTCCAGCCTCGAAGATAATTCGAATTGATAGATGTATCGTCTACAACCCTGAAAAGTGACACATTTGAAAAACTATATTGGACGATCCGACATGATTTTCTGAAGAATGAAGTGAAAAAATAGCTGTCGTCAAGAAAAACGTGAATGAGTTTTGTGCTATGTGAAAAAATGCGTTCATTATAGTAGTTTATTTGACTTGAAAAATTATTAATATTGTTCTCAAAACAATGGGAACAGAATTGAACTATTTCTCTTTAGCGGCGAATTAAGAGGTTCCACTCAGGTTAAAACAATTCTCATTCTAGAGACGGGTTTTGTGGAATACTAATATGTATTTCTTTCTTCCGATTTCCTAAGAAGGTGAACAGTTTTATTGTGAAAACATTTCAACGATGCAAATAGCATATGTGTATTTGTGAGATACAATTTCATCTTAAATGTGTATGAAAACTAGTTTTTGCGACATTGTCATTAAGCATAACCAAAGACGGAAAGGGTAAACTACGTCAGGAACCACTAGAATAGTACTGAATTACTTTGTTATGCAACTCAATGCCACAGGCTGTTCTTTATTTGACAGAGATGACTGGCAAAGAGGCATAAACTTACTTTCGACAGAATTATGGTGAGTTCACACGAGCGCATGCCCGTAAATCAGGATTATTCTCCGTTCTTTAAGAGTTTGCTGACGCATGTTCTTAAGAAAGCAGAGTCTTACGGGAATAACAATGTCTGAGGTCGGTCGTCCTTCGATTCTGGCGCGAGGAATTGCTGGCATTTTTCGCTTTGGCACTACCTATCGCCGTGCTGCAACGCACACGATCGAAAACATCCGAACTGCGTATCTCTCCTCGCTACGATAACGATACCCTGAGAGATAAGATCACATTGTTCGAAATTTAGTCATCGACTGCTAACAATCATTACCAGAGCGATAGACAAAATTCTATTTCGATGAGTTCCACTCGCACTAAAACTCGGGGTTGGTCATCACATGCAGATCGAAACGATGAAGGTAGTTTTCCTCAATGCGAAGAAATTATATAAATGGATCATGCGATTAATATCATCATAAGATTTCGAGAAATTGAAATACGTGAAGTTTTCTATGGGTGATGTTTACTTTCTGGCCCTCTCTTCAGAATAAGGGAAAGTGTTGTAAACGTGCGCCGGAAAACGGCAAACTGACAAACTCTTATTGTCGTGACGTAATAACGAAAAAGTGGATTCCTCTATGTAGTAAATTACTTCTTCTAACACGTCGAGTAATCAGAATCCATGATTTGTGGGTGTTCGATACCGAAAAAATCAAGGCAGTACAATTTATGAAGCCTCAACATTTTAAAAATTTTCTCATAAATGACCAGAATTATGTCGATTAAACTTTGTCCTCAAATATTATAAAAGAACGCTTAAGAGAGTGGTGCAGATCTAATTTTCGATAAAATCCCTGATTTTTCAAAAATTTGCAAAAGTTAAAATTTTTTCGAGATCCTACAACTACAACAGTGAAGATGAAGTTTTTACTCTGAATTAAATGTCCTTTAACGACAGAAATTGAAATAAAGTCACGTCATGACATTTTGAATTGCTTATCGCCCTCCTCCTTTCTCTCTCTCTCCCCCTATCTCACCTCTCCTTTTCTCTCTATTTCTCTCTTTCTCCCTCACTCTCTCTCTCACTCTCTTTCTCTCACACTCTTTCACTCTCTCTTTCTCTCACACTCTTTCACTCTCTCTTTCTCTCACTCTCTTTCTCTCTCACTCTCTTTCTCTCACTCTCTTTCTCTCACTCTCTTTCTCTCACTCTCTTTCTCTCACTCTCTTTCTCTCACTCTCTTTCTCTCACTCTCTTTCTCTCTCTTTCTCTCTCACTCTCTTTCTCTCTCACCCTCTTTCTCTCTCACCCTCTTTCTCTCTCACTCTTTCTTTCTCTCACTCTCTTTCTCTCCCACTCTCTTTCTCTCCCACTCTTTCTCTCTCACTCTTTCTCTCTCACTCCCTCTCTCTGTCTGTCTCGCCCTCTCTCTCTCTCTCTCTCTCTCTCTGTCTGTCTCTGCGCTCTTGCACTGTGGGCGTGATAGGCGTGAGGTCTTTCCCCGCGCCCACGCGGCCTCTGAGCGGCCGCGCTGCGTCACCGCCCCCGCGGCACGTCACCTCGCGCCACAAACGCCCCCTCGCCCCTCGCCCCTCGCCCCTCGCCCCTCGCCCCTCGCCCCTCGCCCCTCCCCCCCCGCCCCTCGCCTCCCGCCCCACGCCCCGCGCCGACCTTCGCCACCCTGCAATCACGCGCCCCCCACCCCCTCGCCCCGCCTTATCGCCTCACCTCGCGCAGATGACATTTCTCTCCTGTGAGCGGCAATTAGCTCCCGGCACAGCATGCTGCTTCGATTATATGTCACGGCGCGCCGTTACTTCGCCTACTGCAACGATGGAATGCCAATTTCCTACCAGCCGGTATTACTATCGCATATTTGTTTCCATGAATGGACGTAACTTTGTTGGTTATGGAATCGACGAAAACAGTGTTTTCCTACAGCTGGAAACATATTCACATTTAAGCCATTTAAATCGTCCCCCTGTTTGCCTTATCTTCATCGCCATCATCGTTATCATCACATTATTCTCGTGTCCCTTCAACATGCATTCTAGGGCTTATGGTCAGAGAGGTAAAATACAATCTATATATATATATATATATATATATATATATATATATATATATATATATATATATATATATATATATATATAAAAGAAAGTCGTGTTAGTTACACTATTTATAACTCATGAACGGCTGTACCGATTTGGCTGAAAATTGGTGAGCAGGAAGCTTAGAGCCAGGAGACGGACATAGGATACTTTTTATCCCGTTCGACAGCGTTCCTGTGTGAGAACGCACGTTTTTGCACGTTTTCGCGTGATTTCGCATGTTAGCGGTCATTGTTGCCTGTTGTAACCCATTGTTGTAACGCCGCACTGATAATAGAAGGCGATAATGATAGCCGCCTTTCGTTCGCCGTTATATCTATATATAGTCGTGTTAGTTACACTATTTATAACTCAAGAACGGCTGTACCGATTTGGTGAGCAGGAAGCTTAGAGCCAGGAGACGGACATAGGATACTGTTTATTCCGTTCGACAGCGTTCCTGTGTGAGAACGCACGTTTTTGCACGTACGCAGTGCAACAAGGATAGCACAGTTTCTCACAGTGAGTGTGACGCGAGAAAAAGATGGGACCGGCTGTTAAGGTGGAACAGAGTTCGCCGGGTCAGCTAGTTTTAAATAGATGAATGCACGTAACTACAAGTGCGACATGATCTTTAGATCCCATTTATTTAAGGGTTTCATATGCGTGCATTTTTCGCTATTGCCGCCGCTCACGCAAGCGGACTACGGTCCTGCGGCCGCCACTTGCACTTTCTCTCGCCTCTCCCCCTCTGGCGGCGCGTCCACCGCGCTCGCCTCACTGCTCAATGTTTACGCACGCACGCATACATTCTACTCAAATATCAACTCAATACCACACGCCATCCACTACAACCTGGCCTCAACAGACCATACTCCAACACGCATAAAAAACCGTTACCCTTTTAACGCCTTCCTAAACTTATTTTCCAACAATTGTGAACAGTAGGTGCAGAGTGTAGCTTCCTACCCCTTCCCGAAGTTAGTTAGTTTTCAAGTTTAGGAAATAAGAATAGTTGTAAGCCAGCAATACATATGAAAAAGTAAAATGTTACTGAACTATGTACATCCGAATGGAAAATAAATATTAAATTTTAAAAAAACGCACGCTTCTATAATATGTCCCGATTCGTATTCTTTCTATTACATCGAATTTCCATGTTCAATATTACAAAGAAATGTGTAGTATTATAATAAAATGAATTTGTCTTTCCCGTTAAACTGTTAAAGAGAAGGGATATAAAATATATTATTAAAATAATTAGATTTTAAATATTTTTATTATTTCTGTAAAAGATTAAAAAACGTAACGTTTGATACTAGTACCAACCTACAACCCCTTACCACTAACTATAAAATCACATTCTAATTTTACAAAAATTGCTCGCCGCCTTCCCCTCGTCACCGCCCTCGTCACATTTCTCGACAATACCTCCGTTTGCCCTCGTGAGTGAGCCCACTGATACTTTCATCTGCCTCAGCCAGCTCTTACGCTGGGAGGTTGCCGGCGCTCTCCCTCCCGCCCTGATCGCGTCCGTCGAGGTCGACTGGGCGCCGCGAAGGCACCGTGTCCCAGCACTGGAGGCCACGGGCGCGCGACAAAAAGCAAGCCGCACGCGACGGCCGTCGAGCGCGCGCCTGCGTGCGTGCTCTTTGGAATTGGTGTCCATAGCGCGTCCCTCGGCGCGCCGGCGGGGAAGGGGGACTCTTAATAAAAGGAGTGGCCGCTCTATTCCAAAACAACAATTACAAAATCTTTAGGGTAATATTATCACACTACTGTATTGTACTACAGCCTCCGAGTCAATGACCCCCATCTTCATTAGGTTTTTCGTCCAGTTTCCCTGATCCATTGAGCAAATGCTGAGGTGGCCCCTTGTTTTGCTTCTGGACATAAATGTAACTTCATTATCTGTGCACGTCTTCTAGAATTCATTGGGTAATATAGTTATTCAAATTATAGTTTCCATGCTTTTGCGGTAGGAAGTATTATTCCTTGACGAAGGACATCATGGATAAGAGCCGAAAATTTATTGCTTATTTATCCTTGAAAATAGATTGTATTACATGAGAGCTTTTTTTAAATTCAAAATTCATGTAGTATATGACTTAGTGTAGGGATCACAGAATTTTGAAAATGTGCACAGAATTCACTTCTTCCCATAGCAAGTCATGCGCAGTTTTAACTGTTTTTTGACGTAAAATAAATAAATAAATAAACAAACTACAAAATGTAGGGAAGTCATTCCTTTTGAGGTAAATATTATGGAACACTGCATTGATGTTGGAAAATCATCCCTTTCGAGGTCAATGTTAATGACCCTTCATTGATGTTGGTAAATTGGCATAGAGAGGGATTTCTAGGCCAATATTATACGACACTGCATTGATGTTGGGGAATCATCCCTTTCCAGGTCAATGTTTTACGACTTTTATTGAAGTTGGGAAATCATCGCTTTCCCAATCACGAGTTACTTCACTTAGGGACGGTCTTCTGATCCCTCAGGGGGATCCTAGAGGCATGCGTAATGGAGGACGATGGCCTTGCGACACTCTGCCGGTGCTTTTTGGCTTCCTCCTTCGTCATAGTCATCGTTCCCTCCGCTGTCTCTACACCAGGCACGTCACACCGCGCCCGCGCGAGCTACTTGCCCGCCTGGGGAACCCGGCGCTCCCACGGGCACGGGCAACTTCCCCTGACTTCGATCTACCTTCCTTTCAAAATCCAAAAAGGGTGTACATGCGCAAGCTGAAGCGGCGCGAAGCGGTGAATTGTGACTTCGTACGAAAATATCTTTGCCAGTTTTTATTTTTCTATCAAACAACCGATCATTGTATTATGTTTATATTCTTCACTACTAATTACTTTTTCATGTTTATTTTCTTACTAAGTTCTCCTTTGTATAAACATATTTGCTAGGTGACAGGAATATGTTCGAATGGAGAATACTTTCCTTGATTTCGTTTTGTAAAATGATATTAAATCATTCGGTTATGTATTGTATTAAGCAATAATGAGAACGAATAAACAAGTCTCTATAAGTTAACAATTCTCGCTTCTGGACGGACAGCGCTTTTAATAGACAATATTTCTCTCTTAAACCTTCTAACCTGAACTTAGTAACTTCATGCCTTTATATCACTCATAAGTAAACAGGATTACAAAATCAAGATACTTTCGATTCTTTTTTTACTCTCATTTGAGAATTTGAAATTAGACTGATGTTTTATATAATTTTAATGAATCATTTCTTTGCGTTAAAGAGAAAATAGGAATTAGTATAGCTAAATTTGTGACAATAACTGTCAAGTAACACCTCCCAAAGACTGTTATGGACCAGGTTTCCTGTGACGTGCCGCCACTCCGGAAGAATTTGTACAATCCTTACTTTTAAATCCCGCGCCAATTGCTCTGGTCGCAGAGCCCGCGAGCGCTAGTAAGCTTGCTATTTTTCCCGCGACCTTGACATGCCTGTTCTAGTTACACATGTAGCTAGTTGGAGTTCTATCACTCTCTGGAGGAGAATTCTAGAGGCCGGCTGCTCTGATCGGTATTTTTCCGTGGTTCCTCCGTTCAACACCAGGCGAATGCCAGAGCAGTACCCTAACACACGGGTCACGGAACGCGCGCGATCTTTCCTTCCTCTTCCTCGTCCTATCCTCTCCCCTTACACACTCACTTACCCTAACATGACACCTACACCACCACACATACTGGGAGATCGGTCAGGAGCTTACACTAGAGCTTGTTTTGGTTGGGATGAAGCCATCCTGCTTTTTAAAGGTGGAAGTACAGTCCCTAGGTACAGAGAGTAGCGATATCTATTGCGCCGATTTCGCCATTTTGTATCCAGTAGACATGAAAAGTGTGCAATATAATGTGTGTTGGGAGCAACCATTTTATCGAAAATCAATATTAATATGGTCGAAAATTTTCATCATGCCTTGACTTTTATCATTTCTCCTCAATTCCTGAATTCTGCCTGGCGGAGCTAACCGGCGAAGGACATTAAATGGCGGCAGTTGCGCTACTACGGACTGTCTGTGGAAATCTAGGAACTGTTGGTGGAAAACGTCACGAGCGCCCCTGTCGGCATAAGCCTCAGTTTGCCTCTGCGTGATCGAGGTCTTTGGTCACGGTATCCTCCGTTGGGACGTCGAGGGTTTTTGTAGCCCGCGTGCAGCCAGAAAATCGTTGACGCAGGACTTCGCTGGGTGCCTCGGCCTTCGTTTCTCTTACGAGCTGTCAAGTTCATGGTTTATGAGGTCAGACGCATACTAGCGTCGGTGACCTCAGACAGCCAGTGAGCACGTGCGATGTATTCAGATCACCGACATCTGCAGCCTCTCCAGAGACGGATTTGGCTCTCTGCTCTCATGTCCGGAATAACTTGCAACTCGCACCAGACGCAAATAACTAGGAAGGAAACGTCACAATCATGGACTACAGTTACTGGAGTAAATGTTTTGTAGTATTCATATTGATGACGATGATGATGATGATGATGATGATTACAATGGGTCAGAATTCAGGCAAAATCTTTTTAATAAGTCTGATAAGCATTAATCATAGGGCTGATGTGGTACACAATTGAATTTATTCTCTCGTTTCTCATGACAGCTGGCATAACCCTTTTCTTCACAACTTGCACAGTCACTTTTTTTCCTTTTATGAGAGAAAGTTCATTTCAGTTTCACCCTAGGAATCGATACGTTTCCTAGTGAATAATGTAAGTGATCATGAACATATTATTAACCCGTTGTCCGAAGACAAAGTTCAATGTCGAACCTAAAGAGAACCATTCGTATAAGTGTTCGAGAATAAATAAACTTGGTTGCGTTGTCACTTTCTACAACTGTATTGCTAATTTCAAGCAGATCATTAACTTCGCGCGCAGTCCATAGAACGTAGTACGCTCAGTTCGCACGTATACGTAGTGTATAGAAAGATAAGTAATGCTGCAAAAAAATCTACACCCGTATTTTCGTGTCTTTCGGGGGTCGGAACATATGTCTTCTGGGGAACCCGGTATTAAAACAGGGTTGTTTAAAAAAATATCAATAGTACTCATTTTCTGGTAACAACATTGTCATATGCATTTCGATGATGTAATTCAATTGTCAATTTGTTGAGGCTCACTTTTTTCTGTTATCATATTGACCATTTTGGAATCATGAGATTCCTGTTTGATCGTGCAAAAATCATTTACTGAATATCTTCGTAATACAATAATGTATCTGCGTATTTCTCTGCAAAAATATATTATATTCCAAAATTAAAAATATATTAATCAATTAGAAACGTCTTCAGAGCTTCGTTGTCACAAAGATATTTTCAAAATGTCGAGCACCGTGAAGCACGGCACGAAGCGCTGACGAAATGTTAACATCGCTAATCCTGTGAGTACGCGAGATTTCAGACCCGGTACCATCACACAAGCTCAGTTTATTTGTCCTACAAACCATAGACCACAGACGTAACTGTAGGTAGAAGTATACAAGAGGGAAGACTTTTCACCAAAATATAATTATGTTTGGGACAACATTATTTCTGAAGTAAACGTAATTTTTTTGCTTAAAAGTTCAAAAACATTATAATAAATATTGAGAGTACAAATATCACGTGATTCAATGTTAGAATAGCACTGAGATAATAAACATTATTCATTCCACTACTAACTGATATGACATTTCTTAATTCGCCTCTTATTTTTTGTTAGTTTCTTACTACGAAAATTAGTTCCGGAATAGCTTATCAGGACGGAACGGTGGTCAATTGCTTTCATCCAGATGCATACTCTCATGAATTTATTGGTGGGTCATCGTTTTTCATTTACATTTTCTTTTACGTCAAAGACGTCTACAGTTTTGCAATATTGTCTTTTCTAGCTTCTAATTTATTTTTGCTTATTCATATTTTGATTTATCTTCTAACCGTCATTTATAAAATTAATATCTGATTATTGTAAAACAATACTGTTATACACAGATTTGTCTTTTAAGATGAGTTATAAAGTTCTGTGTATTTCAATCAGAATATACTCAATTCAGAGCATCATGGTTTCTGTATTTTTGCGCTAACACACGTTATTCTTAAACATCATTCTTATTTGAGAACTGACTGTGTTTGTTCTGTAGTAGAAGACATTTTCTTTTTTATTTATTTTATCATGGACGCCTTTAATTTATAATAGAAACTCCTCCAAGGTTTGTGTAATTAAATGTATTATTTATTGTTATTGCCAAGATATTGATTGTACAGTACTAATTCATTAGTTGACTTTTAAAATACTTTCATCATTAATATATTTCAGATAATTTTCTCACAAACGATAGGCAACTAAATATCAAAGAGAATTATTATTAAATCTCTTGTTGAAGAAACCAAGTTTTTTTTTACTTTTTATATTAAATTATCTAATAATTAAGCAAAAATACTCTAAATTTGTTTTCTAAAAATTAATTACTTCTGCAATTAAAGTTGGCTGCACATCCATCCCGTTATCAAATTGAAAAAGTATTTTATTTGCATTTATGTATTATGACAAAATAAATAGTCTTAATATATTTAAGCCTGTTGTATAATAATAAATATAATATTTCATTTGATGCACGTTAGTTCATTATTTGTCGAATAGTTATTATGAATTGAAGTATCTGGACGAGGCAAAGATTTTTTACGTAATGAGTTTGTTCAAACACAGACGTCGACCAAGGCCGAATAGAATTAATAAGACACATTTCATCTTGTAAATTCGAGTGGCAAAGTTTCACGTTGTACTCAAAAGCATACACACGTAGTCTGAGATCCTTCTTGTCATCGTGAATGCGTCATCTACGCGGGTTCCCTTATCTCTCTCGACTTGGCAGTCTCACGAAGCGCTGTACAATAGAAAGCAAACCTCTTACACGGTTTCGCCGTGCGCAAAACTAAGAATACACACGAGAATCTTTGCTGTAGACTTTCGTAGTTACTTTTGGCGGTGTGTCGTACTGTTTGTTGTGTAATATCGTGTACTTTGAAGTTCGGTGACATCGAAAAATACATACGTGTGCCTTCAGTTCATGCTATTTGAAATAATTGACTTAATCGTAGGTTATAAAGATGAATTCCTTTCTGTTCTGGGCATTAAAATTAATAAATAAAATTATTGTTTACACAGCCATGACACATTTCTCACTACACTTTAATTTTGTCATTGAAATTAAATATCTACTTCAACAATTGTAGCTGGAGAACATTTTAATGCTGGAATAACAGACACTTCATTGTCCATTTTTCTTTTGATGTATTAACTATCCCATCTTTAATTTACGGCATAATAAATATCCACAATAAAAAACTTGTAGAGCGTAAAAATATAACTTTTTGCTTGGCACCGGCTGACTGACATTGTTTTTGAAATGACTTGAAAGAATTCCTCTCCAACTTATTACTTATATTTATTCATTGTTATAGAAAGTGTTAGTAAATCTTTTGTGAAATTATAGGAAGTGTTAGTAAATAATTTGAAAATCATTTGTTGAAGTACACTTCTCTGCTCAAGCTCTGTGCTTTTAGTTTGAATTCAGTCGTTTAAAAATATGTATTACATAAAATATTTTTTCATGGCATTAATCATGCCAACTTAACATATTTCAAATGGTAATTGATTTATAATCAATCATCAATGTGTATATAAGTATATATGAAAAGTATATCTTCCGTATTGATTAAGACGTTTCAAAATATATTTTTGGCACAGCATGATGGAAAAGCTTCCTCTTTCTGAGATTAAGGGAATCGATTCGTTGCGGTCTGAAAAAATCTCTGTCCTAGTCATTCTTTTCTTTGTTGAGCACCTTTTCGTGACCCGCGTAAAATTGCCGTACCGTGCCGCTCCCGTGACAAACCCTCACGTTTTCCTTCAACGCGAAATGTTTATAGTAAAGTATCAGTGCTTCGCATGTGCTGGAAGAATACAATAATGTTGAATAGTGTAAGATTATGTAAACAAGTTTAAAGGCCCGTGCAGCTAAACGTATGTAGTTTTTAAGGTTTTCTCATGCGACGAATTATATTATCCACAAGTATTAATATAAGTATTGAAGTCTACAACTCAGAATAAAGAGTAAAAATATTAATTCTTCCTTAGAGGATCTCTTTCAAAGAGATTCCGTACATAAATAGAGTGTGTTTGTATGCCTTAGCGGGCAGCAATCGACTGCAATCAAAATCTTCTGCGCATGCGCAGATGCACGAAAGTGATGCGAAATATGAACTGCGCGTGTGCAGAAGATCGATAGTGTTGTCGATTGCTTTAACGTTCGAGGGTTGAACAACTCCGTATTATGTTTCGATTTAGTAAAGTGTATGGAAGACGTGAATCATTCACGATTGTGGGTCTAGAAGAACTCTGAAAAGGAAAAAACATCGTATGGAAAGGTTGGGATTATTTAGGGGATATTGAACAGCATCTTATTTTGAATAAACTCGGTGGTTTCCGCAGAAATATTGTGGAACTCCATTATTGTAATATAATGAATGGAAAATAAATAATCTTCCACAAATTAATTAACAAACTATTTGTCAGTTACAACAACAGACATGTTTTGAAGTACATTGCCTCATCTTCAGTACATCTACAGAATATTAAGGGAATACTTGAAAAATACAATATGTAAAACACAAAATTGTAAAACTATTAAAAACAACGACAAACTATTAAAAAACTATACAAAAATTATTATTTACCCAAGTAACATGGTCAACATGCATCGTGGTACGCTCCTTACACGGTGCCATTTTGTGCATTGTTGTCTGGGGGAAAGGGGGTGGGCGGCCTTCTAGGATACTTAACAGGGGGTATATTTCAAGTTTATTTGGTCGTTGAGCCAGTAGATTTGAAGCTTTTTTACGAGTTTTAATTTTTCAAATTTTCTAAAATATTTAATTTAGTGTCTTTGTTTTCCAAATGCAATATTTTAAAATTTATATTGTGGTCAAATGCGTGTTTGTCATCAAGGAGTTGAGAAGCAAAGCAAGCAACTTGTTTCCTTGGAGCAGCATTTGGTCATTCACTCTTCGTCCTGACTCATCGTCGCCCTCGCCGGGGCTCGAAGGAAGCGCGACCTCGGCGTTGGGGCGAGGCCCCTCCTGGGCGCCGCGGGGGAGTCTGCGTCCAGCTGGCGGGCGGGCGGGCAGCCCTTGCTCCGGATTCCCAGGGTCGAGCCCCGGCGAGGCCACGCGCGCCGAGTGCCCCGCACCCGCGCCCATGACGCAACACCGCGCCCGCCACTGCACTGCCTGCGACGGGCTAGAGCAGGGGGGTCCAACTTGCAAGACCTCAAGCGCCACAACCACAATTTTTAGACCCGGAGCGGTAGCTCAGTGCATCAACTGATGTCACTGCAGCGCCTCTGACCGGGAGATCCTAGGTTCCAGTCCTGACGGCGGCAGGATTTTCGACCCTAGCTTTTCAGCAAGGTCGAATTCAGTCGCTGTCTGGAGGAGAATTCTAGCGGCCGGCTGCTCTGATCGGTAGTTTTCCGTGGTTTCTCCGATCAACACCAGGCGAATGCCGGAGCAGTACCCTACCAAACGGGCCACGGACCGCGCGCGATCTGTCCTTCCCCCTCCTTGTCCTATCCTCTTCCCTTACACACACACACACACACACACACACACACACACACACACACACACACTTACATTAACATGTTCTACACTAACTCATATTCCGGGAGACCGGTCGGGAGCTTAGAGCTTGTTCCGGCTGGGGCGGTGCCCCGCTGGTGGGAGAGTTCTGGTTAGGGGGAAACCCCACTAGCCGACGGTAGGTCGGCGCCGGATCTCGCCATCCAACGGGGGAAGATCACTGCCATCTCCGGAGAAAAAACATGCACTACACTAACGGGACTAATGACCAAAGCAGTTGACGCGCCCGTAAACACGAAAAAATCAAGCAAGCAATCAATCACAACCTTTAGTATGGTTGCGGACCAGATTTTCATTTCTAGGGCGATCCACACGTGACCCCGTAGCCTATTGTTGATCTGGGCAGTTTGCTCGGCTGGGGGAATGGAACCATGCGTGATATCAGGTCGTACCATTCATAACGCAGTGAATCATTGGTATGATTTTGAATTTCTGAATTTACTATAAATAATGAATAAACTTATTATAAATAAAATTGATAAACCTATAATAAATTATTAAAACCTAACCCTTTTTTTTCATTAAGGGGCGTGTCGACCGCGGCAGGGCGTGTGTGCTAGGTGCTCAATGTCCTTGCCGAGCATTAATGCCAGGGCCTTCCACTTTTGACTAATGGCTTTTCGCGGGCACAATAAATGTTTCCACGGGCCGTCAGTTGGAAAACCCTGAGCTAGAATATATCACATAGAAGGGCTGAAGCGCCTCCATCTTTGCAGCAAATTGAAGCCATGTTTACTGCAGTCAAAGCAGCGCCCTCTAGAGATACAGAGTATTCTAGTATTCCGTTTGACGCTGGTTAAGGCCGGGTGGACGCGGGCGACGCGGATTCTCAATCCTCTTACTCTGCTTCACGACCGGAAACCAATCATTTAAAAAACGAAATGACAGTATTTAAGGAGAACGAATTGAGAAACTTTAAAAAGACGTCCGTTCCTCCGTGGGTTATCGTCATAAGAATGGAAGCTGTTGAAATGTCATTGTACTTAGCATAACGCCTCACATTGAATGTTTTTGCAATAAGAAGTAAACAGATTACAAATAAGGCGGCAAACTTGAAAATTTGATACATTTGTGGTTTGATGACTTTATACTTTACAGTTATATGTCGAACGTACTGAAGACATTGTGAATATTATTATTGTAACCAACAATATAATTCACATACAGATAAATGAAAAGTCAACAATATAGAAATAAGATCTGATACAAACAACACCTCGATTGAGTACAACAGTTCTACATGCCACCATCAAGCATCTCATGTTTTGACTGCAAAAATCACGGTGGCATCTAGTTCTGCGAGCGTCCACCAAGAGCGCTGAAACCATACGGTCAGCCACTCTACGTAGTACATTGTAGCTCGTTGGCTCTCTCTCTCTCCCTGGGCGCAGCAACAACCGGCGACGCGCTAAATGAAGCCAGCGACGAGTAAGGAAATGTTTAAAATTGGGAGCAGACACTCGTTGACGCCGACCTGGTTGGCCGAGGTGGTTTAAGAGCGTGTACCGATTCAGCGCCTCGGCCCGAAGGGTCGCGTGTTCTAGTCCCGCCTTGGGCATACTTGTTTGTCCCTTGACTTTGTATGTGTTGTCGCGTAGGGCCTCGCGTTCTGCTGACCCCAGATCAGAGGAACTCGTAAGTGAGTTGGTGAGAATATGTGTCCCATCGGGATATAAAGGGTAACCGGCAGTCGGCTAAATAAAAGCCCTTCGTTTTCTCGTCAATCAATGTTTAAAATTGATTACATCAGTACAACATTTACAATGGGACCAATTTCAAACATTGGAAGTGTGCTTTACAATATACTTCTTTCACCATAGCACCAGCTGAAACATTATATTCACTTTACAACATTCATTTGAACACTTTTGATTATATTTTGGGATATAGATGAAGCGTTTAATGAATTTATTAACAATCGATCTTGTCGTAGAAATTTATGATGGTGAATTTCACATAAACTTATTTGTAATCGTGCTACTATTTTCGCCACAATATCAACGCATTTACTATAACTTAAATTATGTTCCAACCTTTCGTCTTAAGGGTAAGATATTACTTCAATATCTACAGGGATGATCTGCAGAATCTTGCAGAATCTTGTAGATCTTGCAGAATTTACCATCATTCTATTCCAAAAGACGCAAAAATCTAACATGAAACCTTTCCATTTTATTTTTTTCTCGATCTTTTGAAACTAATTTTGCCTTTGGACATTTTTAGCTTTTTAAGAGTCATTTTTTTCTTTTCTTCGTCTATTCATGGTATTAAAACGTGGCACAATTGGTTGTTGTATTCTTATTGGGTAATCTTATTCTCGAACTTTTCACAAAATATTAAACTTTTATCTTCTGAAATAAAGGTCGACCTTCACTAAGACTTCTAATTATTGGTCTTGATGCTTAACGTTTAGAATATTATCTCGATTTTGGACTCAATGAAATGCAAATTCTGAAATTCGTATATTAACTTCCACATTTTATTTTTCAAAAATGGCTACCATTTTGTCTGTTGATAAATACACAACGTCCCGACATATTTCCAATTCGGGTTCGACATCAATAAATGGATGTTATCCACGCATTATTATGACATTATTTTTTTTTGAGATATCTGGTATATCTCACAGCTTTCCGACAAAAAACATATAAGGATGCACCGTTTCCTCTCCTGAAGGTCAGAGACAAATCTTCGGCCACGTAAAGCATCTTTAACTGCATCAGACATATGCTAATTAGACGTAAGTGTGAATGCTCTGACACCTCGAAATAAAGATTTTCAAGAGCTTGGGTGGTGGTATACGGATGCTCGTTATCTTGCAAAAACCGAATGTTTTTCGACATTCCATCTTGGCGTTCTCATGCAGAACTTGAATGATGTACATATTGTTTGACGTTCGATAGCTTTTTAATGGTTAATTCCACTGGTAAACTTTTTTCCAAGGAAAAATAGCATAGCACCCACATTGTGCTGAAAGTATTTTAAGGATATCACCTTTGGGAACACATTCTAATAAAAAAACAGATTATGAAAGCGTATTCTTTTTTTTTTTTTTTGGTGCAAACTGACAGTAGTGCAGCCATGTTTTCGACTGAAGAACTCAAGTGCACTTTAGGTGATAACGCTGAAACTGACCATGAGCAAAGCGAACGATGTCATCTTCAGCCTGGTAAGTGCACAAAGCTATTCAGTCAACTAGAACGAAAATGTCGATGGTTATTCACTTGCCCTCGTAAATCATCGGTGCACGAGGATACGGCAGATCCACCCCCGCGCATACGACGCCACAGCAGCGCCTCCCTCCCGGTGGCGGAGCGAGCACCGACCCCTCGCGGCTTCAACTTACAAGTACTTCACCAGAACATGACTGAACCTTGTCGATTGGGGCTGGCCGGGAGATCATCGGGTGCGAGTGCCGACGGCGGCGGATGTTTTAACGCTAGCTAGAAAGCTAGGTCGAATCCACGCGCTGTCTAGAGGGGAATCGCCGGAAACGAACCGTTTTCTCAGTATTGGCATTGGAAGTGCGGGAAACACGGTAAAAATGCTAAATAAATTCTGTGAAAATTGTTTATAAGAATTGTTTAAACATTTTTTTTAAACTTGCAACACGAATCGAACGCCGATTCCGTAAGCGACGGGCAATATTTGAATTCCCGCGCTTTCATGTCATCCTATGCGGATTTCTCGGGATTCAATTTGGGAGTACATTCTAGCGGTAAACTGCTGTAATTGGTAGTTTTCCGTGATTTCTTTTGTCAACACTAGCCGTTCGCCGGAAGAGTATCCTAAAAAACGGGCAAAGACCCCGTGCGATCTTTCCTTCAGAACCGTGTGTGTGTGTGTATATATATATATATATATATATATATATATATATATATATATATATATATATGTATATATGTATATATATACGGTTCTAACACTAACTAATATATTCCTTTAAGAAATAAATCGTTTTCTTCAATATTTAAAGTGTACGACATATTTGAAAAAAATTATTTTGCTATTCTCCCAATTTTAAGATTTTAATGAAAACACTACTTTTACCGCATTTATAAGCCCACATTTTATATTCGAGAAAAACCTCAAAGAAAAAATTGATGACATCCTTGAGAAAATCTGTACATTTCTTCTATATTGCCACGATTTCACTACAAATTAGGCAAAACTTATATTTTTAAAAAGGTATCTTGTTAATTATTTATCGTAGTTTGTATAATTATTTTGATCTTAAATACATTTCCTTTGTTTGATCTGATGATGACAGCCAATTTATAGAAAGATACTTTGGAACAGAACTTGTAAATACTTCACTTAAATTGAAACCTTGCTTCTATTAAGATTCATACTAATTAGCTCAACTTTATTATACCCTCAATTAGCTGCGTCTCTCCATCAGAATATTAGCTAGTGGTGGTACAGAATCGCATAGACTTTCTCGCACAATATTTAGTTTTCTAATCTCTTCAATCTAGGCTGGCTATTCCCCTCACCCTCTTTCCAGCAGCTGCTTATCGGCGCCTAAAAGACTTTTTTTTCACGGTATGACGGACAGCCATTTTGCCCTAAACCAATTTTTCGGTGCCAAGGACTCACAAAATGTTGATTGTAACTGCAGAATGTGGAAGAAGAAGTGTTTGACTAAATAAATGAACTGGAATTATCCACTTTTTACGTATCAAGGTATTACAACGCGAATTTTTCTTCCGACAAATTGCTGTTTTTGCAACAGCATTACATAAAGAGTTCTATACTACCTATATGGTATGCTAGAAAGATAAAAACTATTAATTTATATTATTTTACCAAATTGATAGAAATTGGGAAGAGTAAGTTAGCGATATTTTCTCTTTAGAAGAAAGCTGCTGATAATATGATGATTAATGTGAGCTATAATATGCTGATTAATATGAGTAAAATGAATTTTATTTTCATTTTCATTCATAACTGCTGACAAACTTGCCTTGTCACTCCAGCTTCCCCGTATCTCACAGCTTCCCCTTATCGTCAGATAACAAATCGATTGCTATCGTGTGATATTCGTCCTAAGTCCACCTAAACTTCCGACTTATTTTTTGGAACCGAATGTAGTCATCCCCAATGTAATAATAAATACGAACATGCTGGGAAAACGTGTTGAATTTTTGCTTACTGGAAATCATCTGTAACAAGTTTAATAGAGCATAGATTCTCGGAAGTTTTGTAACGGTTGTGTAAAATCAGACTTATTGTAGTAAACATTAAGAACTAATATTTCAGCAACATTGTGAAAAATCCTATTGAAATCCTTAACTCATAGCACATAACACATTTTCAAAAGATATGTTTCGCAGTATCTTTTCTACTTTCTAAGTACAATATTGCACTTATGCCAAAAATGGGGGTCGCAAAACTGAATTTCCATACTTGAATGACATTCAACAAAATTGGTTGTTATCGATATTAATGCTCGAACGTTTCTTTATCTTCAAAATCTTTTACCCTCACACTCGCTTCCGAATTCTTTTCTCAAAATTCTCAAATACTATACTTATAGAACTTCTCAATTACCACAATTATTTAAATTTGTCAAATAACATTTCCGTTGTTGAATATAGTTTTCTCAAAACCCACGTTATTTTTGTCAATTTTTCACTTTTTTCTGGTCTCAAATGTTAATTTGAAGTTAAGTTTTCGAAATATCGTAGAAGAGCTGCACCGATATTTTAAAGAAAACATATTGAGTATACTTTCAGAAACTTTTTATGAGATACTAACTAAATTTAAAGTGGTTTGTAAATTGTACATCTGGTCGAATTTTTGGTGTGGAATAAATTTTGGGATTTTCAGAGACTATTTAAAGCGGGTTTACAGGTGCATTAAACAGTAATATGTATATTATATAAACATGTCATATAATTAATTGGATTGCTGTCCACTTTTAAAAATAGCTTTTAAAACATCAGTTGCAGACTTTATTAAGAAAATTTACGTTTTTGTGGAAAATTGTCACGATTACGTACAAAATTACACAAAAAACGTACATTTCGAAAATCTGAATGTTGAAGTATGTAACTATCCAATGTTGAAAAATAGATTGCGTTAAGAAAGAATGTTTCTTTAATTTCAATAAAAAAATGTAGCTCAGACTCAAAAAATATTTGAGTTTTGCAATTTACGAAAAGTGTCTTAAGACATTATGAAAAGGACACGCTAAAATTAAAATAAGTTTCAAATTCACTCACCCTCGTATTCGGGCAAATCAACCGACAAATATCCATTTTCGGAAAATTCCCATATGGCATGGGCGCTAGTTTTGTTGGCGGACGGTTAAAGAACATCTGCGGAATCGTGGTCCTCCAAACCTGTATGGTCCTCAATATCTCGACATTGATTTTTTGCAGAATTTCATTATTTTCTCCATTTCATACCAAGTAAAATTATTAACTCTGTCTAGATGTACTAATATAAAATGTAAGACATTACAAGTTAATTTTTCTACTCCCATTATATAATGCTGTTATTTGGTGGCTGCAACCAGTTGCATAATGATACTCATTATGATACAGGTTCTTGGCCAATCACAGAGAGGTTTACAAACCAAGTATTGACAATTAATCATTGAGAATCGTTCTAGTAAATGTTTCGTTCGATTGTGTACATTAAAACTGCGTTGTATAATTTATTATATTTATCAGTTTTAATTTCTTTTATTATTAGTAATTTTGTTCGTGGAATATAATTTAAAATAAATGGGATCCTAATTTCACTTTGATCCTATTCAAAAGCGCAGTCCTCCCTCGCAGGCGGACTGCTAACCACAGCTACCTGTAGCAGCATGCGAGGGAAGGGTTAGGGAGCTGTCCACTGGGTGGCCTTGTTTGAATCCTGCATGTCGTCTGCTACGAAGAGATTAAATATAAAAGTTTAACTTATAACAGTCGTAGAAAAAGTACCGTATGAAACTCGATGTCATGAGTATCGGGTGAAGTTTACGCTACGCGGTCGTTCCACGCACGTATCGTATTATCACACTCGTGTATGTAATGTTCCCATCATTACGTCATCGTTCCATAATGTTCTGTTTTATTTTCTTATATCGAAAGAAGAGAAAGTTTTGTAATCGTGCGCTGGAAAAAGGCGAATTTTCTAAACAAAACTGTTATTGCAGGATCCTGGTAACGAAAAGTGGGTAAATCTTGTTCTTGTGTATAGTCAATTACTCAACTTAAATTAACACGTTGTGCAGTTAGAATCCATGTAATGTGGGTCTTTGACACCAAAAAATCGATTGACGGCGAAAATTCTGTCTGTCCGCCCATCTGTCTGTGGTCAATGTAGCGCTTAAAGCGTTTAGCAGGTCTCTCCAAAATTGAGATTGGGCAATCTATTTTAATGAACACAAGGCCCTCTGAGTTCGAAACGGTATTTCGATTTTGGAGGGTACTTTACATGAAGCCTCACAAACATTTCCAAAATTTTCTCAAAAATATCTTAAAATGTTTGAACTAAACTTCGTCCTCGGATATCATAAAGAACCCTTAAAAGAATGTCCTAGGTTTCATTTTCGATAATGTCTCTAATATTTCGAAAATTGCAGAAGTTCAAAAAATGTTCGGCGTCTTCTTACAACTAAAATATTGAAGCCGGAATTTTTTGTCCTTAACGAAATGTGTTCTCTACATGTACGTCTTGACAGGTGAAGTCCCGTACACTTTCTCGAAAGTATAAATGGTTTTCGCGGAATTTTGCGGAAAAATTAGGAAGATTATTAATTGTTTTAAACAATTTTTTAAATGGCTCCAAATTTGTTCTTTAAATGGTGCTAGTTTCATTTCTGGCAATCTCTCTGTACTTTCGAAAATTGCAAAAATTCAACATTTCAAAACTTCAATATTCAAGATAGAGATTTTTGTCTTAAACTCTGTTCTAAAAATCAGCTCTTTAAAAACTATCATGTGCAAGTTTTTGAAAAAACGAACAGTTTTCGCGTAATTTCTACTTGCAATTAATACAGTTCATAAAGAAAACATTTTCTCAAAAACCGCTCCAGATTTATTGTTTATTTTTCCCAAGGATAAAAGGAGGTTTGCGTAAAAGAATAGCATAGCTTTAATTTTCCTTGAACTATCTGATTTTTCGAAAATTGCGTGTTGGAAATGGGAAAGACATTTTGATCTCTAAGCGTCGGCCCAAGTGAGTGTGGCAGGTCGGCAGTATGGTGTAGTAAAGTACTCGATGGACCCGAGTTCGACCTGAGTCTCAATCTTAAAAGATTGCGGATCCGCTAGAAATAATGAGAGAAAAGATGCGCCATTGTAGCCCCACTAATTATTCTTGTGCTCTAAAAAATAATGCTTTTATTTAATTTTTAATACGATTGTAAATTTTATCAGTGTGAAACACATTTTGCCTAGTTTTCAAAAGGAATATTTTCATTGTTAAAATCTCGCGGCCTCTGATATTAATATTTGATGTAGTTATGAGTTTAACTAGGACCTAGAATTAATTATTGCTTCTTCAATGCTATCCCGTGGAGTATTTCCATTAAATATTTTCATTAATATTTCCATCACGTATTCTCATTAATCCATATTCCAGAAAGAGAAAAAAGTTCTTCAGGAAGTCAAAAGGAAGGCCGCTAATATATTCAGGTCAAGTATGTTGTAAGGAAGACTGGTTGAGCGTTTTAAAAACGAGGAACTATAATTAAAGGCGAATCAATGGTGTTGCTGGATGTCGTGACACATGAAGCGAATGAAACTTTTTCCCCTTGGAGAAGTTCATGGGCGAGGTTGCTTGCCCCTTGCACGAGGATAGTGTCGTTCGTGGCCTTTTGATACACTCATATCGAGATGTCGGTTCGTCGTTTCGAAGAGGGTGGAGTCCGGGGAAGAGACTGAAAAGGAAGGGCGTTGCAGTTCTTATCTCGCACGTTATCCGAAATCTCGATGGAGAAACATTTTTAGCTCCCTTTTGCAAATAATTCCTTGAAATTTTGAAGTTTTTCTTGATATTTTGACGCAACTCGCACACTTCAATTGGTCTTTATCTTTTATCTGTATCATTGCCACTAAAAATAAGTATGGAACAACACATTATCTGACACATTACCATGTGTCAGATTATTTTTTTACAAACCTTAATTGAAATTTCTCCAAAACACGAAATAAACATCTGAATGTAAAAGAATGAGATCAATTTTACAAGTACTCCACAATCATCATCAACTCGAAAAAATAAATTTAATATTTACCCTTTCCTGGAATCGTACACGAAATCGCGAAACGCTAGCGATGAGGCACGAAGGGGGACTTATGTCTACAGCCCCTGGTGGCTCATGGCTAGCATTCCTTGCCGCGACCCTGGGTACTAACCGCGAATGGAGCAAAAATTATTCCGTCGCTCTTCGCTGTCATGTCCCAAGTGATGTTGTTGGTGTTGTTGAAAATGTGAAACCTTCTGGCAGGTAAAGAATCAAACAGATGGCGTAAGGGATTGCGACCTACTTTTTACAGGTCTCTCGAGTCAATGACCGACAGGGTAATGTATATGTATCCAAAAGTACGTTACATACCGGGTGTTTCACCAACTGTGGTCCACCCTCATATCTTGTAAACGGATCACGGTATCGAAACGCAGTTTTCGCTCAACAATGCGGAATCATGAGGCAAATAGTTTGCGGTCCAGATATTGTTCGTAATATTTTTAGTTTTCGATAAATTTTATTACGTTTGATTTTTTAAATGTAATTGTTGGATTAGTCTTCTGAGTGCTGGCAAGAAAAATATATAATTCCATTTAAAAAATGAAAGACGATTTAATTTCTGGAAAACTAAAAATATTTGAACAATTACTTGCCCCATGATTCCGCATTGTTGAACGAAAAACACATTTCGATATCGTGAACCGTTTAGAAGTTATGGGTCCGGTCATAGTTAGTGGGACACGTGAACATATTTCGGTTTCATTTGCGTTAACTTGTCGTTGCTCACCCTTCCCTTTAACGTGAACATTTCCCTGTGCTGTGTCGTGTGCGTGCGTGCGTGCGTGCGTGGGCGTGGACGCCCGCATGCGCGCGCTTGTGATGCAACACTACTGTACGTTGCTCCCTCCTATCCGTTTCATGCAACTGACTTCGCTTCTACGTCCCATACGTTTCAATCCATATTTTAGCGCGACTGAAATTGGTTGGGTAATTATCAACACTACTATTAAACTATTTTAATTGATTTTGATTGAAAATAACATCTAATCAACTAGCGATGAGGCACGAAGGGGGCCTTATGTCTACAGCCCCTGGTGGCTCATGGCCACCATTCCTGGCCGCGACCCTGGGTACTAACCCCGAATGGAGCAAAAATTATTCCGTCGCTAGTACTAATACTAATCAACTATTTGAAAAACCAGTTTGACGGTAATAATTAATATTCATTAAGTAAATACGTGTACAGTGTTACATTTACTTTGGCCTTTTGTAATAAAGTACTAATTATTTTTGCGACGACGAAAATTGATCCGTTTGCATTTACAAAAACGAAATGTGTTTCATAGTATCCTATAAAAATTGCAAAACACTAGTTGAATCAAGCACCACTCCAATGAGTTATAAACTTTACCGGATATCCAAATGCAGGGTTCTCTTAACAATCGCCTAGGATTCGGGGCGGAGGGTGAAAGACGAGCCCCAGAGTAGGTTTTTCCGAAATCTTGGTTTAGGTTAGCAGGTATTGTTTCGTCTTGAACGACTTTCATTTTGAGAAACTTTTTGAACCCTCAGATATTGTTTCGTGATTCAACGCTTGATAGATGTTTACAAAACATTCGAAACCATCGCGATGCGAAATAGCTTCGTGGAGTTTGCGGCGTTTTCTTACAGTCAGACCCGTCCTTAATAATTAGGGGGCGGATTTTAATGAAATGTCATTTTCTTCTTTTCACTTCAGAACAATGCCGTAAAGCATAGAAATTCATTTTGTGTTGTGATCGATTTCGGCTAATAAATCATTTTGTTTAACTTTTTCCGTTATTACGATGCATGTTTTGCTGATTTCTTCGATTTTAATGTCATTTTAATGATACTTGCTGTAAATAATATTTACGAGATGCAACAAATGTTCTTCACAGAATTCTTGCGTACTATACATGGTAGCGTATTCTATTTCTTCGCTCAGAGGTTGGAATGTCAGCCATTGTGAGTACATAGTATAAGGTTCCTGTGACGTCTCTCAGCGTCATTGGCGGTTCAGGTGATTTCGGGATAACTAAAGATAGATATTTTCCAGTAAAAAACAGTCCAAACCAGTGAAGTTCATGTTAGTGTGTGTGTGGGGGTGAGGATAGAACAAGGAAAAGGAAGGAAAGATCACGCGCGGTCCGTGACCCGTTTGTTAGGGTACTGCTCCGGCATTCTCCTGGTGTCGATCGGAGGAACCACGGAAAACTACCGATCAGAGCAGCCGTCCGCTAGAATTCGCCTCCCAGCAGCGACTGAATTTGACCTAGTTGACACGTCAGTGTCGAAGATGCTGCCGCTGTCGGGACTCGAACCTAGGGCCTCTTGGTCAGAGGCACAGCTGTGACATGAGTTGGTGCAGTGAGCCACCTCTGCCGCTCTTCTTTTTTCTTAAATTGGTTATTTAAGGTCGCATCAACATCTTAGGTCATTAGCGACCACTATTGCTGTTAGCGGTATGGTAACTATGAGAATGAAACGATATCGTGATGATAAGGGGTGAAAGGACGAACACAAATACAACCATGTCCGAGGCGGGACTCGAACCCGCGACCCTTCGGTCCGAGACCACTACGTCACTACTGCCTTAGCGATCTCGGCCACCGCCTCTGCCGCTCTCTTTAATACGTAAATCCATTGTTTGGAGAGAAGGTGAAAGATGAAATGGCGCGTGTGAATGTGCTTGCAGCGCGTCAAGTCGAAGGAGGTGCAGGTGGGCGACCTGGTGATGGTGCGGCGCGACGAGGACGTGCCCTGCGACCTGGTGCTGCTGGCGTCCAGCGACGTGGAGGGCCGCGCGCACGTCACCACCGCCAACCTCGACGGCGAGACCAACCTCAAGGTCAGTTCTCCCTACCATTGGCGAATGTTGTTAAGCAAAAAAAAATAGACTTGATCAGCAACTAGGAAAAGGATTCCTCTATGTTGAACATTTCTATAAAGATTAAATTCACTGTATATTGTACTCCGTGATTTAAAGTGTACATTAATTTGGGGTTTGCATATTTTAACTCGGTTGCGAATAAAATAAATCTATAATAATTAATAGACTGTTTTATACTGCATGGTCGAAATGAATGGTATCACTTTCTGAGTAATTGGATAACAAAATTCCAAACAATTATTTGAAAAGTCTTTGGATACTTTTCATGTTTGTAATGAGAGTTAATATTTAAAAAAATTTACTGTGTAAATCAATTAACGTAAGTATTACTAAATTTACATTGATTTAACCATAAAATCAATCTTCCAGCACTTTTTGCAACAGATGAAGTATTTAGCCTCAAGTAGAGCTACGAAATAGAGATCTTTAGTAATATAGAAGGCAATTCCTAGCTACATTTCATTTCTCTTATTGTACTCACACTGTTGTTTTGAATCCACCGAATGTGAGACTGCTGTGGGGGCTCCTTGGTTCCCACCCGCTCCGTGCCCCGCCCGTCCCCGTCCCTGACCCGTCCCGCCCTTCCGCCCCCGCAGGAGGTGCGGCTGCCGTCGACGGCGCCGCTGCCGCGCGTGCTCAAGGGCAGCCTCACCAAACTGCCGCAGACGCTGTACTGCCCGCGCATGCTGCGCCTGTTCGCGCGGCCCGAGCAGCTGGTGAAGCTGCGCGCGCACATCGAGTGCGAGCACCCCAACCCCGACCTCTACCACTTCTACGGCAAGATCGAGGTCATCCCGGGCGACGACAGCGTCTACGCCAGGTGGGTCTGCGCCACACACACACACACGCTCACTGCTTTCAAACGTTCAGACGCTCTCTGGAGGAGAATTCTAGCCGCTGGGTGCTCTGATCGGTAGTTTTCCGTGGTTTCTCCGAATGCCGGAGCAGTACTCCAACAAACGAGCCACGGACCGCGCGCGATCTTTTCTTCCTCTTCCTTGTCCTATCCTCTCCCCTTACACACACACACTCACTGCTTTCAAACGTTCAGACGCTCTCTGGAGGAGAATTCTAGCCGCTGGGTGCTCTGATCGGTAGTTTTCCGTGGTTTCTCCGAATGCCGGAGCAGTACTCCAACAAACGAGCCACGGACCGCGCGCGATCTTTTCTTCCTCTTCCTTGTCCTATCCTCTCCCCTTACACACACACACTCACTGCTTTCAAACGTTCAGACGCTCTCTGGAGGAGAATTCTAGCCGCTGGGTGCTCTGATCGGTAGTTTTCCGTGGTTTCTCCGAATGCCGGAGCAGCACCCCAACAAACGAGCCACGGACCGCGCGCGATCTGCCCTTCCTCTTACTTGTCCTATCCTCTCCCCTTACACACACACTTACACTAACATGCACTACACTACCACATATTCCGGGAGACCGGTCAGGAGCTCAGAGCGTATTCAGACTGCGGCGGTACCCCGCAGGTGGGAGATAACTGGTTGAGGGGGAAAAACCCCTAGCTGACGGTATGTCGGCGCCGGATCTCGCCATCCAGCGGGAGAAGAACACCGTCACCTCCCGAGAGAGAGAGAGAGAGAGAGAGAGAGAGAGAGAGAGAGAGAGAAACAGACAGACAGAGAAACAGACAGACAGAGAAACAGACAGACAGAGAAACAGACAGACAGAGAAACAGACAGACAGAGAAACAGACAGACAGAGAAACAGACAGACAGAGAAACAGACAGACAGAGAAACAGACAGACAGAGAAACATGCAATACACTTACGGGACTAATGGCCTTAGTAGTTGACGCGCCCGGAATCACTAACGATCAATAAATCTGGAGCGCCTGCAGTGTGTTTAGTATATGCAGTTTGGCGATTAAAGGTATTTTTCACCAGTGATTTACATTGTTGCTACATGGTCACTAATAATACTGTTGTACGAATTTGATGCAAATCATGACCCAAAGCACATGAAAAGACGTACGCGTCATCAAACGTATGTAAACCCACAAGTAATTTACAGCGAATTTCTAAAAGCCTTCGATGTTTGCTTTCATCACGCTTTAAATAACTTGTGAATAGAGTACATTTTAAGTATAGAATATGTATGCATGGAAATAATATCGCGTTAAATGGAAGAACTGAAGTGTAATTTTCTTGCATTCTCGCTACGTAAATGCATTTATTTCATGTGAAGTGTCTCTAGTTGACGAAATGTCAAAAATAATGTGAAGTACCACATCCCCAGCACATACGCTGCCCACAGTTTGTGACACAATAGCGAATCACGTCCACGTATTACTTGCCAACCACGCCCCCATATTTGCTTCAGTGAATGAGTTTAAAAGATGCTGGTCACACGAACTGAACAGAGAATACGCCTTGCACCTAGGTCGTGGATCATGTCCCACGATCGCTACTCACATGCAGCTTCAGTCATCATTCTACATTTGTGCAAAATTTGAATTCTGAGGGCTATCCTCCGCAATGAATACGATAAGGAAAGACAGCGGTTTTATACCACCCTGAAAAAAAAAATTGTCCCTGATATCCCTGCAGTTGCTGCGGTGTAGAAGCTACTTTTGTTACTGTATTATCGTCTATAGCACAATGTTTGTATTAATAGAGCCAGAATTTCATCTGTATGAGCTAAAGTGTCTAATGTACTATCCAAATGTTTAAGTTACTTTTATTATACTTAATGTACTATCCCAATTTTTTTTAATTTAGCAGAATTGTGTAAATTTTTGAGTACATAAGCAATACACTATATAATTTCAAGTCTAAGTATTTTAGTACATCATGAACAAAAGTATCCTAAACCTACAATCAATATCTTCAGCATTAAGTTTTCCTCCTTACTTTTCCTTCTTCAGAAAGATAAATGTGTTCCGACCTTCAATTCAGTTTATTAGTATCAGTTCTAGCTATTAGAGCCCCATGGTGCCGGAGGCATGGTGCCGGAGGCATGGTGCCGGAAGCGAGTTAAGGACGTTCGGGTTCCATGTTGTAGCCATATGGGAACACGCGTAGAAATCAGCAGATGAAGAGGTTTACCGACTTCAGACTCATTGATTGATTTTTTTTCATATTTCCGGGTGCGTCAACGGATTTTCTCATTAGTCCCGTAAGTGTAGTGTATGTTTTTTGCTCGGGAGATGGCTGTGATCTTCCCCGCCGGATGGCGAGATCCGGCGCCGACCTACCGTCGGCTCGCGGGGTTTCCCCCTAACCAGGACTCTCCCACCGGCGGGGCACCGCCCCAGCCGGGACAAGCTCTAAACTCCCGACCGGTCTCCCGGAATATGTGGTAGTGTAGTGCATGTTAGTGTAAGTGTGGATGTAAGGGGAGAGGATAGAACAAGGAAGTGGAAGGAAATATCGCGCGTGGTTCGTGGCCCGTTTGTTAGGGTACTTCTCCGGCATTCGCCTGGTGTTGATCGGAGAAACCACGGAAACCTACCGACCAGAGCAGCCAGCCGCTAGAATTCTCCTCCAGACAGCGACTGAATTCGACCTAGCTGAAAAGCTTCAGGCTCATGTAAGACTCCCAAATGAAATGTTGCCAATCTATGAAAATTGTCGTCTACTTGATGAATATTTGGGGCGTAGATGGGGAGGAGCAAATATTTAATCCTTAACTTCTTTTCGAGATACCTTTTCTAGATAGACATATTTACAAATATTTTACATTTGTACATTGTAAATATTTTACTACGTACGTAGTACTATAAGAAAGTTAAACGAATTATTGTCATATTGTGGTAAAAACGGTAAAGTTTGGAAAGAAAAATACATATTGTGAGACTGGAATCGAAAAATGAGTAAATCGTGAAATGAGTTCCTACATGTAGTAAATTACTTCCTCTTACACATTGTAATAGTCAAAATTCACGTTTGGCGGTCCTTCGTACTGAAAAATAGGCTGACGGAAAAGGGTCCATCGCTAGAACATTAACCATTCAACACGATATTCTCCAAAATTAATATTCACCGATCAACCTGAACGTTTAGGACCGTCCGCGGCAGGGTGGCTAGTGGGTTGCAGCTATCCATTGTCCCTCATTGTCCCCATTTTGTCACGCCTATTTTGCATCACAAAATCTTGGATTTTCTTGCGCCTTTCCGAACAAGATACTCCCACTGGTCTCCAAGAGAACGGATTGTATTCGATTGATTCTGTGCCCCATTCACACTGTTCAGACCAGTAATTTACCTGGAAACGAGAAGATATTAATACTGAAGAAGATACTATCCAGAAAAATGTCAGTATCCAATGGATTTATTTGAGTCCTGTGCCTTCCTTCGTGAGAAATTTGATGATACATAGATGTTCCAACTTTGCCTTGTTCATGACTATTTGCACAGAAGTACTGTTGGCAACGAATTTATTTGCGATTTGTGAACGAAAAGGCCTGATTTGTTAATAAATCATGTACAGACATGCCTTAATTTGCATGCACATCCCTCTCAGCTATCGGACACTCGGCTCGGAAGAAAACTTATCTAGAGCCATGTCATGTACGTCATGTCCAAAAACCATTATAATTCAAAGCTATTGGTTTATGATCGATTGACGTTATACGGCTTCAATTGCCTCAGTCTTACATCTCACAGATAGAGGAGAGTTCCCCATCTCACACGAAAATTTTGTAGATTATACTAGACGATCTAAGCGATGTATTTATTGGAGGAGGATCCTCCTAAGAGATCTTGAGATATGTAAATACGACTCAGCAAAAGAAAATATTTATTGGAATAGTACTTTTCCTATGACTGTTAAATTTTTGTGCATGATATAGGGCCAATAGAACATAAGATAATAAAAAAGATACTTATATTTTCTACTTCTAATTTTAACTTCTATTATCAATTTACATTCAAAAAAATCAGAACGGACACAACTGTTGTATTCACTCATTTTTCCTTGCTTTGCTTCATGACCACTCTAATAAAGCGAACGACAGGTGAGTGAGAATTCCAATTAGCTTCCGTATGAGCCATCGTCAGACACTTCATTAGTCACAGCAAGGTTTAGATTGAATGTAACTAACTGGAAAAAAGGTTTTCGGGACTTATCTTGTATAAGAGAGAGCCTACTGAAACTACCATGTGACCTTCTTGATTGTGCAATGCTAACACATTGCCTGAAAGTTAATTCAGTGACAACGAAAAACTTCTTTAACAATGTTCACGTTATGACACAAAACACTTTTCTAGCTGACGATGTTAGAAGCAGGAAATATCACGTTCCTGACCTTACTTTGAAAGCGTATGATTGATTCTTAGTGGTACTGTAGATCATGACGCAGAAATGAAAAGCACTTCGTGGTGGACAGCCACGTTCGCGGAAATAGTATCACAAAACTCCGTAAAAGCGTTGTTACAAAAAATCCCAACTGACCTTAACTCAACGAAAAATAATCTTATTTTTACTTCCTCGCTACGGAGTAGAGAGAAAGTTGTGTAATGCTGTGGGAAAAACGGGGAATCTTCGGCAGAAAAACTCCTATTAGAGAGCTTTGGAAACGAAAAAGGGGATACATCCAGTTGATAAATTTAGAAAAAAGTATTCTATCACGTGGTGTAGTCATAATCTATGTTTTGAACGTCCTTGATACCGAAAAATCGAATGACGGCAAAACGTCTATATGTCCGCCTGTGAACAACGCTAGCGGATAAATCGTTCAGTCGATGTTATTCAAAACTGGTATTCCCCTATCGATGTGGCTGACGTCGCGGACCCTGAAATTTGAAACCGATAATTTAATTTTGGATGGTACTTTACATGCAGCGTCCGGGACATTTTTCAAATTTTCAAAAAACGCCTCTATCGTTTTTGATTAAATTTTGTTGTTGGAAAGCCTCAAGTTTAAGGACGTTTAAGAGAATGGTACAGGTCTCATGTTCGTTTAAAGCCCTTATTTTTCGAAGTTCAAAATTCTTTCGGAGTCTTGTTTCAACTAAAATATTAATGATAGAGATTTTTCCCTTAATAAAATCTGTTCCTTAAAGATATGTTTTGAAATAGGGTCACGTGCAATTCTTCGATAATTTGAGTAATTTTAGCGTCTTTAGAACACGGGCGAGAAAGTGCGTGCTGTTTTAGCACCACTAGTTTCTATACTACGTAAACGGTACGGGAGAAAGTGGCCAGTGGTGCTACAGAATGGCACAAACTTTTTCGTGCTAGTTAGTCTTCTTCTCTCTTTGTTCTCTATTTTTCATTTTATCCCAAACTCTTCTCAGCTGCCATCTATTGGCGCCGACAATATTTTTTTAAAATTTTTTTCAAATTCTCGGTCCCCTAATAGTTTGATTGAAATATGACTGTAAGAATATTACAGAAGAGTAAAATCTCCTCACAGAAAATTCGTCGTTTATTTACTGCAGCATCACAATACTTTATATATTCTCCGTAAGTAGTATGCGAGAAAATAAGAGGACGTTCCATGTACATTTATTTCCTTAAAATTCATGAACATTTCAATTTATTTGGTAAATATTACTTCCCAAAGTTTATAGCAATTAATTTTCATAGGTGAAGGGTTAAGAAGGCGGATCGGTAGTTTGCCGTGCTTTCTCCGATCAACACCAGGCGAATGCCGGAGCAGTACTCTAACAAACGAGCCACGGACCGCGCGCGATCTTTCCTCCCTCTTCCTTGTCCTATCCTCACCCCTTACACACACACACTTATTCTAACATGCACTACACTACTACTCATTCCGGGAGACCGGTCGGTGTCTTAGAGCTTGACCCGGCTGGGGCGGTGCCCCGCTGGTGGGAGATATCTGGTTAGGGAAAGCCTCGCAAGTCACGTAGTTGTTTGCCAGGACGTCTTAGGCAGTTGTGGTGCCGTGTGCTTGCAGCCTGCTGGAGGCGGACCCGTCGGAGCTGGACGCGGTGTCGGGGGAGCTGGAGACGGCGGTGACGGCGCCGTTGGAGGAGCTGCGCGCGCCGCCCAGCGCCACCTCCTCCTCCAACGCCTCCGCCTCCGTCTCCGCCCTCGACAACACGCTCAACGAGGTATTCAATGCGTTTTGAAAGTTATACAATCGCATAAAATTTGCAAAGGTAGTATCGTGTTTTTATGAATTAATGAAAAATAAAAATAAAGAACTCATTTTTTTGAATACCGTTAACAAGAATGACATTATTATTATTATTATTATTATTATTATTATTATTATTATTATTATTATTATTATTATTATTATTATTATTATTATTATTATTATTATTATTGTTGTTGTTGTTGTTGTTGTTGTTATTGTTATTGTTATTAATTATTATTGCATTATTAACACCTAATATTAAATTAAGGAATATTTTACTTTCATTCGTGAGGAAACCATGGAGACCGCGTGTAGGCAACCCGTCGTACGTGCATGCGCAGCAGCCCTTCTCGTTGCCTTTCGTGGATTTACGAGGGCAAACGAAATGAATATCCGAACCGACGTCTTCACACTAATTTTACAATGAATAAAAATCAATATTATGGCTGGGACATTCCTAATTTTATCATTGTAACACAGGGACGTAAGGATGCTCTCTCCGAAGACACTTTTTTTATTTCTTAAATGGAAGCAATTTTTAATTTAATGAACACTTTTTGTTCTCTCATCGTCTGTGTAAAATCTGGAAAAGAATTAGACTTGGCAACGGTGCAAGAAACAAGTACAAATGAATATATTTGTTATACATAATAAAAATATTCTGCTTGAGGGCACATGGTGTGTAGTTTCCAATACACTGTCTCGTTCGTAAATTTCTAATTTCAGTATTCCATTTAACGTAACCTCACTACGTACTTCAGTTGACATTTAGCTACGCATTTCCGAGTTGGAAACGAGAATCTCGACTTCTCTATTTACGTAAAACGAATTTGAGCCCGTACAATGCTTAATATTCAATACATTGTTGTTGCCACAATACTTCTCTCAAACATACGACACCCCTCATGCTCAGATACTCAAATTATTTTAGCCAGCGCCCCGTGGCTAAGTCGTGAATGAGCCTGATGATGTCCAAAATGACCCGTACATCGTCATTCATTTACTCGCATGGGTAATGTGCAAGTTAACCGGCTACTCCTAGTACAAGACATATTTCGGACTCAGGTGCCCACGTGGGCTTGTGTTCGAACCCCCACAATGCCGCGGACGGACAGTTTAGGACGGAATAAATTCAAAGGGGCCATGGCTGTCATTGTAGAGGATGATTTGCGCATAGTTTTAACATCTGACACTGAATTGCACTCGTTTTTGTCATTTCCTTTTTTGGTGTGAGTGTATCGGAAATAAAAAGGTATAATGAAAAATACAGCATTTTCTCTATAAGGATAATGTTCTGAAATACGTTTTCGATTTCAGATTTCATTTTCCTTTAACAATACATGTATACAATTTTTTACACGAAAGGTTCATACAATTAATTTATTTTTAA
The DNA here is from genome assembly GCA_011170035.1 of Teleogryllus occipitalis. Taxonomy (NCBI): domain Eukaryota; kingdom Metazoa; phylum Arthropoda; class Insecta; order Orthoptera; family Gryllidae; genus Teleogryllus; species Teleogryllus occipitalis. Next base: position 175,664 of record BLKR01002251.1, read on the forward strand.
TTAATTTAATATAATGGCATTTTAGCCTTCAACATTTACAATTAATTACAATTAATTACAATGCATATATTCCCGTCGTAAATTTACCTTCTGAAGAGTCAATTTGTAAGAATTGTGTGAACTTGCAAATACTTACCGAATTCGAACATAGAACAATGTAATTTGTTCGTTGACATATACCGCACAACTCTTAATCATTTCATTTTAGGTATATTTTGAGTAAAATAATACCGCACCAAAAAGAACATATCGTTATTCTAAACAACTAACTTGCACGTGTCACAGTCGCAACGATGCCCACGAAGTTCCCACTTTCCATTTCAATGGCGGTTTTCAAATTATTCCTCGACAGCAGCTCTCTCACTAAGGGGCCGACCATAAACTACGTAACGCGTATTTGAAGTATTTTGCTTTCCCTCTCTCCCACTGTAACGCGACTGTAACGCGCGGTTGAACTATCCATAATTAATTACGTAACGCTTGTGATATCCCTCCATTTACAATAAGTAAAAATATTTTATATAATAGTAAATACCATTTGTATTAATTTTATTTATGTTATGTATTAAAATTTAAGTTAAAGTTAGAAGTTGTTGGTAATGCTAACCGCACGTAACAATACGATTAAATTGCTTGACAATTTTTGAGTGAAGGAAGGATGCATAGGCGAGACAATTTCTGACAACAAGCCGTGCACCCGCCGTCGTGGATGAGAGACTATTGTCAGTAATTAACACATTCAATTAATATATTATTGATAAAAAAGTTATTTCCATTTATTGTAACAATTACATCATAATTTCTGTAATTTATTAATATTTTTCAAAAAAATTAAATTGTTAATATCTTAATGTTTTTGTATATGACTGAATAAAAAGAACTATTTCAGCAAATAATAAAAAAAAGAATGTTAAGTCACACTATGCTAACAGGCTGTACCCCTATGTAACGCAACGTAACGCTGCCTCAAACCTCTTCGCCCTCTTTAATCTTATGTAATGTATGTAAGTGTAGTTGCTGTGTATTTCCAACGTTTGTGCTCGTGTGTGTCAGGCGGCGTCGGAGAGCACGTCGGCGGTGCCGAGCGGCTACATGCTGCCGGCGTCTTCGCCTCTGCTGCTGCGCGCCGCGCCGCCCACGCCCTCCGCCACGCCCACGCCCACGCCCTCTGGCGCCTCGCAGCCGCAGGCGCCGCCCCTCGACGGTGCCAGCGACCCCCGGCGGCGCTCCGGCGAAGCCGCCTCCCCGCGCCACTCGCACCTGCGCTACCCGCCGCCCGCCCCCGCCCCCGCCCCCGCCACCACCACCGCCCCCACCACCGCCACCGCCACCGCCGCCAACGGAGCCGCCTCCAAAAAGGTACACCATCACCATTCTTCATTGCGCTGCACGAACGTCCCGACACGTTGTCTCCATTCGTTTCCATAATCAATGGTTGAGAACCAGTGTGTTTCAGGTCCAATTTTGGGGCAAAATGAGATTTGTTTCATTTTGTTCTACTTGTATGTCCCTCTCTACACGTGGCCATCAAACGAAATTGTAAATATTCCACTCCATAATTGTGTTTCTATCCATTCCACTCCAACTTGCACAAACCCATTCCATATTAACCCATTTCGTACTTGGGCACTACAAACATAAAATTAAAATGACCCTCCTGACAAATTTAGTAAAATGAATTTGGAGCAGTCTGGTTCTCAGCCATCAATATACTAATGTCCCCCACCCTTAGCTATATAGTCAGAAAGGGGTGCTCTTGCCTTTCTGCAAGTTTTTTGTGCAGTGAAATCCTTCAAGTACGTATGTCATCACTTTATTATTGTGGGACCTTATAGGTCGTACCCACGTGGTAACGTACGAATATTGCTGAAGAGAATCGCAGACCTATCAATCTGTTCGGAGCTTTGGTCACCTCGATGCCTTAGTGGTCAAAACAACTACACTTACGTAAAGTAGGAGATTTGTATCGATTCCCGATCGGTGCAGCTAAAGCCTTGAACAATTTACTCATCAAACAAAGGAATGATCTGTCGTGTCATGTCAAAACACGCTGTGTATGAAGTCACGTGCTGTTAATGTGGAAATATTTAGCTTATGAAATAAACGATATTCGAAAAATAAATGAAATACATAATTTCTCCTGACTTTCATGCTTTAAACTTCGGTTTGTTCATCTCTGCTCCTCTGGCTCATACGATACAGTCCGGTCGCTAAGCCAAGCCGTAAGCTGGAGATACTTTCTCAGAGCTGTGCGACGCGCACGCCAATACTTACTGTATGCTTTATTCCAAATAATGCTGATTTAGTGATTTGTTTGGAAAAACTTCCAGGCTGCTTTGGCATTTAAAAGTTTGCACACAAGAACCACATGTGACTTCAACCAATATTGATAAAATAACGAAGCATGTTTCGATATGTTACGCCATTCCATTCCCTTGAAAGTTGTTAGCCAATCATTCCTTGAAATAGCCGATTAAAATAGTCGCGTAGATCCGTAGGTGACCAAACTTAACGTAGTCCAAAATGAAAAATATCGTTGTGCCTGCAAAAATTAATGTTCTAACTGCAATTCGAATATTTGAATTGCTATGAAAGAAAAATCACATAAATATTGAAATAAAGAAATTATGACGCTCTGTTAACAAGGTTTAGGATCAACTTAATTATTTCTTTTAACATATTAAATCGCGTAAATTAAACTCTCAAACGATAATAAGTTTTTAAACATAACATAAGTTGTTTTCATTCCATTTATTGTTTTAATTTGTATAGTGTCATACATTTTATAACTTAAGAACCTGTGTATACGATCTAAAAGAGTTTTATGCCGAAAAAATGTATTAATACTACTATGAGAGTATATATCATCTTCAACAGATGAAAATTTAAAACCGTTCTACTTTCTTCTAATTCAAACATTGATAATCGTCTATGATACACCTGTACTTTCCTCAAGTCTCATGATTTGACAGTAGAACCAAATCAAACCTTTTTCAATAGTGATTATTTATTACTGTAATTAATGATAATTAATTATTAATCAATTATATTTGATTTTCTCTTAAATCACAGACATCACTTTTGTTCTTGAAATTTCAGATCTCTCGATTTTGTATGTCTTCGTGTATATATTCTTTCGAACTGTACTACATGAATTTTTAACATTTCATTTTCCTCAACAGTTTTTCAACAAATATATGTGCTTAGCTTATACTTCCAAAGTTCTTCTAGGCTTCGTTTTCATCACTATAAAATCTCGTCTGCCTCGTTAACTTCTTGATTTAGCTGTCAATTCTTCTTCGTCTTTGCTTCTGTTGCTATTCTGTGTCTCTGCGTTTTCCTTGACTGCTCTTTAACGTTCTTCTAAATAACATTCCTAACATTCTTCTCTTCAGATTTCTCATATTTTCAAATTCGGATTTATAAAAGCTGAGACCACGAGTCTAGCACTGGCTCTGCGTTTATTGCCAAAATATTAGCACACAGATATTACTATTCCAGTCATATGATGTATAAAATATGGTGGGACCTCTATCACTCGAAATCTTAAATAAACACTCCCGTATTAAGTTAACCTGTTTAAGCTGGATACAACGATAAGACAGCTCACGTAAGCCACGTAACTCAAATTGTTGATGTTTATTACACGAACTATAAAATAACTACAACATCATCGTAACATACTTGCACACTCGAACTATAACATACTTGTATACATACGCACAGGTCAATGGAATTCAAACAGTCAATGAATGTGTTTTTGCCATCTGTTTAGGATGCAACTCAGTTCAATGAAACATCGTTTAAGGACTTAATTTACCGTTGACACTGACAACACTTTTACAAATTTATAATTTCAGCGCTTGTAATGCTTCCCCCCTTCCCCCCTAGATGCATTCAAAGACCTTTGCAAACAACGCGTAAACAGTCTTGTACAATTTTCATCTGACACAATCTGCACAAGCCTACGCAACTGAATTGGTTTGTCTACCATGAGAACATTTCGTTGCAAAAACAAAAACAAAAATTTCAGAGTTATATTTTTATATTTCATTTTTGTAATTACGCGTAACAGTTAACTTGTAAATAGTTAGGAATATTAAATTAGACGTTATGAATTAAATTTCCACGTTTTTCGGTAATTCGAATATTGAGATGAAAATAACTTGACATTTCCCCCCCTGTCTAATTGGAGACACATTGGTTCCAAAGAATAGCCAAAGTGTAATAGTTAGTATTTTAAAATCACGAGTTAGATCACAAAGTAGCAATCAGATTCGAGATAACGTTGTTCCAGGGGATAGCCAATGTGTAATATGTAGAGTTTTAAAAGTAGGCCTTAGAACTCAAGGTAGATATCCAATTCAAGGTGTGTTTCCACCACTTCTTAACGCCGCTTAAACCCCTCTTGAGCCCGGCTGCGCTCTTCCTTGGCCTGCTTGTCTGAACTGGCCGCCGCCCCGCTGGGGGCGCAGTGGTGTGACGGTTTGCCGCGCGGGGGCGCCGCAGTCGGAGGCGGGCGGCGTCCGCCCTGAGTTCGGCGCGTGCGTGTGTCAGGCGGCCGTCGCCGCCGCCGCCGCCGCCGGCGTGGCCTCCCCGTCCCCGACGCGGCCGGCGCACGAGTCGCACTCGGCGCCCGTGGAGCCGCCGGCACCGCTGCCCGCGGCCGAGGGCGCGGAGGGCAAGTGCCCTGGCGGGGCGGGCGCGGGCGCGGGCGGCGGCGAGGCCGCGGGCGAGGGTGGGGGCGGGGCCGCGGGGGGCGTGCCCACCGCCGCCGTCACCCCCCGCGCGCGCACGCTGCCCGCGCAGTTGCGCCCCGCCACCATCGCCGTGCCCAGCCACAGCCACAGCCTCAGCCGCGACGCCACACGGGTGCGTACCCTGCGCCACGCCCACCTCCCTGCACCACACTCCCTACAACATTGATTCATTAGGCACTCAGTCAGCAGCAAAGGTTATTGGTCCTGTGAGCGTAGTGCATGTCTTTTTCCTCGGGTGGTGGCGTTGATCTTCCCCAGCTGGATGGTAAGATCCGAAGCCGACCTACACGTCGGCTAGCGCGGTTTTCCCAAACCAGGTATCTCCCACCAGCGGGGCTCCGCCCCACCTAGGACAAGCTCCCGACTGATCTTCCGACTTGTGTGGTAGTGTAATGTATGTAAGTGTAATTTTCACACTACATGCTCCTCATGAAATACACCAACACACATATGTATTACACATATTCTGAGGGAGTATGTTAGTGAGATACCAAGTTCTGCTTTCAATGCCAAGAATTCGTCTTCATTCTTCATACAATTTCATTACAAATGAAAGTTAGTGGAATTGATTTCGGCAGAGACCAAGTGTGAATATGGCTTTGACCACGTCCACCCCACGCCTCTTGGATCTTCCAACTTCATTTTGTCAGACACTTGTAAAATTTGGAAACTTTTTTATATAATGATTTTTTGTATGGAAAATGAAATTATATTCAATAACTGTTAACATGATTGATTCAGAAAATGTACTATCATTCCTATTTCAATCGCTACATCTCATTAAACCTCTTGGGTTCTTTGTATTTCCAAAAGTAAGAAGAGTAATTGTAGCATATTTAGTCTTCTTGAACTCGCATTTTCAATATCTTGCTCCATATTGGAACTATATATGTGTGGAAACCAAATGGAAAGGAAGAACCTGACGTTCTGTCGAATTTCTGAATGTCTTCATGACGAAAATTTTCTCTAGCGTGTCCACCACCACATACGTCGCAATTTAATTGCATTGCTTATTGACTGGAAAGGAATTACTGTTTGTCTTAGAAAAGTGAGAAGCAGCATCGTCTGCAAATCACTCTGTAACGCAAACAAGCAGAATACATGAACGTTGATTCTTTGATGTACTCCCCACTTAGAAATGTACTGAGAGGCATGACGGGGAGCTCTGCTCCCCACTTTAATCTGTGAGCTAGGCGCTCTGAGCAAGGCCCTAGAGTGGTGCTTCCCACATCAGCTTTTTTCGTACGTCTCACCCCATTCAAAAAGTACTTTTATTTACTTTAATAAAACAAATAGAACCTAAAAGTATCTGGACAATTTTCAACAAAAAATCGTCCTGTACCAAAGAATCAGTATTGGTGGCCAAAGAAGACCTCAAAGAGTTAACAGAATAGGTCTGTCTGTCTATACTGGCACAACAGCTCGTGACGGGCTCAAGGCTTACCAGCGACGTCCCGACCATGGGTTAAGGAGTTAGCACATAGATATCCCTATGCCGTATTCTGGTCTTCAGTCTGAGAAGAAAGCTTTCTCATCGTCACACAGCAACACATACCGGGATATTGCAAGGAGAGTACACACTATAATCTTTCCCGAACGGAAATTGAACCCGGCGTCGCGTCATGGCCACGTCGCAACCACGCTGGTCAGTGATGAACCCATGGGAACAACAGAATAGCTACATTTATTTCCTTAATGGTTAGGGAATCTGTTGGTTTCAATGCATTCGATGAATAAGAATTAAATGTGATTTCATGCCCAAACGCCTCTCTCGATGGCTCGTTGGTTAGCATGCTCGCTTTCCACGGCGCATCGCCGAGTTCGATTTCGGCGGAAGCAAATTTTACCTGTGGCTTTCCTTACAAATGTTCCAGTATATATTTCTGTGTGACGATGATAAAGCTCACACTAAGGTTATCAAGACCAGTATTTATGGTGAAGGGATGTCTTCGTGCTAACCACATGGCACTCCCCCATCCCATGGCCGAGGGGCTGAATCACCGCTGGTCGGCCCAGGCTTTAGCGGGCTGTCGAGCCAAAGAGCAGGATCAGGAACTTATGCCCAAGATACTGCATTAACTATGCAAATTTATTTATTTATTTTTACGTCAAAAATAGTTAAAACTAAGTGTGACGTGCCACAGGGAGAAGTGAAATCTGTGCACGTTTTCAGAATTCTGTGATCCCTACCCTAAGCCATATACTATTTTAATTTCGAATACAGAAAGAAATGAGAGTTTTTTGCAAGGATTGTCTACAAAATATTCGCTCCGATGTAATAAAATGTATTTTCAAGGATAAATCAGCAATAAATTTGGACTCTTATCCATCATGTCCTTCGTCATACTTCCTGCCGCGACAACATGGAAACGATCATTTGAATAACTATATTTCCCACCGAATTCTAGAAGACGTGCACAGATAATGACGTTTCATTTATGTCCAGAAGCAAAACAAGGGGCCATCTCAGCATTTACTCAATGGATCAGGGAAACTGGACGAAAAACCTAATCGAGATGGGGGTCATTGACCCAGAAGCTGCAGTACAATTCTTGTTACATATTGTTTAGAATTATACAGTCCAAATGGTAGACAATACATTAACTGTCGCAGTTACAATGAATGTTACTTTCCTTGTGCTGCCCAGTATATATAGTCTGTAATTGCAAGGAGGTGTGTGTGGGCGTGGTCGCAGGAGTCGACGTGCGCGCTGTGGGCGCTGCCGGCGCCGCCGACGGCCGCCGCGGCCGTGCTGGCCGCGCGCAGCGCCGCCGCCGTGGCGGGCCCCGCGCCCATGCGCCACAGCCTGGCCTTCGGGGAGACCATCACCAACGGGCGCCGCAGCCTCAAGCGCATCGGCCTGGTGCTGGGCGTGCGCGGCTCGGGCGTGGCCGACGCCATGGCCTCCGAGGCGGCCACCCCTCCGGCGGCGGCGGCGGCGGCGCCGGACGTGCCCTCGGCGCAGTCGCTGCGCGGGCGCAAGCTGGAGGAGAACGGCGTCGGCCCCGGCCCCGCCCCCGCCGCCGTGCCCGTGCGGCGCTTCTCCGTGGGGCTGTCGGCGCCGCTCGGCTCCGAGAACCTGCTGCTGCGCGGCACGCGCCTGCGCAACACAGAGCACGTCTACGGTAAGCCGCCTTTCGGCTTCCACACCACGTCTCGGAATGAATGTCACAATCTTCTACGGCTCCTTCGTGGGAGTGGCGAAGATGATCACGTTTTGCAAGAAAACTTTGGGAAATCTCACATAATGATTGCGGAAAGTGATCGTCTTCGACCCCCTATGTGCTATAGAAGTTTGTACCATTTATTGAGAAATTTGTACGTATTCATTCACTCACTTTTTAAAAAATAGTTGCGTCTGTACGACGCAACGCGTCTCCAAACCCCTAGTCGGGCGTTGAGCGCTTGCTTTTAAGGAGTTATCCTCCGTTAACATTCATTGGAGTAATCCTCCGTTAAAATTAAATACGTCTACTGTCCAGTCTCGTGGTTGTCAGTTGTCAAGAGGACCGCCAGACAGTATCTCCGCATACGCGCCTCTCTTGGCTCCTGCGTCACTATCCAGTCACCACCCTGTCAATAACATTTGCTCGGTCAATGCAATGTTGTCGGTGTTCAATCTACGAGATGCCACGTTAGACATGGGTGTTTTCATCGTGTTTTTTCATTGTTTTTGATTGATTTTATAGCACCACATATGTCAATCGAAATCGCCAAATTATATCTCGTTCCTTACTTGCTGAATCTCGATAAAGTGTTGAGATAGTGATGGAAGGTGTCAGATCGGGTGAGCCTGCGAGCATCCTCGGCACGACGCTACAAGGATCAGACTGGCGAAAAAAGTTGACGTGTTGAGCTCCTAGTAGAGTGGTATGTCTCTAAGATCAATTTATACGTCTTCTTTCTGGCGAACGATTTTAATGGGTTTTAGCGCGCGCTCGTTGCCTCTATAGCCACAGAAGCCGCTGTGCGCATTCGCGCGTTTGCTAAAACTAACGAAATCGTTCGTCAGAAGGAAACGTGTGAATAGAGTATGAGGTGTACCCCACGGTGATTCTGGACAGCTAGACAGAGGGTCATTCGCAGACCGAGAAACGCGTTTGCGGTCGAAGAGAGGAGTATTATGGAACAAAAATGTAACTATGCATTCTGAAGTGATCTAAATTGTCATTCATTCATTTACTCATTTCGTTATTTCTTACTCGTTAAATCAAATAACTGAGCTTTCCCATTCTCGAACTAGACATATTTACATCCGGCTAACAGGCTCTTTCGTTTCCTGTTGTTTTAAATGACTATTGTTGCCATCCATAGTTACGTATTTGCATGCGTTTTAATAAAAGAAAGAAAAGACCGTTTGAATGAAAATAAACAGAAAAGATTTGAAAAATCTCTTGTTAAGGATCCTTTATGTAATGACTCGTTTCTCTGAGAGGGGCAGTTTCTACGAAACCACCTTTCAACCTTCTGAAAATAACTTATCTGACGTCATTTCAGCATTAACAGCATAAATCAATACTGCTTTATCTAAGCTTTTACGTTAGATAACTCGTCCGTCCAGTAATTTTGCGGAAAGCAATATTGGCATCACTTCTGAGAGAAGTGTGACAACAGTAGACGCGAAGACACCAGAGTATCGAAAATCAACATTTGATAAATTAGGTTGGTGTTCTATATTGTGGAAGCCACGTGTTTTGAAACGTAGGAGATCTTACTCGTAAGGGTAATCAGAAGCTGGTTGCTTCATACTAAGAGGATGAAATACGCGAACTTAGCCCAATCTTAATGATGAAAAATATAGGTAGGATGTGAAAGGAGGGGAAGCGACCGGTACGCCTCGATGTTGCAGACGTTCGCCTGGAATTCTTGGCGTTCGCCTGGAATACGGAAACAATCAAAAGATTTCTAGAATTCTCCTTCACAATCCTTCAGCTTATTATCATGCATATCTCTTATGTTCTCCTCTGGAACCACGTAACAAAGTAGCGACAAAATGTTGTTGATGCCAGTTTATTAGAGATATCAGAGAGTATAAGATCCCGACGCAGTATGTATTGCACTCGTACATAACTCGATCAATAATGTCAACTACCAATCTTCATAATCTTCTATATAAAGAGCGGAGCAAATGGTGTTTGTTTCAGGGTGCGCCGTGTACACAGGCCAGCAGACGAAGCTGGCCTTGAACTGGCGCCTCACCAGCAATAAGTTCTCCACTATTGAAAAGTGAGTCATTTCTCTCGTTGCATCCTCTTCTCCATTAACCCATAGCATACAAGTCAAATGAAAATGTGTGTCCCTAGCATAAGTTTCCGATTCATCACAGAAATATGAATTGACCAATCTTGTTTCTGTGATGAATTTTTAATAAACGTTTTTAGAAAATAGTTACATTTAATAGAAATAGTTACATATTTATAATATAATTTAATAATTATTTCCGAGGTACTGGAATGCCGTTTCCTTGCGTTGCACCAGAAATCAAGCCTTGGTTAGATAAATAATCAAAAGATAGGCGTGAAGAGATGTAGGCTTGTGCACTCATTTCACCAGTATTTGAAATCAATCAAATCAGTGATGCCGTATTTTACATGGAGAGGCTCAGGCTATTAGGCCACATCTCCGTGCAAATTTTTCTAGGCTCTTTTCGCCATCCAGCAGAGAACTAAGGTATTACTCAGGCGACGAAAAATGCGATTTGAATTTCGCTCAGAGGCTTCTTTTAGACTTGAGTATCTTTGAAATGCAGTAACTCTACTACAAGTGACTGCTAGCTTTACTTTTCCTCCTACGAAAAGCGTGCGAAGGACTTTTTCGCCCTTAAAAATCCTCGGCTTCTATCGGGCTTTGGCCCGCGAGCTTGGGTGTAACAGTCCGATTCCTCGATTCCTTAACCGTGACACTACTGAAAGCGCTATCCCGGAGCTTCAATCGGAGGAATCGGTGTGCTCTCTTGAAGGGTGGTGACGGATGCTTGGGGTTTGACACCGCGCGCGCCCTATCCAACAGACGTCTTGACAGGCGGCAAACAAAGTAATTGGAAACAGTTCTGCAGTGGACTTCAACGCGTCAAAGGCAGTTACACCAGGAACAAAGTCCCACTCTCCGGAGAAGAAGAATGTCATTAAAAACACTGAACGAACCGTCGAAAAAGCAATATTATTGTTGTCGTTGAGGTTATCATTTCACAATATAAGATTTTTTGAGGTAAAAAAAGTTATTAAATGGAAAATGAAAGGAAATTAACAAAATTGGATATTTTCATAATTCGAGTTGTTTCATCTTTTTTAAAATTTGAGCTTGGTTTTTGGCCACGTAATGTACGTTTCTTGAATTCAACCTATTGAACAATAAAAACCGAAATATTTATGAAAACTAGGTCATGGAAAATCGGGTTCGACCCAGGATTGTCTAGAAATATTATTTGCATTTTGTGTATGTATATTTCACACTTAGCAAGCGTTATGAATGCTCCAAAAGTTAGGCGATTTTTTGTAGTTCACGATCTATTTTGCATATTTTAATGGCAGATCTACCCAAATTCTCGTCAATCAATTGCAGCCCAAAATTCCGATAGGCTGGACACCCATTATCTAACGTGTCGATTTGTGCATCATACCGCCATTTCACATGATACAAGGAAGAATAGATGCAGCAGATTTGATACGATCACATCTGCCTAGCTTCAGTGTCGGAATGCCAGCAAACTGTTGCGATCCCGGTAATAGCTGGGATGCGGACCGTGCCTTGAACTGTAGTGGAAGGGGTCGCGGATGGCGTCATAGCAGTTGCCCGTGCTATTGTCGCGACGGTCTGCAGCATGACCTAATAGAATTGTCGACCGACCTCGTCGCTCGATATCTCTCGAGCACGTGGCCACTTAAATTAATCGTAAAATCTGGGCAACAAGGCCGCAAGGAGACACACTATGTCCGTAGCAAGGCACTGGCATCTGAGCTCCTGGAAGTCCTCCAGTGAAAAACTCTCACAAATATATAATGATTTTATTCTCTCTTTCCTTTTTACTGCGTAAAGAGTGAATCTTTATGAACTAGGAAAATCCAACGGGTGAAATATGAAACTCGAAAGTAAGGCTCGAAAGTAAGTACATCACTGTTTCAAAAATACAAATTAATATTTTCCTAATATCAATACCTTTTCGCGTAGACTTCCAAATTTACTTTTCGAATAAAAAGTATAGAATTACAAACACAATATAAATTCTACAATAAAAATAAAACTTCAATGATTAGATGTTCAAACTTGCCTTTAATATGAAATATTTATATTCCTTTCGATATAATAATTAGTAATAATCATTGAATCAGTGCGATACTTATTATGAATAACTGAGTCTTGATTTTGCAGGTGATGTTACTATAACTATAGGATGATGCGATTCAGTAGGCCTTGGACCAAATCGCCAAAAAAGAGAATCATGATAATTCTAACCGGATTAAAAATAAATTGAGACTATTTGCCTTCAAAATCAATGACAAAATGAATCAATAATAAATATTGGTTGAATCATTGAGAAATAAATTCATTATTCTCAATATACTAATTGACAGAATACTCTCGATAATTAATATTTATGTACTCGTAGAGAAATATCGATTTTATGTTAAATATCATTTCAGATTTATTGGCCATTAATATGAATCGACCGTATTCACTGCGTGATCAAGTTGTACTTCATGAAGTAAATAAATAACCATGTCTTTGTGCAGGACTGTAAACAAGTTCCTCATCTTCTTCCTTCTGCTGTTGATGACGGAGACTGGAGCGTCTCTAGGCCTCAAGTATGCCGTTGAACTAGGCTTCGCAAAGTGTAAGTAGTTTGCGACATTCCCGGCTTTCTTTTCTAGATACATTAATGTGCTTTTAAGTAAATAAAAGGTGTTGTCCGGTATCAAATATATATTTAAACTTAATATCTTTTTGATCGCATAGCGATATTGACACTCAATACACCGCAGAACTTCGTTTACCGTCTAGACACTGCAAGATAGCTCTGATGAAGATCGCTTTGCGATCAAAAGGATATTAAGTTTAAATATACATTTGTTTACCGACATCACCTTTTATTTACTTATTTTTTAGAAGGTATCTATCTCACCAACGATCTTATTAACGCTTGTTTAATCAAATTGTCATCAATTGTTAATCAATTGTTTATTATCAAACATCAACGCAAACAAGTACATCAAGTGTCCAGTGCTCTATTTGTTCCGAAGATATACATACGAGAATTCAAGAAAAATATCTCTGCTCTAATAAAGCAAATTAATGCTTTAATTGAGATTTTATATCTATAATTAATTTTGCCCATTCTCATATTAAATTCGATTTTTTTAAAAAACGATTAATGCAAATGAAAAGTTTTCTTTTTTCATTTTCCCCGTTGCTATTTCTATTCTTATTCATTTCAGTATGTTTCTTAGAGTAAATTCACTTGTTTACATTCAATATGAGTATATAAGGAATCTTTACGATTGAATTAGAAATAATTGCGATTGGTTTGGTTACATCTGGCTTCTGATATCGAAATTCTTGTCTCTTCATATCGGGCTTATAAAACGTGCTAATGTCTTGTCTCTTTTAAAAAACTGGCAACTATTTTATTTTTACTTAACGACTTTTTCTGCATTTCTTTTGTACATTTTTAAAAATTGATTTGTTACAGATATGAAATGGTACCTTGGAGATGTGTTCACCATTACCGTATTAACCGTCATAAATGATCTCTTTTCTTTCATCATTCTCTACAATTATATTATTCCTATATCGTTATATGTGACAATCGGTACGTATATGCACATTGTGTTGTTGTTCATACACTTATTCATATTCCAATATTTAGAAATACTACAAATTTACAGCAAATGCCTTTATTGTACTCGAGTTATTATAATGTAAATTTCAAACTACTGTTTCCTTTATGATATAGTTTTTCAAACATTTTTTTATTTAATATGGAAAATAGAACTAGAAATTTTGATAATAAAATATACCAAGAATTTATTTGAAAATTAGAAGAATATAGAATTAATCTATCAAGATCTAGAACATCATATGCATTTGTTAAAGATTTTTACATATTTTCAAAGATATTTTCTTAACGAACTTAAACATTGAAGGAAAGAGTAACGAATAGAAAATTTAGTTGCCACATTCAATAACCAACGAAATACTTATACATACAAGAACGCCGTAAGCTTCTTTGTTTACTGTTCGTCGAAGACGTGAGTTATAGAATAGTTAATCTTAGAAGGGACCACTCGGACAGGTCGGGAAACAAATGAACGTCTTGCAAGGCGATAACATTGCCAGAGATAGTGATTACAAATGAGCTAACTGTAAAGGAACGCACTGACAAAATGAGTGCATGGAAGTAACCTGCAGATATGTTGGCAGCAGTGGCCAAGCAGTAGCTGTAAAAGCGGTCCCTTCTTATAAGAATATCTGTCTAATGTCCGCGTTGCGACGTGCTCCGGCAGAGATGCAGAAGTTCCTGGGCACGCTGTTCTTCGAGTGGGACGCGCAGCTGTACGACCCCAACACGGAGCTGTCGGCCGTGTGCAACTCGTCGGACCTGAACGAGGAGCTGGGGCAGGTGGAGGTGCTGTTCACCGACAAGACGGGCACGCTCACCGAGAACGACATGCAGTTCCGGCGCTGCTCGGTGGGCGGCATGGTGTACGCGGAGCAGGACGGCGTGCTGGCGCAGCTGGGCCCCGACATGGACGTGGCCCGCGGCCAGCCCCTCTCCGCGCTCTCGGTCAGTCCTACGCGGCATTGCATTGCCTCGCATTGCCTCGCATTGCCTCGCATTGCCTCGCATTGCCTTGCCTCGTCTTACATTGCCTTACATTGCCTTGCCTTGCATTGCCTTGCCTTGCATTGCCTCGCATTGCCTTGCCTTGCATTGCCTCGCATTGCCTTGCCTTGCCTCGCCTTACATTGCCTTGCGTTTCCTTGCATTGCCTTGCATTGCCTTACCTTGCATTGCCTCGCATTGCCTTTCATTGCCTTTCATTGCCTTGCCTTGCATTGCCTTGCCTTGCATTGCCTTGCCTTGCCTTGCATTGCCTTGCCTTGCCTTGCCTTGCCTTGCCTTGCCTTGCCTTGCCTTGCCTTGCCTTGCCTTGCCTTGCCTTGCCTTGCCTTGCCTTGCCTTGCCTTGCCTTGCCTGGCCTTGCCTTGCCTTGCCTTGCCTTGCCTTGCCTTGCCTTGCCTTGCCTTGCCTTGCCTTGCCTTGCCTTGCCTTGCCTTGCCTTGCCTTGCCTTGCCTTGCCTTGTCTTGCCTTGCCTTGCCTTGCCTTGCCTTGCCTTGCCTTGCCTTGCCTTGCCTTGCCTTGCCTTGCCTTGCCTTGCCTTGCCTTGCCTTGCCTTTCCTTGCCTTGCCTTGCCTTGCCTTGCCTTGCCTTGCCTTGCCTTGCCTTGCCTTGCCTTGCCTTGCCTTGCCTTGCCTTGCCTTGCCTTGCCTTGCCTTTCCTTGCCTTTCCTTGCCTTGCCTTGCCTTGCCTTGCCTTGCCTTGCCTTGCCTTGCCTTGCCTTGCCTTGCCTTGCCTTGCCTTGCCTTGCCTTGCCTTGCCTTGCCTTGCGTTGCCTTGCCTTGCCTTGCCTTGCCTTGCCTTGCCTTGCCTTGCCTTGCCTTGCCTTGCCTTGCCTTGCCTTGCCTTGCCTTGCCTTGCCTTGCCTCGCGTTGCCTTGCCTCGCGTTGCCTTGCCTCGCGTTGCCTTGCCTCGCGTTGCCTTGCCTCGCGTTGCCTTGCCTCGCATTGCCTTGCCTCGCGTTGCCTTGCCTCGCGTTGCCTTGCCTTGCCTCGCATTGCCTTGCCTCGCATTGCCTTGCCTCGCATTGCCTTGCCTCGCATTGCCTTGCCTCGCATTGCCTTGCCTCGCATTGCCTTGCCTCGCATTGCCTCGCATTGCCTCGCATTGCTTCGCATTGCTTCGCATTGCCTCGCATTGCCTCGCATTGCCTCGCATTGCCTCGCATTGCTTCGCATTGCTTCGCATTGCCTCGCATTGCCTCGCATTGCCTCGCATTGCTTCGCATTGCCTCGCATTGCCTCGCATTGCCTCGCATTGCCTCGCATTGCTTCGCATTGCTTCGCATTGCTTCGCATTGCCTCGCATTGCCTCGCATTGCCTCGCATTGCTTCGCATTGCTTCGCATTGCCTCGCATTGCCTCGCATTGCCTCGCATTGCCTCGCATTGCCTCGCATTGCCTCGCATTGCCTCGCATTGCCTCGCATTGCATAGTGATGCAGTTGTTAACTTTGTAATACTCTACTCTTTTTCTAATACTATGCTGTTATATGGACTAATCGCAAACATAAGCCAATCTTAATGGCCGGCGTCCGCTAACATTTCTAACAGTCTGCCGTCCGTTAAGAACAAACAAAACAAATCAGTTGTACATAACAATTCACAATATATTAGTTTTAACATTCTAAGAAACGTATTCCTTATTTTTGTAATATTTTTTATATGAATTTCGGCAATCCCATCCGCTGACAACCTAATGACATTAATGTAATTTGCACTGTTTGCGGTCAAATTTCTAACATCAATTTTGTGTATTTCCAACCAACTTAGACTTCAAAATCTTTAATGATATTTCATAATTTTCGAATTTTTGTCATTTCTTTTACATATTTACCCCGCAAATGCTTTTACACCATTTCTTTCCTAATGCTAAAAATATGACACTTTTAAGTTAAACTTCAAAGGCATATGTTACCAAAAAAGTATTCCTACGTTATTTTTTATGTAAATTCATTTATTTGCTATAAATTTATTTATTTATTTATTTACGTCAAAAAAACAGTTAAAACTGCGTATGACGTGCTATGGGGAAAACTGAAATGTGTGCACATTTTCAAAATTCTGTGATCCCTACACTAAGTCATATACTACTTAAATTTTGAATTTTTGAAAGGGAGAAAAAAAAACAAAAAAACTCCCATGTAATAAAATCTATTTTCAAGGATAAATAAGCAATAAATTTTGAATTTTGAAAGGGAGAAAAAAAAAACAAAAAAACTCCCATGTAAAAAAATCTATTTTCAAGGATAAATAAGCAATAAATTTTGGCTCTTGTACTTCCTGCCGCGACAACATGGAAACGATAATTTGAATAATTGTATTTCCCACTGAATTCTAGAAGACGTGCACAGAAAATGAAGTTACATTTATGTCCAGAAGCAAAACAAGGGCCATCTCAGCATTTGCTCAATGGATCAGGGAAACTGGACAAAAAACCTGATCGAGATGGGGGTCATTGACCCGGAAGCTGTAGTACAATAGTTGTTACAGGTTGTTTATACTCATTTATACAGTCCAAATGGTAAATAATGCATTATGTATCATTGTTAAAATTAATGTTACTTTTCTTGTGATGCTCAGTATAGTCTCTAATTGTATAGAAACAGTTATGCAGCAGAAACGATTTCACTTGTGATTTAAACTTTTCTATTGAATTTAATCGTTTAATGTCATCTGGCAAAGTGTTGTAAAATAATGTACATGTATTGTATGTGAATTTTTTGTAATGAGCTGTTGATACTGTCACCTGATGAATATGATTTCTACGTCGAGTGTTATAGTAATAGACTTCGGCATTTTCTGAAAATATATTCCCGCCCTTAAGCAAGTCATTTTTTACAAAAACCACTGATTCGTAAATAAAAAGACACGGTAATGGTATAATTCCTAGATTAATGAAGAGAGGCTTACATGAATCACGTGGGTGGGATTTGGTTATTATTCGTACAATTCGTTTTTGTAATCTAAAAGTCTGGGAGCTATAAGATGTATTTCCCCAGAATATTATGCCATATCTCAGGCGGGAATGAACATTCGCGAAGTATACGCAACGAGCAGTATGAAGGCTGACTGAATTTGCAAGAATTCTGAACGCGTAGCATAATGAACTTAATTTTGTGTTCAATTCATTTAAATGGACGTTCCATTTAAGGTTTGACTGAATTGAGAGACCTAAAAATTTTGTTGCCTTAACATCAGTCAATGGTATACTGTTCATTTTCAATGGAGCACAGAAGAGTTTATTTGATATGGAAAACTGCATTAAAACCGTTTTCTTTTCGTTTACTATTAATTTGTTATTTCGGAACCAATTTGAAACATCTGATATTGTACTATTTACGGTTTCTTTATTGCAAAGGATGTTCGTATCATCCGCAAAGAGAACCGTTCTTCCGTTTCGAATCGTCGATGGCATATCGTTTACGTAAAGTAGGAACAGAATAGGGCCTAAAATCGATCCTTGAGGAACTCCACATGCAATGGGCAAAGAGTCGGAAAGGTGCGTACGTAATGTTCCATCATTCCAGTAAGGTATTTCAACTCTCTGAGATCGTTGATTTTATTTTGATTGATTTTGATTGAATTGATTTTATAATTATAGTATAGGAATATATGTAATTACAGAGCTAGAAGAAAGTACCACCAAACAATGCCATCTTCTGAAGGAGGCACAGAAAATTGAAACTCACAAATGGGAACTAACGAAAAGCATTGAAGTACCTGTTACCGTTCAACGTTGTTAATTCTCCATAATACTTACTGTGAAGTCCCTTTGGTTTTTTGATGGCTTGAAGTTGCCTAGGCATGGATTCCAGCAATTTACTTGCCACTGATTCCGAAATATTGCACCATTCTTCTTGAAATTATTGAATAAATTTGGCTTTTGAAGACTATCGCACAATTGTTATCTTATTCTTTACAGCTCACAATGTCTTTGAGATTGATGTTGGATTATTAAGAAGCTGTATGTGACATCCTGGAGAGAACTATAAAAAATCATCCCTTTATTTTACATGCATTATACTTCGGATCCTGATCATACTTGAAAATGAAAGTGTCTTCCATCCCTGAATTTACGGCACTTTTCTTCAAACGCATTCACAGTGTTCAAAAGTACATATCTGCATTCATATTATCTTCAAAAACTGCAATGCCACTCACGCCAGAGTATCCCGCTCAGCCCCGAACTATCACGCTGCCTTCTCCAACCACGGTCGAGGTAATATTTTGTGAGAGGGAAATGCCAAACCCGTGGGGGAGTGCCCAAACAAATAAATCTTGCTCTCATCCGAGAATATTATCGCTTTCAGAACTCAAGAAGTTTAGTCAGGTAGACGTGAGCAAATTTCAAACTTTTCTTCCTGTTTGTTTTTGAAATAAAAGGCTTTCTTCGCACAGCTCTTGACTTGTAGCATACATCTCCGATTTTGTGGCGATTATTCTGTGGACTAACGATTTTTTCCGAAAATAATGCGTGGTCTCTTGCGATACTTCGTGCTCTCACTCGCAGAATTTCCGTATTTTCGCGATAATCCTCTGCCCGCCTCGTTGTGTGAGCGCTTCAGTTATGCCGGAACGTTTTCCATTTTCTACAGCCCCTGCTTCCTGGCACTTTCTCACAATATTATCAACAGTCGAAAACAACGATCTATGGCATTTATTCTGTATTTTTGCCATCTTTATGCAACGTTACCATTTTTTCTTTAGTCTCCTTGGGAATTTCGCTTCTTCGACGCTCCATCTCGTCTACTAGAACAATCCGGAAATGGGTTTTTGTACCTGCTAGAAGACTACGTCAATAATTCATCGACTCAAGCTTTCTATTTGTAAAATATGATGTATGTTGACCACATCGTATCGAACAAAAGGACTCTATAAACATTTTTGCTTTTAATTTATTGCCTTTCTTCTTTGGAAGGCTTAAAAGTCATTGAAACTATTTGAATGGCAATATACAATTATGTTTAGTTTAAAGGAGTCTGTGGAAGTTTCAATTTATGAAGAGCATTTTCTTTCCTTTTAAAATTATATACTAATTTTTATTGAGATTTGTCTCTTTTACTTACGTCATGCTATTCTTATTCGTGCCTTCCTAAATTTCCACGAAAAGAAATCAAAATACGCATTGCATATGAGTCAAGACTATAATGTTTGGGTTCTTGGATATCGGTTGAAAATCTCCATCACATGATGAGGAATTTGTGAAAACAAAGAGAATTCACGACATGTTTCCCTTTGGTTTTCCCGTTTTCTTTGCCTCGCACTTCATAATATTTCCTCTTCCTACAAAAGTGTTTAAATTTCAAAATTTTTATTGACATTTTCTTTATTGAAATGTTCTCTTAAACTTGAATTTTGTTTTATATTTTTTTCTCATTGCCTAGACTCCCTTGACGTTGGGTGTGTGTGTGTGTGTGTGTGTGCAGGGTGAGCTGGAGGAGTTCTTCGTGGCGCTGGCGCTGTGCCATACGGTGCAAATGGACACGGCGCCGCCCAACAACAATGCACCGGCCGCCGACTGCCTCACGTACCAGGCGTCCAGCCCCGACGAGAAGGCGCTCACGGAGGCGGCCGCGCGCGTCGGCGTCGTCTTCCTCGGCGAGGAGGGCGACTTCGCCTCCGTGCAGGTGGGCCACAACACTCCCCTACACTCCAAGCACGTTCCGGCACTCCCCCGGCACTCCCCCGGCGCTCCCCCGGCGCTCCCCCGGCACTCCCCCGGCACTCCCCCGGCACTCTCCCGGCACTCTCCCGGCACTCTCCCGGCACTCTCCCGGCACTCTCCCGGCACTCTCCCGGCACTCTCCCAGACACATTACAATCACTAGCTTGAATTAGGATACCCTCTGTTTTCTGAACAGCGATAGCACGAGTAGAGGCTCCACTTTGCATGCGATTTGTCTGTCTTCTCATGAGTCTCGCTCGCACTTTATCTAGTGCTCAGAGAACTCGCGCGAACTCTGATCACAGAACGTTTATAATAAATTAGAGAAACACTGTATCGTCGGTGTACAATTAAAGTGGCACATATCAAAAATCGCTATCTTTTAGTTCAGAGCAAAAATGATTACAAAATATTGTACTTTTACTAGAATAAATTTTATAACGATAATTAACAAAATAGCAGAGATGTACACTAAAATGCAATGTTCTACCGCCAAATAAACGTCTCCTCGATCAGGATGAAACTATTTCCCTGCAAAATGACAACTTTTGAGTTGCCTCTTTTCTTGTGCGTCAACAACATTACGTGTTTTACGCACGTGCGTTTACATTGGGTAATTAGCGAAGTACCTGTCTATGTTCTAAAAATAGTTCATTTAAGTGCCTCTCTACTTTTGCCTTGACTTCCACCTACCTCGAGGTCAGTACCCACGCAGCTGCCACTCTCGTTTAAGAGGGGCATTCTTGAAGATAATTACATTCACGCAGTCCTACATGCAACCTCTTCCTTCTTATGCTCGGTCATGAAGACACTTGCACTCTAACCTGAGTGAATCCACTGAGTTCGTTCATTGAGAAATGTCTTCGTTTAATGAATGCTTTTGTCCAATAAAATCATCCAATCAAATATGAGATTTTTTGCTTTAACTGTGCGTCTTGACACATACTGTGCACATATTCGCAGCTTTGGATAATTCATTTAATTGCAATATTTATTGCGCCGTCAAATATATTAAAATATTGATAAAGACACCGAAGTTGTCAAGTAGATGACTTGGACAATGCGGTTTGCAATTGATAAGACAACGTAGGCGAGACACTATAAGACGTTGAAAACGCATTGATACACTGTATAAAATTAATATATTTCAGGGGCTGCGAATCATGTTTCGGAATTTCTTTGTCCAGAAGTCCAGGAGACTTAAATAAGAAGAATCGACTGATAAATCTGGAATACATTTATCGAAATGTGTTTTGAGAATAAGAAAATCTCCAACATTCCCTTTAAATCCAATGCTAAGACTATATTATTTTTGAAATTGCATTGTTTCTTTCGTTTATATCTACATTATTACTTTTAAATTCTCTAAAATCTTCAGAAAGACAAAGATTTCTCGCGTTCCCGAAAAAAGAACATGTACAACACTGGGACATTTCATTTGAATTGGATGACAGCCTTTCAATGCAATCCTCATTACAAGTTTATTTGCCTAAACTCATCTCATACTTTCACTTTCTTTCCATATCACTATAAGTTGAAAACAATATATTTCCAAATTGACTTTTCCTTTTCTCGAAGAAAAAACTGTTTGTTACAAAAACAAAATTTATTTTAAATATTTAGTAATAGCCTGTATATTATCAGATGATAAGGCAATTTTACACCGTTTGAATATCATAAAATACAAATTATAGAGCAAAATAAGCATAAAATTTCAACGTTTTTTTTATTTCAGCATTACAAACGCCCTTTCTCGTTACAAGAAATCTTTCATAAAAGGGCATCTTACGGCACAGATTATGACGTATTTATAATTTATGGCACGAATAATTGCGTCATCACATATTCAGCCAATCGCAGCTAGAGAATCGTGGGGAGGCAGTGGTAAACGGAACAGCCGACCACCGTTTTCTTGCACAGATGGGAAATACCCGAGACGTCACAGTAAAGTTGTTTCCCCAACATTAACTTTGATTCTTTTATAAATTTATAATGTTATACACAAAATAGCGTATGCAACTCGTTTATAATGTTAAGCTTTAGTGCATTCGTACAAATATGAAAACTCGCTGCTAACGTCGTTCGTTTTCAAAACATGCTCTCATGCAATACAGTGTAATATTATAAACTAATTGCATAAACTACTATTGCACTTAGCGTTTCGGTAGAACTGCTCCAGAGTTCCAAATCGGCAAAACCCTCGAGAGAGAGGAAGGAGCGGAGCGCGTGAAGCCAGGGGACAGTTGATCAAGAGGGTGTCTTATTTCAAACAAACGTTCCCTCCTCCCCCAATTCATATTCAGCATTTATCTCTTCATGCATCAGAAATAACTTAGAGCGGTAAATTTGGATTAGAGGTAAATATATGTTTCATTTGTTTTGAGTGAAAAATAATGGAGGCCCTAATTAATTGGGAGCCTGGGACATGTTGCTTCACCAGGTCGCCCCTGCGTGAAGCTAGTGTGTGTAGTAATGGCAAATTTTACCAAAACGTCAATACATCGATGTTCCGATACATCCCTAATGGATTTTCGATGTCGATGAAACATCGACGAGAAAACATCGATGTTTTAATTATGGACTAATAAACATGATATTTTCCTATCCATTTTCAATTACAGTACGTAAAAGGGATATGTTTTATTGTTTGGTTACCAGCATGTTAGTAGTATGTAAAAATTATTATCGTATGTAAAGAATAAAATTAACAGTAAAGAACATCGTGTTTTGCCATCGATTTCGTGTTTCACTGTCGATTCAGACAATGACACGCCTGGCGATACCATATATTCATAAGACGAGCAGCATCCAAACTTCCTCAGATTGCACAGGCGAAATGTACTGCGTGATAAAGATGACGCAAAACAACGATATTACTGCTACTCTACAACGTGCTTAAACCCCTTTATTTAAAAGAAGAAATTAAAAATGCCGACCTGGATGGCCGAGGTGGCTAAGAGCGAGTACCGACTCAGCACTTCGGTCCGAAGGGTCGCGGGTTCGAGTCCCGCCTTGGGCATGGTTGTTTGTCCCTTGACTTTGTGTGTGTGTTGTCGCGGAGGGCTTCGCGTTCTGCTGACCCCAGATCAGAGGAGCCCGCAAGTGTATGTCTAGTGTATGGTCGAGTACGCGTCCCTTCGGGACGTAAAGGGCAACCGGCTGTCGGCTGGATAAAAGCCCTACGAAAAAAAAGGAAAATAAAAACGATTTTTGGGCTAACCTTAATTGTGTGTGTGTGTGTTTAGGTGAAGGGCGAGGTGCGGCGCTTCCGGAAGCTGGACGTGCTGGAGTTCTCGTCGGACCGCAAGCGCATGTCGGTGGTGGTGGAGGACGAGGCGGGCAACATCCGCCTGCTGTGCAAGGGCGCCGAGACGGCCGTGCTGCCGCTCACCGATTCGGGCCCCATGCGCGACACGCAGGCGCACGTCAACGACTTCGCCATGGTGAGCCAACACCACATGCTCGTTGGCACGAATTTCGGTAATACAGACATGTATAAGCGGCGGCGATGGTGTAGCGGTTAGCGTATCGGACTGCTATACCCAAGTTCGCGGGTTCGAACCCGATCGAAAAAATCCTTCGCACGCCTTCCTTCGGAGGGGAAGTAAAGCCGGCTGTCCCATGTTAGTAGATTTACTGCATGTAAAAGATCAAGCCTAAATGATGCCTCTGAGCTAAATTCAAATCGCCTGCTTCGTCGCCCAATAATACCTTCTTTCTCTTGTTGAAAGGAGTGTAAGGAAATTTGCGTGGTCAGACGGAAGAGCAGACCTCATGGCCTGAGTCTCGCCACGTAAAATAAGGCAAATTCAATTCAATATAATACTCGGATGACACGGATTTTTATTACACGAACTCCCATTATTTCGGTCGCTTGGAATTCGTGCTAATGAGGGTTTACTGTAGTTACTTACAGGGCGCGGATTCTGTTGACATGCCATCTTTTCATATTTTTGACGTAGGTAACTTGTAAATGAATATTTATTATGACATATAGGTGATAGAAATAGAGGGTTATTGGGTCATATTTGTCATTTTTGCCATTTTTTCAATTTTTAGGTCATTTTCTGAATCTTTTCGTCATTTTTGTAATTTTTAAGCACTTTCTTTCCTTTTCGTGTTTTTGTTAGTGAATGTTTCATGAAATTACAATGACTCTCTATAACAAAGTTTTTATTATAACATCAGTTCATGACGAAATTCACTACTGCAGTGGTCTGTTTTTCGACCTTTCAAACCCGACAGTTGGAAGACTATATTCCCTCCGAAAATAAAGACTTTATATTAATATATAATTTTATAAATAAATTTTATTTAATCATTAAATTCATTGAATAAATAAACATATTCCTACAATTGTTTTAGTATTTTAAAAAAGTTTCCCTTTATTTTCAAGTCACTTTATGTGCAATTTTCCTCTCATTTTTAATTAATTTTAAATTTAATTTCCAAATAATTTTTGGTTCATCAGAATCCGAGTCCTGGTTATTTGTGATACGAATGGTAAAAATGACATTTTATTGGAAAAAAATTATTTTAACTTATTTCTTTCACTAGTCAGCCATAACATCATTTGTGACACTGTTGTATGCGCTATATTGTTTTCTGACTCCATCACGTGTAAAACCCTGTGGCTGACCAGTAAATAACATTTTTTTCAACATTTTCTCAAAAAAAATATTCTGCGAGTAGGAATGGTTGCTACACGATGCCGTTAGGCTGAGTGTCGCAATCCCATGAACAAAATAAAAGCACTTTCAATTTTATGCATTGTCTTTAAGAAAGTCTTTGCATCATATGTACTTTTAATATTTCAGCTGTCTTTGTCAAGGTTGAAACTCAGCACAACATTACTATTTTTTTGAATATTTAAGGAAGATTTTTTTAACAATAATTTTTTTCCTACGAGTCAGGAACGTTTTGGATCTTTTGTTGATCCCTATATAATGTACGTAGAAAGGAAGAAACGTTGCAGTGTTTAAAGAAAATGGATTAGGTCGTTATTTACTTTCACAAAAGAAATTTTGGAAGTTCGTGTGTTGATCGCAATGGATGTCGCATTTTGGAACCCTCGCGTGGCTAGAAGGCTCTTTGAAGCGCATAAATACTCACGCTGCCACAGAGCAAGTGTTATATCTGTGCGGCTGTTATAGTGGTTTGCAAGGTTGTTCCGTGTATAACTTAAAGTTTCGAAATTCTTCAACGTTGTTTTTAAGTAAGGACCGTTTTGCAATAAATAGGAAATAAACTACTTTTTTCAAAGTTGTTTAAAATTCTTATGCCGTTGCGGTACTTGTTAAAACTGAAAAGGAAATACATTTATAGAAAAACATAATTATATCTTCATTCAAATTCTAAATGCTTTTTTGTGTACTTGTTCACGTTTTTGACTTGTATCAAAATAACCATCGTATTTTTATATTTCTATGGTGGTCCATTTTCAGCGCCACCTAAATGATTATAAAAATCGAAAGATTCACGGAACAGATAATTTCATAAAGATCGGCTGTGCTATTAAGTGAAACAAATATGATATACTATGTACTCGTAGAAACAATTAACTAAGTGAACTCTTGAAAATGTATTTCTTAATTGGATATCTTAATTATTTATTAGAAATTTTACCGAATGTATGCTTACCTTGGAAGGAAAACATTAATTTATGTAGGTATATCGGTGAGTCAAACAGATACCTAGAACTGAGCGTGATTTGTGACCACCAAATACAGATAGCTGGGCAGTGATGACTTGCTAAAAGTTCACAAGATTTCTTAATGGCCGACGCTTCTAAATCTTATCGGACGAAGTGTCACATAGTTGGAAATGGAGGAAGAAATTACGCAGAGAGCTATCCCACAAATCCCTTATCATGAGTTCAGTGTTCTCACTCAAGTGTTTATTTACGAAATTCATTCTACATAACTCCACGAAATATTATCTTTTCATTCACCATTTACTGACAACAAAATATAAACTATCAATTCATTTTGTATTTACATTGTTTAAAATTACTATGCGGAAATATTATTGTTCTGCGTTTTCCCAAATTGAACAACAAAAACAAATAAACGTCGTAATTAAGCATGTTTCAGAATAACCAAATGAATTCTTCTTTGTCCGCCAAAAGCCAGCTTTCGACAGTGTTATTTGAAGTTGCATTTTTCTTTTTTTTTTAACCGGCAGTTCAAGTTCATCGCCACGAGCTTCTTCCGCTCCATTGTGATCGCGTGACATCATTACCAAATTCTCTCAGCTCTTCCCTCTCGCTCGCAAGGAAGAGAATCTCCACTCGCAATAAAGTCCTCAGCCAGGTGCCTGGGCGTTGGGGAATGTCGAAATATACGAAAGTGGCGTTGCGAAACCACATACCACCTCCAAAACTTGAACACTCGTGCAGAGGTCAGCAGGAATTTACCTTCACTTGCTTCAAGGTCTAGTTTATTAGCATGTTTTGTGAAAGTTTAGGAGACTGAATTGTAAATTTCGAGATTACTTTAATGGTCTGTCTGGGTGATATTAGTAATGAGGTTTCCGCATTTCAAACTTATCTTAAAATTATACAAAATAAAAAACAAATTAATTAAATTATACAAAAAATTATACAAAAATTAATAAAATTATACAAAAAAAACTATACAAAATTTGAGTAATTAATAATTTTCAATATAAAAACATTCTTAATCACAATTTTTAGTATTGAATTGCCTGATCATTTAAATCCTTGAATTTATCGTTGGACATATCTACACATCGAGTAGATACTTGACTAATTGCAACATTTTATTTTTATTTACGCAAATATTGCTTAGTATCGTATTATGTTTTAATTTTTGTCAGTAGAAAAGTCCAACTCGAACAAATTATCGCACCAAAAATGTTTCAGCAGGTTTTAGCAGACCTGCAATGTTCACTAAAGTGAAGAATGACTCCACTCAGATCGTAAAATAGTTGTTTATCGTCCCCGGGATGGTAATTATTCTTTTCAGATAGTCATATCTGAAATGCGTCCAGAATTTGCTTACAATTGTGAAATAAGTCAAAAAAGACGTCATGTCTGGGACACGGAGACACGGTCAGGTAGTTGCAATAAATGTCCACTTGGAAAGACTAAGCAAGAAAAGTGATATATTGCATACCTGTTACAATGGAAAGTCTAAATTGGAATTATATGTTAACTATCCAACAGTTAAATCAAAGAAAAATTTGGCTTGACAGTAATGATCAGAAAACACTGACTGATGACAATGTGTTTGTTTTTTTAATAAATTTATTTTAAATCGCTTCAACATATATGGTTGTTAGCGACAAGATATAAAGGTATTACATAAAATTTTCATCGGTTATAAAAATAGTGTTTAAACAAAATAGTACAGAAAAATTATACATAACAGGATACAAACACACATTGTTAAATACAAAATGGCAATTGTACAGTTTTGAAATATATTTTGTAGGGTTATATTTAATTTAGGATATTACTTGATTTATATAATTGCAGTACTTTAACAAAGTGTTTTTGTTACCCTTAAAACGGGGTATTTTTTATATTAAATTCAGTATTATTGGTTTGAGAACTGAATGAGAAAGTTTCATGGAAAGATTAAAATGAAGGTAGATAGGAAGGAACGTAACATCAAAAATAAACATCATTAATAGTCTTATATCAATGGGGGTGGGGTGAGAGGGGCAACGACGGACCTCAACGTATTTCTTCCCTTTCTCTTTCTTCAAGCAGGAAGTTAACGTTTCATAGTTTAAGACTTTTATTGTTAGAAATTTTCCTAACCAAAAATGGTAGTGTCCACTATCTAAACTTATTGAATGTTGACAAAAATATTCAAAACTATAGCCATACGTAATCTCATGGAAACTTCGAGCGTCCTCTTTCAGTGAGACCTACTCATAAACTCGTTTGAATCTTGTTTTAGTATCTTTTGACGTAGATAACAGTTTCACAATCGGAGAATCATAGTGAATGTTGAACTGGTTTTAAAACAATTGTAACTTGTACGTCTGTGTCAGAGTAGAAACGACAAGAACTAACTGGTCAAATAATAGACTTTGATTCTTGGCTGGGGCAGTCAGTTCTTTGAACAGTCAAAACATAATTTATAACAATATTCCTTCATGCTTAGCAGCAATGGAATGTTAACGATGGTTGGCGATTGCGAAACGGGAAACGCAATTCGTTTAATTGTTAAGCTTCCTACTGAGACCAGGTGGTGAAATATATAAACATTTATTGTGAATCGGGATTGGCTGAATTAAGGACAATATATCCCTGCGGAGTTCCCACCCACATAGGCAGGCCCCCGCTGGCAGCGAATGTTTCCCAGTGACTGCGCATTAACGGGACAGAGAAACGCTCTAAGTAGTAATCTACTGATGGTTTTAAAAGCTTACTTACTGGTACGATTATGAACGCGTTTGCACAGAACTGATTGTAGGTTCGTGAAAGCACTTTGTGGTTAGTAGCTGAAAGTAACTTAAGTGGCACAATTGTAACAAAGGGATTTTCTGTTGTTAGTTTGTTATTTTTTATGCTATTTTTTTCTATTCCTTTTATCTACAAAAATATTGGGAATTATAATTACACCAACATAAAAATAATAACATAACATTTATTCGATATTGATTGAAGGGGTACCAATTTCAAATCAAACAACACGAACTACTTCCAATTACGTTTTTCTTAAAATACGTTTACATTTTTCGTAATTTATTAATCATAGTTGATAGGAACATTTAAAATGTGATTTTCGAAGTATTGAATCCGTAATATTCCAAGAAAATATCGTTAAGATTCACAGTATTATATGAACGCGTCCGCATTTGGCTTCAATATGTCGGAGAGCGCAATGTTCAATTTGCTACGCCTGTGCTCGCCTCTCACCATGGGAGTAGTGGGTCTTGGGTGGTCCATCTGGAGGGCGGCGCCGCCAGCGCCCAATTTCCCGCGCAAATC
Source organism: Teleogryllus occipitalis (assembly GCA_011170035.1). Taxonomy (NCBI): domain Eukaryota; kingdom Metazoa; phylum Arthropoda; class Insecta; order Orthoptera; family Gryllidae; genus Teleogryllus; species Teleogryllus occipitalis. Next base: position 204,891 of record BLKR01002251.1, read on the forward strand.
TCCGCCCCCCCCCCGCGAGGAGGATTGTGCGGCGTGGGCGTCCGCGCCAAGGACTCGCAGCCCCTCCCCTCCTTCCTCTTGGGCGGCGCCGCTTGGCCGAGCAGCTGCTGCTTAGGGCAGTGCACCACTCGACGATCCTCTCGCCACTACATGCTCTCTGCTGTTATAACACGCACAGGCTTTCCAGCTAGGTCGAATTCAGCTGCTGTCTGGAGGAGAATTCTAGCGGCCGACTGCTCTGATCGGTAGTTTTCCGTGGTTTCTCCGATCAACACCAGGCGGATGGCGGAGCAGTACCCTAACAAACGGGCCACGGACCGCGCGCGATCTGTCCTTCCTCTTCCTTGTCCTATCCTCTCCCTCTACACACACACACTTACACTAACATGCACTACACTACCACATATTCCGGGAGACCGGTCGGGAGCTTAGAGCTTGTCCCGACTGGGGCGGTGCCCCGCTGGTGGGAGAGTCCTGGTTAGGGGGAACCCCACTAGCCGACGGTAGGTCGGCGCCGGACCTCGCCATCCAGCGGGGGAAGATCACCCCATCTCCCGAGAGAGAAAACATGCACTACACTAACGGGGCTAGACCGAAGCAGTTGACGCGCCCGGAAACACGAAGAAATCAATCAATCAATCAATCAATCAATCAACACGCACAGGAGGGACGGCCCGTGGCGGGGTGGTCGGGCTGCTGCACGACTTCCACCGTCGGTGCCAGGGCCTGAACAAAGGGATTTGGCGGCACATTTTCTCGGGGTTCTCCCGTTTCTTCACTCTAGTACATTCCAGCAGAATGTTCCATGAATCGTTCCCTATACCCTAACATACCATTAATCATAATCTCGCTAAGGACCCAAGGATCAGAGTAGCATCTACGTGATAACCGAGGAACTAGTGGAGAAGGGCCGTGGCTACCTCAGCGGGTTATCGATGGTCGAGTCCCGATCCAGCAAACGAGAGAGAGAGACAGAGAGGGAGAGAGAGAGACAGAGAGAGAGACAGAGAGAGAGAGACAGAGAGAGAGAGACAGAGAGAGAGAGAGAACGCCGAGGGAGTAGGGGACGGCCCTTAGTTACGGATGATAAGGTGTGAATGGAATGCCAGGCGAGGCGAGATATTCCATCCACTTTCGTTGCAACTGGCCTCTGAGGGAAACAAACAGAATTTGGTTTTAATACACAAAGGGATGATGACTGTTTTCTACCATTTTAAAGAAATCTTCCGGACCTAACCCCGTGAGACCGATTTACATCCTTTTCTGGACATTTTTCAGCTGTAGCGCATGCACAGAGCAGCTCTGCGGTAGCAGAACGACTCTGCGCATCCGCGAGATCACCAAAACACAGAAATCCTTCGTGGTGTATATCTGATCTATCAAGTGTGCTGTTGATGGAGAGTAATTTCGCTCCAGCCCTGCTACACAAAGACTTAAGACGGAAAATAGATGTTCGCAGAATGTGGTACAGGAAGAATACATCCGCTTGGGGGGGGGGGCGGACCACATAAGCTTGGGGATCTCTCCAGTCGCTAGGTCTTAGAGATGAGAATAAGGAGTGAATGCAGAAGAATAGAACGCGATCAGCCCGTGGCCCATTTCACAGTGTACTGCTCCGGCATCCACCTAGAATTCAGCGGAGAAAACCACGGAAGCAAACGTTCAGAGCAGTCACACTCACAATCAGTTCTCATCTCGACAATACAAAGCTTTCCAACTGATGCAATACAATCTATAAATCTAAGAAGGTTTACTATTTACGTATAAATCCACAATCCTGTGAAAGCTATTTGTTTTCAAGCTTCAGTCGAGACGTTAAACTGTTAGGCCCGTAGGAGGATTAGGGGGGTGCAATGGGCGATTACACATCTTTCACCTCAATCTCGGCATCAATCGCTAATTTGAGCTGAGTTGCAGGCACATGAAGTTGGGTGGTGCAATTGACGCTTCCACCTAGTGTTAGCAGATAAGTATTATTCGCTTTCTGCAGAAAGAGGGTAATTGCGCGCCAGAATTTCACCAAAGGGTACAAGTTGTAAACTTCCAAACAAAAGAAAATAAATGATGACTGATAATAAATGATGGCTTCTAGAGATGTCCTCATTCACAATATTGTGCTGCTGAAACCACACAAATTCTCGGGCAGATGGTACGTCCTTTGTCACCCGGCGTATAAACTCCCAACTAAGCGGCAAGTGATTTTCATCACTTTCTCGAATTGAATCTGAGAGGTCAAAGATTCCAGACTAATGAGGAATCTCAAAGCAAAGTTGAGTCGCAACATACGTCGAAGAGGCATACAAAAGTTCGCCCTTAGACACGACAAATGCCTGAATCATAGTGGCGATTACACAGAAAAATTACCACGTTTGTAAAGAAGGTTTGTAAACACATTCGTTTCATGTTCTTGCCTTACTCCATACTTACGTTGTAGAAGGTATTGTAATGCAACAGTGGAAATCGTCGATTTTTCGGCAGAAAAACTGATATTGTTGGGCTCTGCTAACGAAAAGCTGAAGAAATATTGTTCCTTTGATTATTAAATGACTTCCTCTAACTCATTGTGTAGTCAGAATCCTCGTTTTGTTTTTCTTCACACCAAAATATCGATTGCCGGCAAAACGTTTGTGTATCCATCTGCTCACCTGTATGTGGTCAACGGTAGCGTCTAAACCGTTAAAAATATTTTCTCCAAAACTAATATCTTTCTTTCGATCTGAATGAACTTGAGGCCCCACGAGTTTTGAATGGATATTTGGATTCTGTAGGGTACTTTAGAGGAAGCCTCCAGCCAACAATTTGTTCAAAATTTTCTCAGAAATGACTCCAATTTTTTTACTAAGAGTTTTTCAACCAACAATGGACTATAACAAAAAAGATACACCACAAAAGCTCACACTTTTCGCATTATTTCCAACTTATGCAATTTTCGAAAATTCAGAAATTTCAACGAAAATTAGACCTGTACCCTTTCTTAAACGTTCTTTGCGTTCTGCAAGGAAAAAGTTTAAATTAAGAACCAGGAATTGGAAATCAATAGATTGATTGATTGATTTTTTCGTGTTTCGTTCGCGTCAACTGCTTTGGTCTTTAGTCCCGTAAGTGTGGTGCATGTTAATTTATCGGGAAATGGCGGTGATCTTCCTCCGCTGGATGGCGAGATCCGGCGCTGACCTACCGTCGACTAGTGGGGTTTCCCTCTAACCAGGACTCTCCAACCAGCGGGGCACCGCCCCAGCCGGGACAAGCTCTAGGCTCCCGACCGGTCTCCCGGAATATGTGGTAGTGTAGTGCATGTTTGTGTAAGTGTGTGTGTGTGTGTGTGTGTAAGGGGTGAGGATAGGACAAGGAAGAGGAAGGAAAGATCGCGCGCGGTCCGTGACCCCTTTGGTAGGGTACTGCTCCGGCATTCGCTTTTCCGTGTTGATCCACGGAAAACTACCGTTCAGAGCAGCAGGCCGCTAGAATTCTCCTCCAGACAGCGACTGAAGAAATTAATGGAGTTGATAATACAAGGAGCAAGTGGTTAGGGGGTTAAGGAGCAAAGAGCGAAGCGCTGCGCCGACAGGTGCAGAAGGGAGCGAGCACTGTCGCGTGACCGAGTGCTGCGGGTGGAGGGAGGATGCGGGAGGAGGGGAGTGCAAAGGCAGTATGAGGCAAGTGCGTGCGTGGGCGTCGGCTGATGCGAGGGCGGGAGGGAACGCCCACCGCCTCCGCCCTTTGAGTCAGCGCGCCCGGAGCCCGCGCTTTTTATTTCCGCGCGTGAACTCACGCGGCGCGGCGCCACCCGCGCCGCCCGTCGCTGCGGCGAAGCGCTGGCTGCCAAGACGAGCGATTGCGTGTCCATTTGCGAACGCCCCGCGCGCGGAAGGACGACCCCCACCCACAGCGCGTGAATCACAGCAGACGGCGCGTCCTCGCGTATATAGTCGCGTAAAGTGACGAGGTGAAGTCAAGGTTCGCGTATTTATGAGCTGCAGTTTGACAGCTGGCAGGAATTGCGTTGTTCTGTCGAGCCTGTATAAGCTGGGGACAGTTGAACTGGGAGACGAAAACATTTGTTTAAAAAATACGATAACTTTCCCAACTATAAGTAAAAGTTGTGTGGTATCACGGAAGTGCTGTGAGACACTTAGAAACGGATTAAATATTAATATCGAATTGACTATATGATTCGCCTCTGACTACGACTCGCTCCGTGGAGTTGCATTATTATATCTTTTTGTTATATACCAATTTTATTTTCATAACAATTTCTTCCTTAACCGTTAACACGCGTTAAACACACCAGCAGACTGTACAAAATGAGACTTTTGAAATTTCATTTAAGAGCTCCATTTTTTCGCGCTTTTTGTTGTTGTTTTTACTTATCCTGAGCTTGTTGAGTCTCTTCGGCTATAGCCACTTAATCTGGATCTTAGGATGCCCCACGATGTGCGTGAGACATAACAACATTTAAATTCTCATTTTTTACCCTGTACCAATACGTGAATGAGAATCTCTAAATACTTGTACCGGTGCGAATCAGCACTCAAAAGAGAATACACTTTTGTAAACCAGTGTGGGCTTCCGGCATGTGTACTAGTGTGTACGTCATGTAAGAGTGTGTGTCTATAAGGGGAGAGGGTAGAACGAGGAAGAGGAAGGAAAGATAGCGCGCGGTCCGTGGATGGATTGTTAGGATACTGGTCCGGTATTCCCCTAGTATTGATGGGAGAAACCACGGAAAACTACAAAGAGCAAGCAGCCTCTAGAACAGGGCTGTCCATCATGCATGGTCTCAAGGGCCCCACCCAAACCTTTAATTTGGTTGCGGGCCATATTTTCATTACTCGGGCCATCCAAACCTGATTTCCCCGTACTGTTAATCTCGGCAGTTTTCTCGGCCGCTCTGAATTTTTTTCTAGTAAATTCAGAAATTCAAAATCAACGGGAAGACCGTTGATTTTAAATTTCTGAATTTAGTAGAAAAAAAATTAATTTAAACTTAAAGAAGTGTTGACCACTACAGGGCGCTTGCGCTAGATAAGCAACGTTCTCCCCTGACAAGGATGCACGGGGGTTTCTCTTTTGACTAATAAGCTTTCGCGGACCACAATAAATGGCACCGCCGACCGCATGGGGCCTGCAGGCCATCATTTGGACAACCTTGCTCTATAATAATTCTCCTCCAGACAGCGGCTGAATTCGACACAAGCTATCAAGCTAGTGTGGAACAAGCGCCATAGTCTTGCAGAATCCAGGCAGAGGCGCTACAGTCTAGTTGTTGCTCGTGTCTCGCAGGGCGGTCTGCGAATTTGTCTATTATTGATCGTAGAAACCAAGGAAAACTACAGTCATCAGCCAGCCTCTAGAATAAATCTCCTCCAAACAGCGTCTGAATTCGATGTAGCTATCCAGCTAGTGTGGAAAATCCACCAAAATCTTGAAGAGTTCAGTCAGAGGCCCAGTCAGAGGCGCTGCAGCCCGTACTTCGATTTTTTTAACGTGGCGTCTCAAGGTCACGCACGAAAACGTGAGAGGAAATGGCAAATTTAAGTGGGTGCTGCATTGTCACTACAGCTCCCACTTTTAAGGCTCCCTATAGTAGCCTTCCCTCTCACTTTTTCGTGCGTGACCTTGAGACACATCATATAGTCGTTGTTGCTGGAGAGTGATGGAGCGCTGTTGTGTGTTCGTCCCTTAGCGCGGCCTGCGCGTGATGATGGTGGGGTCGCGGCTGCTGGAGCGCTCGGAGCTGCACGCGCTGGAGCAGCAGGTGGAGGTGGCGCGGCAGACGGTGTCGCAGCAGCGCGCGCAGCTGGTGGCGGCCGCCTACGAGCGCATGGAGATGGGCCTGCGCCTGCTGGGCGCCACGGCCGTCGAGGACCGCCTGCAGGACGGCGTGCAGGAGACGCTCGAGAGCCTGCGCGCCGCCGGCGTCGCGGTCTGTATGCACGCGCACGCGCCCAGCCCTCACCCCCGCTCTCTCGCTCTCGCCCTCGCCCTCGCCCTCGCCCTCGCCCTCGCCCTCGCCCTCGCCCTCGCCCTCGCCCTCGCCCTCGCCCTCGCCCTCGCCCTCGCCCTCGCCCTCGCCCTCGCCCTCGCCCTCGCCCTCGCCCTCGCGCTCGCCCTCGCCCTCGCCCTCGCCCTCGCCCTCGCCCTCGCCCTCGCCCCGCTCTCGCCCTCGCCCTCACACTCGCCCTGGCCCTCGCCCTCGCCTCCACCCTCATCGTCATCCTCGTCCTCGTCCTCGTCCTCGTCCTCGTCCTCGTCCTCGCCCTCGCCCTCGCCCTCGCCCTCGCCCTCGCCCTCGCCCTCGCCCTCGCCCTCGCCCTCGCCCTCGCCCTCGCCCTCGCCCTCGCCCTCGCCCTCGCCCTCGCCCTCGCCCTCGCCTCGCCCTCGCCCGCGCTCTCGCCCATGCCCTTGCCCGCGCCC
>BLKR01002252.1:0-211222 GCA_011170035.1 Teleogryllus occipitalis
AATTATGAAAAACACGTTAACAGCAGAAATGTAACTAGTGTGATAACATTTGTTACTCTTTTCAAAATAACGGAACTGGAAGTAAAATAAATAAAAATATTTGGTGACAGCACCGCAGTGTAATAACCCAAATGATATATTTCCAACAAATGAACTAAATTGTTTAGCAAACAAATGTGTAGGAAAAAATTGTATTTTAAAATGTAAAATGATGAACAAGTTCCCACACTGAGAGATGCGTTGGATTTTGCATTCTCTTTGGATCTGGAAAATAATTGTAAATTTCAGAGGTTTATTACCATTTTAGCGTTAATATAATATTTTTAATAATTCGAAAACCTATTTTTAACAATCGTTTTCATACTTCTTTTATTTCTCACATTTATTTCAACTTGTAGACACATTTGTGTCAAAAAATACTTGAAATCGAGGTTGACGTTTAGGTAATAAGAGACGTTTCACAGATTTTCCAGAGTGTCATCAAAATTGCGGTTTTGATGAAGCATGTTAATCAATCTTCTAATTGTAAGTTGTCGAGTCACTGCTTCGATTTAATTCCACGGATCGATTGTTAAAGTTTTTTCGTTTAGTTAATTAAATATGCTTATTAATTCCATGCAAATCGTTGATTAGTTCTATATTAATAGCACGCGTGCAATTAAAATTCCACCGAGCATTTAGAACTCCACACCTACGAATCAGAATTCAGAAAAGAAGAAAAATCGTTTAATTAAGAAACTATACAGACAGGTATTTCCAAGGTATTTCGTAGGGATTTCCTGTAGACCATGAAACATGAACTATAATGTACATCATAGATTACGTACCTACAACAGCTACATTTAAACAACGAATGAATAAAACGAAATTGACGAAGTGAACGTTAAGCTAGCTGACTTACGGAACAACATAAAACATTGAAAGTGAATAAATTAAATGTTTTAACATTTGGTCTTAGGATTACGAATGTAAAAAAATGTAAATATCAATTGTGTTTACCAGTTCTAAAAAGTATGCTATAGGAAAACTGTGTCAGAAGTGTCTAGTTTTTATTATTTCCCAATATATACATGCATTCTATCTTATACCTGTCTTTACTTTATGTGGGAAGTAATGTTTTCATGATTTTATCAGCTTCTTCTAATATTTTATCCGCAATATCTGCAGTATCCTCCATAAGCAAATATTTCTTGCAAATAAACACAATGTAACGCCCACTAAAATAGGTATTTTTGAAAAGCAATATGACGTCATCTAAAACATATCTCGAATTGTGAAGTTGTGCTTTAATTTTTGAAAATTTTTATTATTCTTAAATGGAAACGAAAAAATATTCAACATAACATGATAATAAAGGGATATAATTGCACTCGTGATGTATAAGAAAACTGGCTCCTAACATCGCTCGTTTTCTTGAACATAGAAACTTATGCAATTGTACCTCTCTTTATCCACTCGTTTCGTTAATTACAATAAAGGTTTGGGCCATTAAAAAAATAATATAAATTGTTGCCAAAATACACGACATTTTAATAAAAAAGTGTCTTCAGAACACCACTATATATCACATTTTGTGAAGTATTTTCATTGGTAAGTACAAACATGGAGGCATGTATAATTTATAACAAGCTTTAGTTTATAATTGTTAAATATTTTACTACTTTTTTACTACTATTAGCAATCAATACCTTTCAAAATGGTGTCATTTACAAAAATACCAGAAACAAGTCTATGGGTGGTAAGCAGCCCCGACAAATATTGGTACTGACTGGAATCTCTAGTAATCTGGTATTAATATAAATTACCACAGGGAACAAAGAACCTTTATAATACATGGTGATTAAAATAGTATTAAAAGTATTGCTCGTTAATTTGGGGCGACACGTTGCGACCCACCCCTCCGCCGGCTAGCTCAGAATGGGTTTTCAAGGTGGGCGCAAAATAAAAAAATACAATTAGAATAGCGGGGATCAGGGTCATGTGGGCCGTTGTGGATTGAATGCACTTACACAGAAACTCAAGTCGAATCACTTTCCACTTACTTAAGTATATTCTAATTAAATTGCTGTTACAGTAAATGAACATAAAACACTTTACATATACAAGAATTTTGTCTTGCTGAAAAAAAAAGAAAACAACTTACACTCTTAATAATTAACTACACTGTTTCCTTTCTCTCATTTAAATCAATTTCAAAGAATACTTAAAACTTTGCCTAATCATTCCAGTCGTAAATTCCTAGTTGCAACTTTACAATTAGCTAAGTTTTTCTTGAAAGAAAAGATTGATTCTATTTTTCACAGAATATCGGTATAAAGAACCTGTACTAATACTTCCTTTCCGAAACAAATTATTCCTTCTAATATCTACAAATTGTTCAAGTTGGCACGACCTTACTGTGTCTTCTCACGGCGTAGAGAAATCTGCGGCGTCGACTCTTCCAATCGCTCGATGTCCTTGTCCTTGCAGCTCGGTCGGGAGCAAAGCCGTCCCTCTGCAGAACCGCACGGTCGCCCCTTTCCAGTACCGTTGTTCAACTCACGATGTGGCCTCCGTCTCGTTTTCCGTTGATACTCTTTTCGTATTCTTTTATAGAATGTAACTAGCTTTTAATTCCATATTTAAAAGAATCTACAATACGACAACTGAGTCTATTGTATAAGAAGAATAAATATAAAAATAAAAAACTGCAAAGAAAAAAAATGAATGGCCTCGTTAGTTTCATGCTATTCACACTCCTCTCTCTTACAAAGATTTTAAATGCGTCACTTATACTTTCATCCTTTTCCTGATGAATTGTTTTAATGCATTGTAATATGATAATTACCTCCTCGAATGTCTTGAAGAGTTTTTATCGTAGATGCAGTCCTGGAGTCCGTAGCAGTACGAGGTGCCGCCTTCTCGTGATCGGTAGGTCCTCACTCTCCAGCTGTTACTTCAGAAAAGAAAGCTTTCTTTCTCCCGACTCTCGGTGTCGCATACTCTACCGAGACGCTCCCTTACGGATATAGTTCGTAGTTTCCATTTTCGGATTGTATTCATGCGCGTTGGCGCGCGTTCAAACAGCTTATCTTATTCTTGAATATTGATGTGCTCCGTTTTCCGAGACCTCGGCAAAGCGGATGGTCACATAACCCCTTCTTTCGGAAAAAAAGATTTTGTGGGATTTGATTTCATATGCCGAAAAAATCTTTTAACCAAACTGGATGCTCTTCCTTTCTTCTGTCTTGATTCTGGAATGTCGAGCTATCTTGTTTCTTCCTTCTTCTTCTTCTTCTTTCTTCTTCTCCTTCTTATCCTTCCTTCTTTCTTCTCCTTCTTTCTTCTTCTTTTTCTTTCTTCTTTTTCTTCTTCCTTCTTCTTCTTCTTTCTATTTACATGATTCTTGTCGGTTATTTTATCTATTTGTTTGTTTCATCATTTTGCCACTTATTTCATTCTTTAAATGGTCGCAAACTGTGGAAATTGTACTTTCCGATTGTAATCCCACTTTTATCTAGTGTGCTATCGCAGTAACGGAAGAAATATTGCAATGTGCATGGCGAAATTAGGAATAAATCTGGCGTAATAATTGACGCAACCTAACAAACTCTTAAGCTGTTTCGTGTTTTTGGGCGGTGCAATTTTATCTATCTCTTGCATCTTCTCCATGTTCATTTTGACTCCGTTGACTGTCAAATCATAACCTAGGAATTTAACTTATTTAGTGCAAAAATTACTTTTTTCCAAATTCAGTTGTAAATTATTTTCAATCAGACGTTTCAGCAAAATATCTAGCTTAGTCATGTGTTCTTCAAATGTCTTAGAATACACAAGCACGTCATCAATATAGATAAAAACATCGCTGGACATCTCTCTGCCAATGATATTGTCTAGACATTGTACAAGAGCAGATACACTGTTCTTGAGTCCAAATAGCATTCTTTTGAAGACATACGAAATTCCCCGGTGAATAAATCCTGTATATTGTCTACATTCAGGTGCTATCGCTATTTGCCAGTAAGATGCAGTGAAGTCGGTTGAACTCAACCACTTGTTGCCGGATAATTGATTAGTTAAATCCTCTACACGCAACGGTCTGTCTCTGTACGGTAGGGTAACTTGATTCAATCGTCTTGCATCTAAACACAAACTTATCTTCCCATTACTCTTTTCTACGAGCACTATCGGACTTAGATAAGAGGTTTTGGACTTCATGATAATATCATCTTTAACCATTGTAGCAATGAGCTTATCCACCTCCTCTTTATGTTTTTCTGGAATGACATATTGGTAACCCGTGAATGGCGTTTTATCTGTTAGTTCTATTTCGAATTGAAAATCTTTTACTGGATTCTTGTTTTTGCAAAACACCTTCTGATTCCTAAGTAATACTTCAATTAATTGTTTCTTCTGATTTTCATTAAGATTAGAATTTCCTTGCACATGCGAACGAATTTTCAGCTTCACATCTTCTTCCTCCAAACAATTCGCCTCCCAATAATTCCATGTGAACGAATCAAATTCGAGATCCTGTTGATTATTCGGTTTTAACGTCATGGTATTTTTCTAAGTTGATAACAACCCCGTATTGTTTCATGAAATCGATTCCCAGTATGAGCGGATATAAAAGTTCCGGCGCTACTAGGCACACAACTTGATACTTATTCTTGCCTATCTCTATATCCAAATAAACTTGTCTTGTTATTGGCTTTGATTTTTTCCGATTCGCACCTATCAGAAAAGACTTTACGAGCGGCAATGTAGGTACCTCCACTCCCTAGTTTTTCAATTCATTCAACAAACTTTCCGCTATGACGGAGGTCGCACAACCTGTATCCACTAGTACTGACGTATCAACACCCTCACATTTAACCTTAAGCTTCGGACACTGTCGCCTGGATCCGATCTGCTTTTGTTCTTCTTCGTTCCACGGTTCGTCATCAAATGAGATTAATTCGATCGATAATATCGCCACCTCTTCTTTCCTAGATTCTTCTATTAGGTTTGCGGCGGGATGGCGTGTCGAAACAAACCTTTCTAATTTTCCGACTCATGTCCGCGAGATGTACTGGGTTCTGTATTTCTGTTTTGGAAAACTCCTCTATCAATAGAATTTTTTCTATTCCTATCTTTAGACGGCGTCCTATCTTGTCTAGCATAGGTCTGTTCTTCTACGTGCTGTTTCGATTTGTAAGTTCCTCTTTTCTCTGATTTGCTTACATAATGTTGCTGCTGCCTGCTGTCTTGGCTTTCTACCGGCCCACTAACATTTGCCCTTGCTCTCTGTAACCTCTCATTGTACACGACAGTCGCATCATACAATCCCAGCTGCGTTATTAACTTTTCCGTGGACATTGGCAAGAGATTCTTAAGCAAATTTTGTGTAGCTGACGGAAAATGACGTGTTAACAAACAGACAATTTCGTCATCCGGGATCGTCGGAGTACATAATTTGAAACAAGCTAACTTCTCCTCTGCATATTCTTGCATGGACATCGTACCTTTCTTCCACGTACCATACATTACATTAACTTTGAAATTAATTTGAGTTTCATTGTTCCAGTATCTTGTGTAAAATTTTTCTTTAAATTCTGTCATAGTTTTTGGTAATTCTCCTAAACTATCTGCCCATATTCGTGCATTACCCTGCATCATCTGATAGACTATGTGAGTTTTCTTATTGTCCGGAACATAATTTAAAGAAAAGAAATTATCCACCTGCCTCATAAATATGCATGGATTTTCATCTCCCGCTGCACTAAATTTAGGAGTACACGGTAATGAAAAATACGTGTGCGGAACGCTTCCTCCACTCGATGGTAAATTTTCAATTTGATTTTTCAATTCTACAACGTCATTCGTACATGCTGTAATTTGGTGTTGTAGAACCACATCTTGTTCCGAAAGAGCTTTTATTCCACTATCTAATTTACTAGCTTGAACCTTAACTTGTTCAGTAACTAATTTTTGAAACTTCTCTACACCTTGTTCTATCTCAGTCTGCCTGTCGGACACGGTGGTTATAAGATCTGATTGCATTTCGATCCTATTTTCAAATCCTTTCGTAACTTGATCAATCTTCTCTTCTAATTCATGACCCAGTTCCGTGAATTTTTCTTCTAACTTCTCGTGTTCCTGCCCTAATTCTTGTTGAATCTCATTCTTAAATTCGACCTTCCACTGTTCTGCTAATTCAGTGAATTGTATTTTTAAATTCTCTTCTAACTTCCTATTATTTTCTTCTAATTTTGTTTCTAAGGCATTCTTGTTCTCCTCTAATTTAGTTTCTAAAGCATTTATTGCCGAGTTATTCTCCTCTAATTTAGTTTCTAATGCATTCTTGTTCTCCTCTAATTTAGTTTCTAATGCATTTATTGCCGAGTTATTTTCTTCTAATTTTGTTTCTAAGTTAGTCCCTAATTTCTTTATATTTTCCTCTGTCTTTTCATTCTGCATTCCTAACCTCGTATCTAATTGCTGCATGAATTGTCCTATTAATCGTTGCATCATTAAATTTGCCCTGTCGAGGTTTCGTTGTTCCTCATCCGGATCTCGTGTTGGCGTTTGCTGTGATTCCGTCGGCGAGGTCATGCTAGTTTCTCCTGACGTTCCTTGTTCTACTTCTACCGTTTCTTTCGCGATCATGGTACTTGGAGCTTGTCCTCCCACTTCCCTATCGCTATCTGAATCCCCAGACGATCCTTCAACGGTAGTTAAATTCCTAGCCGCGTTATATTTATCTGCCATTTTGACTGTATTAACTGCCTAGAATCAATCAATCCTCTTTCCCAGACACAATACACTTTTTACAAATTATTACACACACAAATACCAAACACTATCTCGAACAGATAACACTTTCATATAATACCCTTTTTGAAAAACACTCCAGAAAAAACACACTTTTACACAACACCTTTTTTGTTCTCTGTAACCTGTTCAGCAATCTTAGTGAATTGTGATTCAATTGTACTAGAAATTTTGGTTCCACCAAATTTTGGTCTCAGTTTTTCTCAAATCGAGTTTTGGTAAATGCATCCAATAATCGAGCCCCGCTTATGGGCGCCAGTTGCGACCCACCCCTCCGCCGGCTAGCTCAGAATGGGTTTTCAAGGTGGGCGCAAAATAAAAAAATACAATTAGAATAGCGGGGATCAGGGTCATGTGGGCCGTTGTGGATTGAATGCACTTACACAGAAACTCAAGTCGAATCACTTTCCACTTACTTAAGTATATTCTAATTAAATTGCTGTTACAGTAAATGAACATAAAACACTTTACATATACAAGAATTTTGTTTTGCTGAAAAAAAGAAAACAACTTACACTCTTAATAATTAACTACACTGTTTCCTTTCTCTCATTTAAGTCAATTTCAAAGAATACTTAAAACTTTGCCTAATCATTCCAGTCGTAAATTTCCTAGTTGCAACTTTACAATTAGCTAAGTTTTTCTTGAAAGAAAAGATTGATTCTATTTTTCACAGAATATCGGTATAAAGAACCTGTACTAATACTTTCTTTCCGAAACAAATTATTCCTTCTAATATCTACAAATTGTTCAAGTTGGCACGACCTTACTGTGTCTTCTCACGGCGTAGAGAAATCTGCGGCGTCGACTCTTCCAATCGCTCGATGTCCTTGTCCTGACAGCTCGGTCGGGAGCAAAGCCGCCCCTCTGCAGAACCCACGGTCGCCCCTTTCCAGTACCGTTGTTCAACTCACGATGTGGCCTCCGTCTCGTTTTCCGTTGATACTCTTTTCGTATTCTTTTATAGAATGTAACTAGCTTTTAATTCCATATTTAAAAGAATCTACAATACGACAACTGAGTCTATTGTATAAGAAGAATAAATATAAAAATAAAAAAACTGCAAAGAAAAGAAATGAATGGCCTCGTTAGTTTCATGCTATTCACACTCCTCTCTCTTACAAAGATTTTAAATGCGTCACTTATACTTTCATCCTTTTCCTGATGAATTGTTTTAATGCATTGTAATATGATAATTACCTCCTCGAATGTCTTGAAGAGTTTTTATCGTAGATGCAGTCCTGAAGTCCGTAGCAGTACGAGGTGCCGCCTTCTCGTGATCGGTAGGTCCTCACTCTCCAGCTGTTACTTCAGAAAAGAAAGCTTTCTTTCTCCCGACTCTCGGTGTCGCATACTCTACCGAGACGCTCTCTTACGGATATAGTTCGTAGTTTCCATTTTCGGATTGTATTCATGCGCGTTGGCGCGCGTTCAAACAGCTTATCTTATTCTTGAATATTGATGTGCTCCGTTTTCCGAGACCTCGGCAAAAACGGATGGTCACAATATATATATATATATATATATATATATATATATATATATATATATTTGTTATTTCTATTTATTTCTCATATCATGCACAATATCAATAATAAAAATTTATATTTATATTTTAATTTTCTCGCAAAAGATATTGAGACAGCCAACACCTGTCTGACGTCGTGGGAACCGCTGGCCTGTTGACCGCCGCTTTTGGCGACCTTGCTATGAGCGGCTCCCGCGCGGTCGTACTCCGGCCGGACAGCTTCAGCCGCGTTTGCATCCCACACTGGGATTTGAGACGAGCTCAAATCGGGGAGGGTTTATTTGCAGCATTGCTTGGCTAGGGAAATGCAAAGGGGCTTACCTGATTTTGAAATAACTTCTTGCAATACAGTACAAGCACATTTAGTGGCAAATGGAAGAGGTTCACTAGGCACGCGGAGTGACACCGTACTTGAGCCGCTGTTGCCAAGTGACACGTCGGTCGGAAGGCGCTACATTAGGTCGACGCCCTTCTTGGCTGAAGTCGCCTCCTGAGACGTCGCTGGCCGCATGTGAACCGAGGAGGGCCCAGCGCCACGCCGGGGTCGGTTAGCGCCTTCCTCGCCGCCGCTTCCCGCGGGCCCGCGCCGGTGGAGTCCGTTCGTAGTAACGCGGTGCCACGAACTACTGCAATGAGTGGGTTCGGTTCCGCGGCTACAGTTCAATTTCCGGCGTGTTTTAAGTCACACACGTCCAACCCCTCACCCAAGTCTCTGATTTTATCCATCACATGCACCTGGCTTTACTCACACTTCATAAGTTTCCTATGCTCACGTCTGTCCTCACTCACATTCCCTGAGTCTCTCTCTGTCCGCCCCACACACCGGACATCTCCCGGACACGTCTGTCTCCGCTCGCTCCCCATACGCTTCTCTCTGCTCGTCTCTCCCGGCTTCGGCTGCACTCGTCTCCCCCTCGTCACGTGTTCAGCCTCGTCAGTCTAATTGGTCTGTGTCTAGAGAAGTCGTCGTGATTCGTCCGTTTGGTCCCGTGCAATGTGAATTCCGGATTTCTATTTTTGGGCGTCCCCGAGTATTGCGTCGGTGTAGGAGGTTCCCCTTTCCATTTGTCTTGGCAGCTGAGAGGAATACCAACATTCTTTGTCACCGTCAGGTTTGGGGAATCTCTTGACAAATTTTACCCAAGTGACAGGCAGTGGAACCCCGAAAACGTGTTCTGATTTGTGCGACCACCCGGTCCTGGGTTGATTCGTCAGAATATATTCCTTTTCTTGCTACTACTGACCTGCCATGCTCATACGTAAATTCAGTAATAAAACTTTTTTTTTCATTTTAAATATTATTGTATTTCTGGCTAACATTTAATGATATTGAAATATTCACGTATCATGATACATGAGTGTCGACGTATGATTGATTGATACTTTCGTTATCCTAACGCATATACTTACGTTACGAGCAGCGATTTCTCGAAATTTGATCTAAATAAGAATTGTTTTGATTGATTGCAACTCTCTACCAATTTATCAGCCTTATTTCAAATGAACAAATGCAACTTTTATTCATTTATCAAATTGAGAAACATTAAACTATGATCTCATTTTATCTGAGTACATATTAACTTTGATAATGACCGGTTGTTCTGCAATTTCAATGAAATTGTTCTTTTGTACTACTAAAGTTCTTTATCTACTGATCAAATAAATGTGGTTCTTTATTGCTTACGAAAATGTCTTCACGCGCTCTTGTTAGTTTCTCGGATGATCTGAGCCGAAGAAAAATGTCCAAAGTCCCATGGTGTCTTCCATCTTCTATCGTCCACTAATTATTACCTGAATGCCCTTTATTATCTAAGGCGTCTCTGTTTGATAAATATTATCCAAAATCTGATGTACGTAATACTCTTGATTCATGAATAATTTCACCAAAACGTGATTGATGAGTACTTTCCATTAAATTAAATTTCTCCAACAGTCCTTTGCATGTGGGTGCATCAACCCGTTACTTCCTAACATAAATTAAAACTCGTTCAATAATAAAAAGTAACGATCTTATCGCTATTGTGCCCCAAAATTACACATTTCGGATTCCCTATGCATTATTCGACTGTTAAATTTATACAATATCGAAATAATGGCTCGACGGCTCCCCACATAAAAAGCAGATTTTCTGTCGTCGGGCCATGACTGTATAGGTAGTATTTTCCATCTGCAAGGGACTTTGCCTTTCTATCTATGCATGGTATTCGAAATGGATGTACAGTGGTCGTCACATATTGTTATTACTTCGGGCGGCAGGTTATATGATAACACTAAGCGATTGATAACAATAGACGAAATATTCTAATTGAAGATCAGTAAATGAAAAATGTATCTACATCAAATAGTTTACTATGAGTAACACATCCATTCATAATACATTCACTTGTGTCGCCCAGCAAGTTATTTTTGGAACAGCGCAAAGGAAAGTGACACTGTGTGCGCCAGTAGCGAGTAATATTATTTGTTCGTCTTTCTCGAGTCGTGAGCCTTGATGGCTCAAAACTGTGCGTAAGTGAAATGTGTTTCCAAACAATGATAACATAAAACGAATTCGACTTTACTTACTGATGTAATATTAGTCCGGACATTAACCGTGATTACAATAATGTATTATACTGTATTTATATTTTCCACGACAGCTGGTTGTTGATATTTGTTACCACAGCAACTCGTCCATATTGTAATTCTATACGTACAAATAAATTATAATGAACTTTATATTTAGTATTTATATTAACGTGGGGGGAAGTCTTTTGGCTTATCACAATACATACATATACTCTCCCCCCTTGGGGAGCTCGCGAACAGCGTGCCAGATTTCTGCGAGGCGGACCAGTGTTCTATTGCCGGCCGGAGCAAAAATGAAGCTGTAGCTATCTTACGCAACGCGTCTCTGTTTAACGAAAAAAAGCTCAGACAGGGCAAGTAATCTAGGGTGGGTGATAGGAATTCGTCATGGTCGCCTCATGCCCCCGTCACCCTCAGGCGCGGATAATAAATAAGAACAGGGCTCAGGCCTGGGTACACTGTTGGCCGGAAAAAGCCACGTGTTTTTCCCGACTTTTGACGGACATAAATCAAATCAAACTATATAGATAGTATGTACAAACACTAGAGCAGAAGTTTCAATTACATTCAGATTGTGCGAAGGTTGCTTAAGTTAAAATGACCAAAACTACTTTGTTAAGGGCATTTGATAATGTCAATATTGTTGAAGTGTCAACTACGTCAACTAGCAAACTAGACAACAAATAGCCTCGTAATGCTTACAACATGTTTTGAGTAGAAAAATTGTCATCTATGGAGATAATGAGTTGAATGGAGAAAGACTTTCAAAAAGCTGTATTGAATTTTTATCACTTTGTAGTTTTATTTATACCCTAATCACGCAGTTCTATTTCATTTGCATGGAGGAAAATCGACGTCTAAAGTCACTAAAATAAATTACAATTTCACAGCATGTACAATAGAAACCCAAACTTTCCCTCCGGACTGTACTCGGTACAAGAGAACGCGGAGGCTCTCTTGAGACGCCCCTCGCGGTGTAAGACACCCACTTAAGAGGCGAGCGGGGTGGGGGAGGAATCAATCGCAGCAGACGGCGACTCCCCTCTCTGTCGCTCTACCTCGCCCAACCCACCCACAGGCAGAAGACACTCGACGCCGACGCCGCACCCTCTCTCAGTCTGCTCCCCTTTGCATTCTCTCGGCTATTCTCACTTCTATTTACATCCCCCCAGTCCTTTCCAGCAGCTGATCACTCCCATCTCGTCCCACCACATTCTGCCCCTCATCTGTACTTCACTCCCCGCCCTCTTCCGCTTCGGCTTCTGCGCCTTTGCCCTCCTTTGCCTGTTTCCCGTTCTAACCTCCTCCTCCACGACAACTACGTCCTGTCCTTCCTCTCAACCCACCCCTTCCCGCCCTGCATTCGGTCTCCCTTCCTTTGCTGCTCAGGCCCCTCCCTCTCAACGCCTGCGCTGGGGTCCTCGCCCTCCACCCACTAGGCCGGAGGCGCCCCCAGGTGACGGCTCGGGATTAGATTGGATTGCGACTTCTTGCCCGCGGCGCCGCCTTTTT
This sequence comes from Teleogryllus occipitalis, assembly GCA_011170035.1. Classification (NCBI taxonomy): domain Eukaryota; kingdom Metazoa; phylum Arthropoda; class Insecta; order Orthoptera; family Gryllidae; genus Teleogryllus; species Teleogryllus occipitalis. Next base: position 12,401 of record BLKR01002252.1, read on the forward strand.
GCCTTCGCCTTCGGCGGCCAGGCGGCGCTGCCGGCTCGAGAGGCGGCGGAGAAATAGTCGCTGGCGGCGTGTCAGGCACGCGCCTCGGGACTGTTCCATTTTCAATTTCATTGGAAACAAGTCATTCATTTGGGCACAAGTCTCAGTTGCTGGGAAGGTTCTTCTCATGTTTCCTTTTGCTAATTCATGCCAATATTTGTCGCAAAACATTGCTGTCCTACTCGTCGCTGCGTTGTAAGGTAATGTTAAACTGTTGCATTATGACCTACGACATTTCAGATCAAGTGGACATCCATTTCACGCCCACAAAGTATCTGAACAAGGGAAACCTTTTGCGTATTTTCCTTTTGAAATTACATTTCCCAGCATTGTGTTATGACACTAAACAATCGATTAATATTTGATTCAAGTTATGACAGACGTGTCGACAACGTAAACAGATCCGATATCAAATGGAATGCGTTCTATAAAATCAAGATCCAAATGAGTGTGTATCATACCAAAACAGTTTTCCGTATTTACCTTTCTATGCCCTGAATTATATTGCGTCGTAATACTAAACAACGCTTCTATTAATTTTCTGAGACTGAAGTTTGCAGAATAATAGCTGAACTTTATATAGAAATTGCAACAGAAAAAAAACGAAACGTTGGTCAAAAGTTCCAAGAATACGTAAAAAACTTTTTATGCTTTCACTCGCTTGTTTTTGGGCCTCGATTATCGGATTTCTTCTTGATAGTTTCCGTTTTTGTGAATATTGAGCCCGCAACAATTCACAGACTAGAAACGCTCCATAAATACCTGTTTTTGTTGTTGGAGGATAACGGAAACCATTCTCAATTTCAATCAGAAAAGTGCGTTCACGTGTTTATTAAACTCATTCAAAACAAAATTCTATTTCAGTTCCAGAGTGAATGGCTAGACGTTCTTTGTCAGTTTATTAAATCCGATGATACTATGCATCGATAATTGAAACTCAAGTGAAAATGAAAATCACAGATTCAATTTCTCATGAAGTAGCAACACGTTCAATAGATCGCACAAAATTACGTCATCAGCCCATCAGATATTTACAGAAAAGAACAGAACGTTTAATCAATCACCCTTGAAAAAACACACCGTAAAATTTGAAATAAAATCCCTATTTATTCCGGCGTGGAGGTAATCAACATCCTCGTACTTATAGAAGCGGCGTAAAAACTTTTATAGACTGCAACGAAACTTAATAGGGGCGTGGAAGACTCACTTTATCTAATTTTACGATCTTCTATGGTGCGTAAATACCCCCACGCCAGCACCAAGAACAAACTCAGGTGGAGGGAGAGAAGTAGAAGGAAAAAAGCGCCGAAAAATAAAGAACGAGGACAGAAGAGAAAGAGAGAAACAGTTTCTATTGCTTTCAGATGGTTAGCTAACTATGAAAGATGATAAAACATGGTGTAAGTAAACTTGCAGGTTATATTACTGATTATTGCGATTTTATCACTAAATTATTTATAGCATTCACTATTTCGATCTTGTACCTTCTGCAAGTAAAGAGAGACGGCCAGGCAGACGGTCGCAGACTCTTCTTTTTCTCTCATCTCAGAGTTTTCGGTGTTATTGTTGCGGATATTCGGATTTCTAAATTTTTAAATTTGGCTTTATTGGGCCGTACCTTTGATGAGTAGAACTATTTAATTTATCCGTCCAGAACGCGAGTGCCATTCGTTTATGAGGTATACAGGAGAGTCAAGGGAAGTCCATGTTTACGGAAATATAATTAATTAAAAAATAATTAATGATACAAAGATTTACTTTTAAAAGTGTGGGTCATAAGATAGTCATTAATTCTTTCCCAATCAAATTTCTTCCTTAAAAAATATGAATCAGCTTCATTTAAATTTCTTTCACTTGCTGAGTTAGTACCAGAAATATAAAATATTCACGCTATTCACGCCAGCCAAACGTAAACTGCAATTTTCATTTCCACTTTTCACGCAATTCCCACTCTTTGTTTAGATGTTGCAACTTCGCTGCATCTTTAATTCTGCGTTTTATTTCAAATCATGACTCGACTGGCGGAGTCATTGCGCTGCCAACTAATGGATGTTGTGTTACCTGCTGTGACACTCCAGCGAAATTATCGCGTTTAGGTCTCTAGTTCCCGACCTCGCCAGACGGCCGTCAGAATTGCAGCACCTTCGCTCGTCACAAATGACAACCCGAGTGTACAACAATGATTCGAGTCTTGAAAGTGGGTACAAAGTTAGGTGATGAACAGGCTGTAATGAAATTGAAAAATTGAAAAAAACGCTCCCTACGGAAATATGTTTCTGAGGCCAAAGTGGTAAAGGAATAGTTTATTACTAATAATTTTGGAAACACGCATGTGGATACTTTTCACCTGAAATGACTTTTCCTGAATACTCCATTAGTTCACACCTGAATAATCCATTAGTTCACAATACTCCATTAGTTTCCTGCAAACTCCCATTAGTTCACATATTTGCATTTATGTACTACCTCACATTTTTTATTGAAGTTACAAAATAATTCTTATACTTCCCAAAGTTAGAAGAATATATACATTCTTCTTCAAATTCACAAGTCTGAGATAATATTTGATGTCACAAGATAATGCCACAAGATTTGCTTGTCAATATTACAAGTTAAATAAAAGCAATTAAAAAGTAATTTACATTCGAAAAATTTCATGAATATATGTCTACATTACTGATCTTTTTTTTTCAAATCGCTCTTTTTGGACGCCAACGATTTTTACTGCACCACCATGGCGACAACAATTATCATTAGAGAGAGAGAGAGGGGGGTAGAGGCCACATTAACCATAGTAACAACTAGGAAAAGCCGTATCTCAGCAAGTGCTAAAGCTAATCAGAAAATTCCCTTTGAAAGTCGCCCAATTACCTTTGTTAAAAACAGCACACCAATTGTTTTCACGGATCAAATGTTATTAAAAGGGAACGTCGTAGACATGAGTCTTTGTGTGAAACTGTATTTCATTTTATGAAAAGAAAATGTCACGACCAGCTGCATTCCAATGGCTTCGGAGATAAATCACACATTTCGCTTCCAACAAGATCCACAACAGAAAAATTGAAACAAAAATGGGGTGTACTTAGAAGGAAGCAAAGGGCTTCGTTAAATTATTTTCACCCGTGAGTTTATCCCCACTAAGCAGCTTTGAGTTCCCAGGTTGGGTGGTGCCCGTCGGAGGATCACGAAGGAAGGAGAATACGCCAGCCTCAGGTGCCAAGGATTACGGGCGGGTAGCTAGGCTGCTTCTGCTAAGGATTAATGACTTCATCTCAGACGACAGCAGCTGAATGATGGCGCTTTGTCCCCCATCTGCGCTTTGTGCAATTAGAATGACAAGGAGACTCGTTTCATCTATCTCGACAAATGCGTTATTTCTTTGGCGACTCTTCACGTATCGCTCATTGATATGTATTTATGAAGCAGTATAATTGCGACAGGATACTAACACCCTCAATCCTTGCTTTTGACGCACATACCCTCCTACACGATGGGGTTAAAAAGATAATGACGCGACTGATTTAATCAGGATAAAAAATGTGTAGGACACTAGAAGTTTTACAAACACTCCTACATATCAAACTACAATGAACCGAGAATCCATATAATTAATACAGTAAAATGGTGATCTGAGATATAGATAACCACTAGATGTATTCGTATGATCAGGGTGTTTATCGGTGTAAAAAAATTTTCTATTTCCGCAATTGTAATCAGTTTTGCATTTTCGTAATTCTTAAAAAGTTATTTACAAAAAAATAATTAAAACAATAACACAACGTCCTGCGCAAAATATGAGTTGGGGAACCTGCGGCATATCATTATTATAACGCCATGTCTCCGAGCGCATGGCCAAATATAAACAAATTGAACAATGAAAGTTGTGAATGTAAAAAAAGTTTACTGAGTTATAGACTGACAACAAAGTGTAATAAGGTATTCACAAAAAATAACTGTTACAAGAACTCAACGTTCTTCGCAAAATTTAAGTTGGCGAACCTGTAACTGCTGAAAGCGAATTTTGAAAGCGCCAATACATTTGGTGTTCGCGTGCGGTTCGGTGCGGTTGAACAGCGAATTTAGTTACAGAGAAGTGGCAGCGAATTTGGCTAACAGCGAAGGTTAGTATATTGTATCCGATTATATAGCACGCAGAGATAAGTTCTGTGCAATTTTTATATTAGTGTCTTATATTTGATATTTTGAATTGGTAGGTACAACATTTTTTTACGAGCACATGGCTTAATTCTGCATCCATCTTCGTGCAGCAGAATAGCATAGTTTCATGTGCGTGCAGTGCGGTTTACCAGTGGTTAAAGGTTAGTAATATCCAATTATATTGCAAGTCAATTGCATTCTGCCAACATACTCCAAGATGTGCAGTAGATTACATTGTTTGTATGGCTCACTTTTATCTTTTTTTACACTAAAGAGTGCCACAGTCGTTTGTATCTTGGCCCATAAGAATTTCGAAATTCCTGTTATTTGCATGTATTAAGATTTTAAGTATTAAATTTTAGTTCCAGTAACATTAAATCCTCAATGTTCATGAATGTCTTTTTATTTATTTTTTAGGACAAAGTTATTTTTGTAATGTTAGATAATCTCTTAAAATTTTTTTAAGATTCTATTTCTTTTAAAAGTTTCTTTTTCTCTTCAAATTCTTTCTAATATATTTGTATTTGTTATTCTTCAGACCTAAATTAACTGTTTTCACTCTATTTTGCGGTTATTTATAATATAAGCGTGCATTTTTTCAACAATTTTATTTCCCATATTTTGTTTTGATAGGTTCAACCTTCATTCTGCCTACATCTTGGTGCAGCTAAATAGCGCAGAGGGACTTGAAATAAAGGTTAGTTTAGAGATATATGTTCTGATTATTAAATATATTCAAGAAAACATTCTGCAAATTAAATAGCACTATGTATTATGATTTTAAGAATTACATTTTAGTTCCATTAACATTAAATCCTGAATGTTCATAGATTTTTTTTTATTTAGGACAAATATGCCACGTAAAATACCTCTTACACTGGAAAGAGAAGACAGAAGAAAACGGGAAAGGCGGTCTCTGTCAAATGACCATGCAAGTTCAAGCAGATGAAACGCATGGCATCCGTCGCAATAGAAGTGCAAGCAGAGACCTTCCACTTAGTTATGATGCTGCCAGAATATATAAATCTGACAGTGAAGTTCCATTGTTCAGTGTTGGTGGAATGGACTATAGATGTAGTCATTGTTCTGCAAAACTTTTCCGAGGTGAGCAGAATACTTCAATATGTTGCCATAAGGGGAAAATAAAATTACCCCCAATTGCCGTGCCTCAGTTTCTTAGAGAGCTAATCGAAGCAAATGATTCGACAACAAGAAATTATCTTGAAAACATACGGCAGTATAATAATGCTCTGGCTTTTGCATCTGTTCAGTTAAATGCTGTTCATTTACGAGGGTCAGGTCCTTATTGTCTAAAAATTCATGACTGCGCATTCTCTTTTTAAATTACCAGTTCCTATTCATGAATCATCTGTGGCCAAAATCAGAGAAGATTCTGTGGAAGCAAAGGTTTTACAAAAAGCATCACTAATTATTTGGGATGAAATATTAATGGTTCCCAAAAATGCTCTAATTGTCTGTAATAAAGTATTACAGAATATCATGAAATGTGATTCGTTGTTTGGTGGGAAAGTTATTCTGTTTGGAGGAGATTTTAGACAGACCCTTCCAGTTATTAGACGTACCCGTTTATCCATTGTTGAAAACTGTGTAAAAAATTGTTTATTTTGGAAGTTCATTAAAAAAAGAAAACTTACAGAAAATATTAGAGCAGCTGCTGATCAACAATTTAGTGAGTGGTTATTAAAATTAGGAAATGGAACATTGTCATCTCACCACTTACAAGATGAATTGGTGGAAATCCCTTCACAGTGTATATGCAATTACGATGACTTAATAAGCAATGTATTTCTTACCCACAAAATTAATGAAACAAATATTGACGCTCTAACAAATGTTGCAATACTGTGCACCAAAAATTACTATTGTTCAGAAATGAATAAAGACATTGTTGAAAATTGGGTGGAAGGTCCTTCTAAAACATATTATAGTATTGACTGTGTTGAAAGTGAAGATCACTCCTCTGCCCAGTTCTATCCTCTAGAATTCTTGAATAGTTTAACTCCATCAGGTCTCCCACCTCATATTCTTACACTGAAAATTAACACTATTGTGATGTTAATAAGAAATTTAAAGGTTAGAGAAGGTTTGGTAAATGGAACGCGCATGATTGTGAAGGCATTGCATGACCTCTGTATTTCTGCAGTAGTTATTGATTCAGGGAAGACTGTTTTAATACCCAGAATTCAGTTATGTCCTTCTGATTTAAGCCTTCCATTTATGTTGTGCAGAAAACAATTCCCGCTAAGAATTGCCTTTGCTATGACTATTAACAAGTCACAAGGACAGACACTTGAGCGAGTTGGTATTTATTTACCTACGCCTGTTTTCTTACACGGCCATCTATATGTAGCGTTTTCACGAGCAAGGTCGTTTAGAAATGTGTTCATTTCTGTGCTTGAAGGTAATAACCAATTCAAAGAAAATGACAAGTTATTCACTCAAAATATTGTATTCAGAGAAGTGATCTGAAATTTTATTTGTTTGTTAAATTTAATGTTGTTAATTTCATTTGTATTAGTAGTGACTTCATTATTATTGGTGTGTACTGATAATAATAAATATTGACTGTGTTGAAAGTGAAGATCACTCCTCTGCCCAGTTATATCCTCTAGAATTCTTGAATAGTTTAACTCCATCAGGTCTCCCACCTCATATTCTTACACTGAAAATTAACACAATTGTAATGTTAATAAGAAATTTAAAGGTTAGAGAAGGTTTGGTAAATGGAATGCGCATGATTGTGAAGGCATTGCATGACCTCTGTATTTCTGCAGTAGTTATTGATTCAGGGAAGACTGTTTTAATACCCAGAATTCAGTTATGTCCTTCTGATTTAAGCCTTCCATTTATGTTCTGTAGAAAATAATTCCCGCTAAGAATTGTCTTCACTATGACTATTAACAAGTCACAAGGACAGACACTTGAGCGAGTTGGTATTTATTTACCTACGCCTGTTTTCTCACTTGGCCAGCTATATGTAGCATTTTCACGAGCAAGGTCGTTTAGAAATGTGTTCATTTCTGTTCTTGAAGGACCAATTCAAAGAAAATGGCAAAATGGTTTTTCACTCAAAATATTATATTCAGGGAAGTGACCTGAAATTATATTTGTTTGTTAAATTTAATGATGTTAATTTTATAGTGTGTACATTTTATAGTGTATAAATTTTATTTTTGTGTATTAAATTTTATTTATTTTCTTCTCAAATTAGTAATTATTTACCTATGCCTGTTCCACATTTATTTAGCATTTTCACAAGCAAGGTTATTAATAAATGTGTTCATATCCATTCTTGAAGGGAAGGACCAATTCAATGAAAGTGGTAAGTTATATTCACTCGCGAGCAAGAAAGCCTTTATTTATTTATTGAGGCAATTTTTTCTTTGTTGGTTTTTATAGTTTATTTTTAGTGATGGATTTTTGAACATGGATTGTAATTTTCAATAATAAAGGTTATTGATATTTTGTCCTGTTATTGATCGTGTTGGTCAACATTGTCATGAATGTTATTGATATTTTGAATTTATTTATTCTTAAATTATTGTATTTGGGAAGAATTAATTATATCAAGTCCCATTATTCATACATTTTGATTTGTTAGTGTCCTACTGAGAATCTGACTTAAAGAAAATTAGTACATTCTGCTGTGATAAAAATCTTAAATTACAATGTTGAATTAGATGCAGTGGCTAAAACTTTTATACATAAAAAAATGAACTCCCAGTATATATAAAAGAAAATTGTCATTAAGGGAATTTTAAAAATATTGAACTTCGTGCGAATTATTCGCACGGGCACTACTAGTAAAATTAAAAAGTGATATGTTATCTGATAATTTAAACTTAATCGGGCGTTAGCACGCGTAATGCTCATTAGTTTTAATAAAACACGTATTTATATCATTCTTATAATTGAAGGAATAATCAGTCAAAAATAATGTGCGAAATTACGCCAGAGTCATTATAAAAACACTATATTTACCATATTCAATGTAGGTTTTTTTTGTTCGCATCAAATTACTCTGATAAAACATTTTCATAACGAACACTATTAACTGGAGAGAGCTGTGTGAAGTTGATCACAGACAAAGTACGTTTCTGTTTAGAAAAACACGGACTTGTCGAAAGATTGACTCCTTTTAAACAAACACAAGAGAGCCCGAAATAAATTTAGAAAACTCTACCGGTGTTGCCGTATTTTGCATGTACTCAGTCTCCAAACTCACTACTGATATCAGTTAGTATAAAGAATGTCATATCCCAAAACTCTTTCTCTCAACATATCCTTAAACCATAAGTAAAAATATTCACAAAAAACTGTTTTCTATCTTATTCCAATAGCTCAAAAATTACGTTACAATCGCGGGGATGCAAGAAATTATGTTGCAAATCTTATCTTTTGAAGAATCGTAGACGTTTGCCTTCAGTACATTCTCAGCTCTTTGTTCTTCCTTTTATGATTCCTTCTTCGCCGTTGCATGCGGGTTTACTGAAGACACTTAGAGTAAAGTAATCGTAATGCTAAGGATGGAGAATTAAAACACAGGAGTTTAATAAAATGGATGACGCATTCTAACAATATGTTGAGTGCGGGTATTTAGAATACTTATTCAAGATGTCTTTTTTTGCTTATTTTACTTCATTTCCTTTCCGCGAAGATCATCAATGAAGAAAGAAAATGTAGAGTTAATCGTCCGGGATTAATAAGAAGAACGAATATTACTGGGCCGACCTGCCATTGAGAGTCATTTAGTTCATTCATAAAAAGTACGTAATTGTGTGATGAATTATATATAACGATGCCAAAGTAAATAAATGAACTTATGTGCATGAAATGTATTTTTTAAAATATATTGTAGGTAATTTTAGTCGAATTATTTACGAAATCACTTAGTACAAATTGATTTTGAATTTGGTTGGAGAGCTAACGACAATTGTGTAAATTGTAAATTGTAGTTCGTAACATGAATTCACTCAAAGGCACCAAAACGGAAGATGATGTATACTCTCAGTTCAATAATATTAGAAGCACATGACAAAGTGAAAACAAATTCTTGTTTTGGTTCTCTAATGTCTCTAAAAACATTGGTAGTAGTCAATGCATAAATTATAAGTAAGGAATGAAATTAATATAAGCAAACGATGGAAACGGAACGAACTGAAACGTCATTTTTCCTTTCATGCAACCTTTGTTTTTCATAACCAATGTAGCAACGCAGCATGGCTTCATTGTAGCCACTGACATAACGGGAAGACCGTTTACGCGGTGAGTAGTCGGGGTCCGAAAACCTCGCCTTGAGGGACACCGCGTTGTCCAAATGTTTTTGAGGCGCGCGCGGTCAGCGGCCGCGGCCTGAAGCTGCCGGAGGAGGGGGAGCGGATGCCGAGGCCGTGAAGGCGGAAGGCCGCGGGCGCCGCGCGCGTCCCGCGCTCCTGGCCCGCACGCACGAGCTCTGCACCGCGCCGCCTCAAGAGGCACGCAGAAAGAGAGAGAGAGAGAGAGAGAGACGAAGGCGGAGGCCTGACAGAGACTAAAGAGGAAGACTGTCAGCAAGTGTGTCCTCAGAACATGTTTATGTGAAATTACGAAAAAACACCTGTAGGGCTTTCCAGCGGCTTAGTGTGAAACTAATGCACTACAAAACCTACATTTTTGGGCGAGACTCATCAGGATAATTTAATAAAAAAAATTACTAAATTCTACATATGAATGAAAACAAATTTATTGTTTATTTAACAACCAAACCACTAATAGTCATATTTTTTATTGAATCATGTTTGAGGAATTCTTTAAACATAAAGAAGAACATTAATAACATTATTTACTGAGATGACGTTTATATTTCACCAAATATAAAATAAGACGATAAGCATTGTTTTATTTGTATTTACAAGATAGTTAAACGTTATGAAAGTAAACACTGAGCCATTGATAGGTGGGTTTAGCAGTGAATACCTTAGTAGTAGGCACGGTAGGTAATGCCTACCCTGATGAATATGAACTGGTATAATGCATTTCATAATATTAAAAAATTAAATTACAATTTTAATAGCTTTTACATTTTTCATCTGGAAATATATAATGAACATTTCATTATCGTGATACGAGCCATTTCAACCATTTTCTAGCCGCCCGTGTGCTATCTCTCGGTCTCTACCTGCGAAGACATGCGCCCGCTTGCAGAGTAGGCACGCCCGACAGTTGCCTCGCTTCCAACCGTATTCTGAGAAAAGGCCCAGAATTGAGCATAGACCATGCTCGATACATGCGCATTCTGTATAGGTCAGCGAATTCTCTTTCTGTGTACCCACACGCAAGACTCCGACTTTCACTCACATGCAAGCCGCATAGCGTGTGTGTTCACTATTTTGTCAACGAGTTGACAAGCGGAAAAGGTGATGTTTATTTAGGAAGTATTAATTATTTTGTTTCTTGTAGACCTACGTATATATGAAGTAATATACATAGTACAGAGGAAGTTATGTAATGCTGCGGAAAATCGATTTCGAGATTTCAACGAAAACACACGATTTAGGATTCCCTGATACCGAAATGGTATTTTTTTAAAACCGTCCGTCCGTCCGTCCGTCCGTCCGTCATCCATCCGTCCGTCCATCCGTCCGTCTGTCCGCTGGTCCGTCTGTGAACACCCCTAGCGCCTAAACCATACGTAGATTTTTTTCGTAATGGGTATTACCCGGTTGATCTAGCTTGAGTCGAAGCTTTGTGATTTTAAAAAACTTTCTTACAAATTTGGAGACCCTTTCCATGAAGCTCCAGGGACATTTTCAAAATGTTCTCAGAAAGGGCTCCAATTAAAAAAAATATTTTGGAAGAATAGTGTAAAAAATACACTTACCAAGAAAGTCCGTTTACTGTACTAACCAGTAAAGGTTCGTTTATCTGTTAACAACGAATTTTGGTAAATTTCAAAAGCTTGACATTTTGAATTGCGAATGGTCTCCTGTAACTACAAAATTGAAAATAGTTATTTTTTCTTCAAATGAAATTTGTTGTTCATATTTAATTATTTCATTAACCCTAGATTACAAAGGCGACTTGTACCAAACGTTGTTGCAGAGGCGTAGCTTGACAGACTACTTTGGCTAAAAATTAAGAAAAACTCATTTTTACAACACTAAATTTAATGGATTGAACATTTGTAATATAGAGTTACAAAATACATTTTAAAAGTTTTTGTAGATACTCCTAAATAACTTGATTCTCACAGCACACACTTGTTGGAGCTGTCTTCCCATGGCTTTTGAGAAGCGCCCGCAGTAGTACCTCGTCATGCGACCTTTGTTGTGATCGCTGTCGTCCCAAAATGATTGCTAAATGTTCAGAACAACACTTAAATGCCACAAGACAATGTACTTATTATTCATTTTCGTACTCATTATTCACAATATTAGGCAATATAGCGCCAAAAAACTGGCGTAATTACAAAGAGGTAGTTTACTGGATGACGCGTGTTGGCGTACACCGGAAATAGACACGCACAAGGTTGCATACATTTCACTGGCTAGTCACACAATGAAGATACCTAGAGTTTCAGAAACGGGGAGTAAGAGGACAGAGGTAGGGGAAGCTTTCTGCACTAGTTGCGTCGTCTGACCGACGAGCCTTCGTATAACTCGGTGGTAAGGACAGGATACCTATTTCCCATTCTTGGAAACTTTCCGTAATAATTTCTATACCAAAACCTAACAAAAACCCTGCCAACCTACAGGCATATTAGCCATAGCTACAGACACATTAGTCTTATTCCCATTAAAAAATGTTACAAAAATGTTAGAAAAAATGTTAGAAAGAGACTCCGTAAAGTTATAAATCAAAACAATATTATTCATCCCTTTCAATTTGGTTTCACCCAAAGTCATTCTACAAGTCACCAATTACCGAAAATATCCTTGAAGCATTTCATGCTGGTCATTATTTAATTGCAGTCTTCCTCAATGTCGCTCAAGCAGGGTCTGGTACGAAGGGATAATATACAAACTCAGGAAACTAGGTATACCGAAATTCTTAATCAACACTATATCAAATATCATTAAAGATCGCACATTTATTGCGCAAGTGAGCCAACCGTTTTTTCACCACGAAGAAGTACACCAAGGGTTGCACAAGGTTTCCCGTTGTTTCCAGTTGTCTTCAATATTTACATTTCAGACATTCCAACACAACGTAATGTAAACACTGCGCTTTTTGCAAACAATATTGTCATTTTTGCCTCTGATCAGTATCTCAATACTACAAGGAACTTAATTCAGGGACACCTCACGACTATAGAAACATGGAGTAGAAAATGGAAAATGAACATAAATCCAAATAAGTCCGCATTCAAATTTTCACTCTACGATTTCCAGCCTTCCCACACCCACTAAAAGTAGACTCGACTCTAATACCATGGTGCTCCACAACTGCCCATTTCCGTTATCTATGGGTCCTAATGGATATCAGATTGCCATGGAAAGACCACGTTACCTCCAAGGTGAACGAAGCAACTATTTGCTATACGCTTAGATATTCTTCAACAGTCACTCCATTCTGCTCTCCTTATACATAACGCAGTTTTACGTCCGTTAGTCACGTACGCTTCTCCAGTCCGGTGGAACGCCGAACGTATTCAAATATTCCAAAATAAGGTCCACAGAGCTGCAGTTAACGCCCCTTGGTGCATAAGCAACACAAATCCCCACAAAGACCTATCCATAGAACCGGTTTCTAATATATATCACTAAACTTTCCCATACATTCTTCCAAAGTCTACCCTCAGTTACTGGTGCATCTCATTACAATCTAGGTAAAGAACATCCCGTAGAACCTCGTATATGCAACCGACTCCCCTTTCATATCTTCCTCCGTAACTGACTGATTAATATCATTATCTAATGATAATGAAATAAATACTCCTCCCATCAATAGTCAACCGTATGTTTCTCCCACTTTAATAGCATGCAATTGTTCATTCTATGTTTAATAGGGGGGGTGGTCGCCGTAGCCACCCGCTTTGCCTCTTTTTGTCTGAAAATGCTCGCTCCTTACAACTGAAAAGCAAAATGGCAGAGCTTTGAACAACAGGCTCATTCTGCAATAAATGAAAGAAGATGTGCCTTTGTTTTCTAGGGTTAAGGGCATGTACATTTTTTTGATTAATGTAGTTTTCGCGCATTATTGCGTGCAATATGTGTAATTTTAAAAAATGACAGAAACAAGATTTTCTCAAAAACAGCTCCAATTTTTTTCTTCAAACTTTTGGTAGGGATAATGCTAAAATGGATGAGATAAACGCCATATTTCTCTATTCTCTTGTGTTTTTTTAAAAAAATTACAAAAATATAATTTCTTTAAGTGTCATTCACTGCTTCTCAACTGTTTGTCTGTTGTTAATATTTACATTAGCGGTGATTTGTTCACATTATTATATTTATGAGTACATGTGCTTTAAATAAGGTCATAGAAAGTTTCTGGAAAACTCAAATATTTTTTTGAGAAAATGAGCTAAAAATTCTCCAAATTCAGAATCGCTCTAACACCATTTTCGCAAAAATGGCTCCAATATTTTTTCAACGGACATTGCTAATTGAACTTTTTAATATGACATAAAGCTCCTTTTTGGGTATTCTTTTGTTGTTGTTTTTTAATTACAGAAAAATATATTTTTTTTAATGTCTCTCACGCCATTAATATGCACTTTTCCAGCAATTTGTTAACACCATTGCGTTTCTAAGTGCTTCAAATGACTTCAATTTAAGTTTTTTGAAAACTCAAACACTTTCTGTGAAAAAGAGCTTCAAATTTCGCATTTAGAGTTTCGCTTAAACACGATTTTCTTAAAAACAGCTCGAAAGTTTTCAATGAAATTTGTCATTTAGGACGAGATTTTACTCTTTTTTAATAATCTGAAAGTAATATTTCGGTTTTACCATTAGGAAACCTAAAAATCGAGAAAATGTCTGAAAAATGTATACTGGGTGGCGATAGATGACAGTCGGCAAGTGTATGTGTTAAGTTCAAATAACTACCCAGACCAAAGAAAATAGAAAACTAATACGAGAAAGTCTGTGCCAATCTGTTGCACCACTAGTTACTTTCTCGTATACGTACGTAAATACGGAGTAATTACACGAAATGTAGAGAAAGTTATGTAATGCTGCGGAAAATCGATTTCGAGATTCCAATGGAAATACAAGTTAGAGGCCTCCTGACAACGAAAAAGTTGCTTTTTTTTAAATTGTCTGTCCGTTTGTTTATCCGTCTGTCCGGCCATCTATCTGTCTGTCTCTCCGTCCGTCCGCCTTTGCACACCAATAGCGCCTAAAGTTTAGGCCCTATACGTAGATTTTTTCAAAAAGGGATACTCCTCGGTCGATCTGACTCGTCTGAAAGCGCTGCGATTTTGAAAAACATTCTTAAAAATTTGGGGGTACTTTAAATGAGCTTCGGGGACCATTTCAACATTTTCTAAAAATTTGCTCTCAATTTTTTCATTAGACTTTAGAGACGCTTGAGTTGTCACAAACGAATAAATCATCATCAACAACGCCCCCACATGTCCGATTTCATTCAAAACACTCTTTAGACACTCCCATTTCTAATAAGGACAAAGTGTGAACATTTCAGCGAGTATTTTCGGCTGAGTACTTTTTGTGTCTATGTGCGAGACACATACGCGCATTCCCTTTTATTTATATAAAGATTAAGGAAACTACTTGGAATAGAGATGGACATTTCGATATTAAACGTTCATCAGAAGCTGTATAATAACATGGAATCTCAAAAAATCACATATGTAATTGAGTGAATCTGAAACGCCTGGGAAAAAAATTGAATCAGATTTCTGAATTATTGTCACAGCAATACAAACATGCAACCCTTTTTTAAGAATCTAAATATCTTCAAATCACGTCTGCCCGTGCTTTGCAATGTAATGCTATCAGTGAGACAGTGGTTATGAAATTACAAAAAAAAAAAAATGGATTGAGGCGGGATATGGCGTACATGCCTCATTCCCGGGCTCCATTGCTGTTCAATTATCTGTTTTGCGTCCATGAAAAATTGTTCACAAGACACCATTGGTGTTTAGATTCATTGTTTTTAAATCGTGAAGTGGAAGCCATGCCTGAGTGAAGGGGCCCAGGTGAAAGCGAGACGGCTTGCCCGCCAGGAGAGGTGCCCTCGTCCGGCGGGAATTGCCTCGCCACTGCGGAGCGCTAATAAGCCCTAATGAGGGGATTCCCCTCTCTGGCTCCGCGCGTGCCCGGGCCACAGACGGCCCCAGCACGCCCCTGCGGACGGGCACCCTAGTTGCCTACCCGCACCGATTCCACCACTCCCTTGCGCCGGATCCATTACAATCTCCTCCGGCCCTCCGTCCTAGCCTTTCGTTTCTGCCCTTTGTTTCTCCCCTTCGTTTCTGCCTTTCGTTTCAGCCCTTCCTTTCGGTCCTCCGATCCGACTCTACGCTACCGAACCAATCGCTTCCGGCATCTCCACATCTCAGTCTCCCCCTCCACCCTTGGATCCGCTCCCACCTCTGCCCCGCCTCGCCCCCACCTCCAACCCCCACCACTAGGAGCCGTGCCCTCTGGTGCGGCGACGCTAGCGCTCTGGTTGGCGGCGAATTAATTAGCACTCCGCACGCGCGACCCCAGCACTAATGTTCTTTCCAACGTAAGGAGGAGGAATGGCAAAGGAGGAATGCAAATGTCACCAGGGCGAGACATAGGAAGATAAAAAAGCAAGTTTTAACGCTACGTGGGATTACATTTATTTCTTCAACCTTCTATTGCACACTGTACTACTCTGATCTATTTTAAGAGCAGTCTAAAATGAGGGGTGTCAATTTGTATTAGAAATTATTTTTCGGCATTGTTTAGTAGTTTGGAGACAAAATGTGATATTGCAAGTGAATGGCTGTCGTTTTCTACATTTTAATCTACTTGCAAATATCCTAATATCTTTTTGTGTATCCCAGACACAGAGCAATGCAGGCCATTCTCAGCCAGCTCATCTAACTGACGAGATAAGACGTAAACGCCGTTATACGTTTCAAGGAATCGCGCGCTACAAACAAATCGTGGCAGGCACACACTAAGGTACACAATCAATAGTCCAACGCAATTCGAAATCATAAAAAGTATCCAAACATAAACGAAGCAGTCTTATCGGGGATTATGCAAAGTGTAGTCGCGGTGGCGGCTCAACCTCAGCGTTGAGATGCAAGAGGTGGCGCGCGGGCGGGGGACCGTGATTGGGCGCACTTGGCGAACGCGCGTGGGGTTCAAATCCACGCCCGAGAGGGCCCCGCGCGGCCCGGCTGCACGTGTCGCCGCCACGTGGCCACGTGTCGTCGCCTCCACCCCCGCAGCCGGCGTGACCGAATTTCAGAGTTGGACTCTTTATGTGTGGCGGTCGCTGCGCCTCCTCCGCCCCCCCCCCGCCCCTTCCTGCCGCGGTGGCGGAAGGCGAAAGTCTGGAGTAGCAGGCAACTTTTGTTTCACGCGCGAAAGGATCCGCATGGTTTTGACGTGAATTATAACTAAACAAGACGGACTCCACGAGGTCTTCGACCCAGCAGCTGGCAGCTGTATGAATAATACATTGTTTGTTGCCACAGTTTCGACAGACTTCAGTCTCTAGTTTGACCTCTTCCGGAGGCGCGGAAGATACGAGAGGGTTGCTGCCTATTGAGGATTTATGGGAAGATATTGAAGAATGGATCCGTATCGAAAGATAAGTCGCTAACTCTCCAACTTTCACCTCATGAAATACTGCTTAAGGAATGCTATAAAAAGCTGTAGTCACATTAAGGAATGCTGAGCTGACCCTCTCCAACAAGCAATTACCGCAAACTCACTGTCGTTTCATGTAAATGCGGTATCGAATATATTCTGCCATACATTCACTTGAAAACAATAGCGATGTGTGTGACGAAAAATAACGTGAAATAGATATTAAAGAGAATTTATCCACAAGTAAAATGAATTCGAAAAGACGGTCAATGTAGCATGGTAGTACAGTGTTCAAGCACTTAAGGACGTCTCTAAGATATTGTGGCGAGCCGACATTAGAACATCGCACGTCACAGTATGGAACTGGGCGTGTCTTATGATGGAATAAATTAAGAGTGCTCATGATAATATAATTCTCATAAAACTCGTGCAACATTTTATACTGTATAATTAAAGTAGACGTGAACAGTTCACACAGTAAATTAAAACCGATTTGAAAAGATTGGAAAGAAAAAGGAATTGCTTCTAACTCGCATTTTATGACCCTAATTTGATTATAATTTATTTGAATATTAATAAGGCTGAATAAAATTTGCATTAATCTCTCAAAGATTTAGGCATTCTATACCGATTACCTCTCACATCTTTTCTGGCTTTCGAATTCTAAAAATATCGTAACTGTTCTTCATAGATGTTCATTTATTGAGACAATATGCGCTTATGTTTATTAGATTATAAGAACTTAAGCTGCTCTTCGTAGGTGTTCAATCACTGACACTACCCATATTTATGCTTGTATTTACTATATACGAGATTATAAGAATTGAAAAGAAAAATTCAAACAGATCACTTACTTTGTCACAAAATCACGGTCAAAAACTAAATTAATATGCGTTTGAAAAAATGAATCTATTCTATTTTTAATTACCTCTTTTCCTCGTACCTACAAAGAAACGTTTTATCTAGCTGGCCTGGACTGGCTGAATTGTGTAAATATACAATCAATCACACTTTAAAAAAATCGACACCATATTTGACAATTGATGACATACCATTGATGGATTTTGGTTTCAAGTCTTGATTGAAATTGCTAGTGGATCATCTTTCGGAACCTAACCATCAATACCCATCACAAGAAAGCTAGTTTTACTGAAGACCTCAACAAGTACAATAAAGCCCCATCTATTAAAGAAACCATCCATCATGCTTCTCACAATACCTGACACATCAAACAAAGCACTGACGTCATAAAGAAAAGTTAACAAGGATGCTTTGTGTGTTTCGTACACGAGGAAAGCTTAACCAACACTGCTTTCGTATATCAGACACGCCGCATCGCCAAATGCATACTCAACGTTCCATCAACCAGAAAAGAGCGCGGCTCGTTTAACTAATCTTCGTATCAGACGCGGCGACGCGGCAACATACCGGTTCCAGCCTAAAGAAAATCAAAGGCAATTACGAACAGAATAGTAGTAGAAACACATATGAACAATTACGAAGCGTTTTCGATAACTTATAATGTATTCCGATTAAAGAGAAGAAATCTCGTTGAGTAAAGACGCAAAGTTCCATCTTCAAAGAATTTAGAATCCCTCGCGCATTATGGAATGCTAGCATGGGTCCTTAGAAGCTGAAATATGACAGTCGAAGTAATGAAAGCGAGAAGCTGGGTGGGCGGTGATAAGAATTTAATAGCTCCGCTTTCAATAGGTTCGCCTTAGAGGTCAACGACCCGCCCGAGGCGACACTTCACCTTCGATTACCACCTCCCCCGAAATGCTTCGTAGCACAGGGGTGGCCATCTCCCTGCCCTAGGGCCGCAGGCTGCCTGCCAAGTGCATTTGTTACTTCCTCGTCGTTTGCGTAATTCCATTGACATAAAATAAAGGTGTGTATTTTCATTTCTTGTTATTTTTTGTGAAGCTTACTGTACAGAACAAACGAAAAAGTGTAGAAAAAATCTTTTTAAAATGTAGTTATAATAATTATGTATTTGTCCAATTATTATCTTCTGTTTATTAACAACACATTTTCTTTTCTTTATGATGGTATATTATAATCATATATCTTAATAAATTTAACCGAACTAATTTTAACGGCGTATAGAAAGTAACTAATAAAGTACGGAACGAAATCTGAACGAAAACATTAGTAAACACGCTCCTTTTTCATTTTCCAGGTAAATATGACACATTACTTCAACTCGTTTGCCACCGCTGTTCTAAGGTTTTCCCCTTCCTTTCGAAGTCCTTACCCCTGTAATCTCCATCATCAGACTCCATCTTTTCCACGTCACTCAAGTTTACTTCCATTCCCAGAACTCCCCATTGCTATTGCTATTGCTCTCTTCCAATGCAAACGTTATTTCGTTATCGACTCATTTCCTCCTCCCCTGTCCTTATCGGCCCGTACATTCTGTCCGTGATTTTCCCATTTCATTACTTCATTACGCTCGATGGGCTTCCTTAATCACATCCGTTGGACCTTATAAACCTTTCGTTGATAAATATCAACGGTTTCAATTCGCTGATAAGTTCACATTAGTATTATAATGAGTGATGCTGCTTCCAGACATAACCTAGCTTGATTTCGAGACACAGGATATAAAACAATTAATTTTTACTGATCGATTTAGTTCAACATTAGGATCTGACATGTGATTACCAACTTCATATAACTCGTTTTCTGTCTGCAGTGGCCTGTCCTTACCTACAGTCGTTCTTCCTATCTTTTTCGTTCTGAATTGTTTCTAGAGTCAAAACTTTCATCACAGAGGAGACTAATATCTTTCCTCCACGCTTTCATCTTCAACTTACCTAACTTCAGCAAGAGTGTTTTATTTCCAGCGCTTTAAAGTGTACCGTAAATACCTTTCATTGAAATCATACACATACTTTCAAAATGAGATTCGTTCATCGCACGATACTATCGAGTGTAGTATTATTGCAGAAAAGAATGGGCAAAGAAATAAAAGGGGTATTAATAACTCCCAATCGTTCATTTCTGCTGTACTTTCAAACGTACAATACTGTCTTAATTTCCTCTTTTCCGACTCCATATTTGTGTCATTACACCCCTCAGCTTTCAGCAACTGCCCTTAACTATTGTCAGCTCCACTTCACTCCTCCCCTGCTCCCCCGCCCCCGCCCTAGGCGTCGTCAGCGGCGCCGGGTATCGGAAAGTGCTTTATGGATGCGCCTGCCGCGCTGCCAGCGCGCCACCGCAGAAAGAAACCAATTACACCGTCCCTGACGAAGATCGACGACCCGAATTTTTTTATAAATCGATTTTTTTGGGTCCGGAAAAAAAACACGCAAAAATGCGCATCGCGCGCGGTCAGCTTGTATTTACGATTCGCTACCGAATCGAGGTGGTTTATGCGTTCGCTCGATCGCACGCCCCATCGACAATGAACGATCGACTCAGCGGTCAAGGCATGCGTCACCCGCTGGTCGCATTTGTTTCTAGCGCGCCTGCGGCCGAAGTCTTCCCTGTCGGCGACCAGGCACTCTCCGAACGTTTGAGAGACCTTCTTGCTCTCTGACACTTCCTGGGTCTAGTCCATTTTTTAAAAAAAGAGCGTAATTCACACTTTTCTCAATTTTCATTTTTCTTTAGCTGATTTACAAATGGAGCTATCAAACGACTAAGGAAACGCGTTTTTCATGTCTTTTATCCAGAAAATACTATATATAGTTGTTTTTTCTAAACGATGTATTTTACTGGCTTACTTCTGTTTAAAAATATAACTACTTGTGAGGTACGTACCAGAGCAGCTTCGAAGACAGGACAGAATTTTCACAGTCCATGAATATACTATTCTATTAGACAGAATCAGTAGTACAGGTAAATTATTATTGAAATAAATATCAGCCACTTGCGTTCAGAAACTGATGGAAAGTTAATGTAAGAAAATAAAAGAGTCAAAAAATAAGTCTCGCAGCGAAAGGATTATTTTTTAAACAGTACCCTTTTCTATATTGTATACTCTCACATATCAAAAGGATATATTAAAGGAATTAGTTCGGAAGCATCGACCACACTTCCTTTATGGCTATGAGACCACAATCATCGGTACTGCCACTTACACTGCCTTGTTCAAATGAGAAAATACACATTAAAAGGCAAAATAGCAAGATAAATAACAATGTAGTCAAAGATTCCCACATTCATGAAGATTTCTATTCTAAAGAACTTTCTTGGCTAACGGAAGACACAAATAATGAGACAAGCTGCTGAAAAAATTATAACTGATAAATTAAGAACGTATTGTTTATCATGTTAAAATTATAATTTCTTTCTGGAAATAAATCGTATTTGTATTCTGATGCAGTTATTAATCTACTTTTTCAAATTTACTAATTGTATTTTTTAAAGGGCGTTCATTTAAATTATTTATTGCTCATAATCTGAAAATGGAACATAAGAAAGTATTTTATGGTTACAATATGAATTTAAGATGGTCAATGGTTTGCAGAGAACTAAATAATGTTATAACCCTCGGTTTTACATCTATAGAGTTCTTGCATTTCCTTAAAAACTTTGCAAAATCTGACATACATTTTTTTAAAAACGGTTTCAAATAAAAGAAGTAGAAAATAGTTCATTAAAGAAACTATCAAAGTTTGAATATTTAAACTTTGTATCTCAATTAAAAGTTTGTAAATAGATTCCGCTCGAGGAATCTGTGCACTCGATGACCGTCATAGCGAGCACTAGAAGAAAGGCACTGCGCATGTGCAGTGGAGCCATCTACGCAAACTATCGCCATGCAGAAAACCCCTGGTCGCCCAATATGAGCTAGGAAACCTATTCGTCAAGAAATTTCTTTTCCTTGCGTTAGTAATTTGTTTCTCCTCCGTTAGTAATTTGTTTGGTTTTTTATTTTATGCGTTTTCTTACTTGAAAGTAGAATGTAATATTTTCGTGCCGAGGGTGGAAATCAAAGTTTGTACGGCGGCTTTCAGTGAAGCCGTTTCCCTCCCCTGAGACGTCACCCGTACAGAGATTTCTGGCGCGAACTCTATATAGCAGACGTATTGATTGACAGGCAAGTGGAAGGATTTCAATGCTGCAAATAAATTTATAATGTAGCATTGGCCAGGCATTTATTTATCGCAATCACTATTAGACAGGAAAAGGGAATCACTTCTGTCGGTAGCGTCAAATGGATATAATTTTATTCGCAACCGCTGCGTTGCCCCGGCCACTCGTCTTTCCTGCGCGAACATCTACTTCCGGCTCCGGTGCGTCCGCCTGCCCCGTTCGCCCCGACGCTCCCCGCCCCGCTCGACCCTTTCTCCGACGCCACGAAGTTTCTGTTCAGACCTTATATTTCTCAAAGTTCAATTGCGCTATAGGAGTGAATATCAGTTAAAATTATTTTAGAAGAGACCGGCAAACGTGGTACTGAAGTCACTACGGTGCCTCTGACCGATAGGGCCTAGGGTTTGAGACCCGATGATGACACGACAAAGCTACGTCGAATTCAGCCGCTGTCTGGAGGAGAATGCTAGCGGACGGCTACTCTGATCGGTAGTTTGACGTGGTTTCTCCGATCAACACCAGGGAGCAGTACCCTAACAAACGGGCTACAGATTGCGCGCGATCTTTCCTTCCGCTTCCTTGTCCTATCCTCACACTTTATTGACACACACGCACATTCTTACATCCACTACACTACTACACATGTTAGAAGGCCAGTCGGGAGTTTACAGGTTGTCCCGGCTGCGGCGGTGCCCCGCTGGTGGGAGATACATGCTTGGAAAAATCACCGCAATCCGACGTACAGGTCGGCTCCGGATCTCGCCATCCTGTGGGGGCATAAAACTGCCACCTCTCGGGATAAAGCATGTATTGCACTTACGTGACTAATGACCTTAGCATGTCAACACGTGTCAATCACTAGCCAATCCATCATTTAGAAGAAAATGCTACGGATGTATAGAAATTTTGAAAACAGTAAAGCGTTTGCATTGGACTTCTGCTAAATGAAAGGAGTGAGAAAAAAAGGATTATGATAGATTTCTTTTCCTCATAATCTTCTGTATCTAGAAACTTTCCTTTTACTTTTAAATTAATTCGTCTTCTATTTCTTTAAGAGCGGTTTAAAACGGTGGATTTGTATAAAACAAACAAACGTTCTTATTTACATAAATGCAAATGGTAAATCGAAAAAGAAACCAAAGTTATGGGCGAAAAAATACTGAAGGTTTCTGTAAAAGTCCTATGGAAAACGGATTACCTGTTCCGAGATTAACCGGGTCAGATAGAGAACAATGTAAAAATAATTTCTTGAGTTTTTACTTCCCTATCAATAAGTTAACACAAATTGTCAGTTCTTCTCGAGTCTTTGCTGCCAAAGTAATTAAACTAGTAATTTTTCGGAACGTTTGTTGTTCGCCAGTTAGCCATTCTAAATTGCACTGTCGTACTAATTTGCCGAAACGGCGAATTTTTACCTACAAAGGTAGAGAATGCTTTGATTAATGGCAATCTTGAGGCAGTTAAATTATTATTAAATTACATTTAAACGTTATAAATTTGTAAAATTCTTGAAATTAAGCTGGGTTGTGGTCTGCAGCCGGGACCGTTTACCATAAATCCGCAAATGAGCAAAAAATGTGAGCTTTCAGGATAAATACATTAAACGATCCTAAAACAACCACGAAGGCCTCTCAGCCATTTTCATCCACACCACTTTATTCAAGAGCATTCTTCTGAATGCAAAATCAAAACAACTTTCCCTCGCGGCAGCTTGTCTAATTACCGAAGCGCATTCCACACAGCTACATATTCAGCTCGCTGACTAGCCGCGAAAAAGAGATGTCTCCTTAAACCAAAATATATCTCTCAAACAGGTAATAAAATCTAATCATTATGATCCGCACAAAACTCTTCATTGGCGTCTCTTTTACACGCGGCGGGTTCTTGCATAAAACGGGTCGTGGGAAGCCGGCAAAGAGTGTACGTAAATAACGAGATATAAAAAGATCTTAACAAATCCCAGCTTTTACGAGCGCGATTTCGACTTCCGCTGAGAGGACGCCTTGCTGGTGGTGGGGACGGTCGCGGTGGCGTCTGTGATAGCGGTGATGGTAGCGTAGCCGTGACGTTGACGGAGATGGTGATGGTCTTGGCGGTGACGGTGGTGTCGGTGACGTGATGATGGTTTTTGGTGGTGACGGTCGAGGCGATGACGGTGGGGATAGGGAAGGTGGCAATGGGAATGGTGGCGGTGAATGTGGAGAAGGGGGCGGTGCCTGTGGGGACGGGCTGTATGGACAAGGGGCAGTGACAGTGGGGATGGGAACGGTGCCTGTGGGGACGGGCTGTATGGACAAGGGGCAGTGACAGTGGGGATGGGAACGGTGCCTGGGGGGACGGGCTGATGGACAGGGGGCAGTGACAGTGGGGATGGGAACGGTGACTGTGGGGACGGGAACGGGCTGTGTGGACAAGGGGCAGTGACAGTGGGGATGGGAACGGTGCCTGGGGGACGGGCTGTATGGACAAGGGGCAGTGACAGTGGGGATGGGAACGGTGCCTGTGGGGACGGGCTGTATGGACAAGGGGCAGTGACAGTGGGGATGGGAACGGTGCCTGTGGGGACGGGCTGTATGGACAAGGGGCAGTGACAGTGGGGATGGGAACGGTGACTGTGGGGACGGGGACGGGCTGAGTGGACAAGGGACGGTGACGGTGGGGATGTGGGCGATGACTGTGGAGAAGGGGGCGGTGCCGGTGGTGACGAGGGCCATGTCGGAGGTAGTGACGCCGGCGACGGCAATGAAGCAGCAAGAGGAACCTGACATTTTCCACGCGCTCATAATTGCAGGCTCGCATTTCCAGCAACTTCTGTACGTGAGTCGCCTACGTGGATACATCAGGGAAATAATCCTTTCTCGCCCACTTCCCGTCAGATGGGAGTAGCGGCGAGTGGATGTGCACTCTGAGCGGACTGCTAAGAACGATGGAGCGAAAACGCAAAGAAATTGGGGCATGAGAAGAAACGCGGTAGGGTACATGAAGGAAACGCGGAGGAAAAATGTGCATTTATGAGTTTTTGCGTAATTTGAAATTATCGGAATTTTTTCTCAAAAACCTCTTCAATTTTTTTAAAACTTTCTCCACATATGTAATAAGGGACGGCAAAAATTATTGTGCTAGTCGCATTTTTGGGTATTTCTCGTTGTTTTCGAAAAATGGAAAAAATTAAAAAGTACACAATTGAAGATTGAGGGTTCTGTCCTGACGAAGTGTGTGTGCAAAATTATCTCTTTAAAAAAAGGTCAAGTACAAGTCTGTAGAAGTTAGTAGTTTCCGCGTAAATTATGTTTGAATTTAATGAAACATATATGGGCGTCCCGTTCTACATAACGATAACATTGTAATATTGCTAGAAAGTATGTGCGGTTGTAGTACCTCTAGTTATACAGTGCGACCATATTATATATGTGCCGCTCGCGCGGGCATTTAGACTCAGCGAACGAGGCCACGGATGCAGGGAAAATCCAGACAGGTCTGTCGGAAGAATCACCGAAGAGGGAAGATGGCTTCGCTGCCGAACGTTTAGGATCAGGAGAGCGTTCATGTCAAAACACCACGCGTGATAATTCTGACTCCATACACGGTATGTAAACCCTTAAAGGAAATTGAAGCATGGTGTGCGGTTGTGGGGTTCTGATGAAAATGACCGTAAATACGCACTCATTTAATATTTGGAAGAAATGCTTCAGGATACATAACGGTTTGACACATTTTACGTGTGTCATACACAAACACTTTCTGCTCGAGAGTGAGCCATCACAAACGGACTATTCAACAAGAGTGAAAAGCAGTCTGTTGCAGGGCGAGACCTTGAACCACAGCGTTCCGGGCGAGTTCGGCGCATCCTTCCACGCCGAGAGAGGGCTCGTCGGCCGTCCAGAAGTATCCACGATCGCGGTACCTTAATTAAATAGTCACACTGGAATATAGATTATTATTTATTATTTTTACATTATCAAGAAGTGAAGAGGATATTGAGAGGATAACTCTAAGGAGTTAGGAAATAAGTTAATTAGCAAATTAGCATGATGATAAGCAAAATGAAGAGAGGAATAGATAAATGCCAAAATTGCCCCAATAAGAACGACGAAATAACAAAGCGAAGTGACAATTCGAATTAAAATAAAGGCGATAAAGGTGGTAAAATAATAATTAGAATTGGTTCAATGCACTGTCCGGCAAAGTGAAAACGAGCATGGTTTACCAGGTCTCTTTAGAGATGCAACACCGTCAACGTCATCGAAGTTTCTGAACAAACACCGTGGTTCAAAATTAAAACATTAATTTAAAAAAATCGCGTCCCCAAACCATCAATGTTTTTAAATTGGTTCGGTAACCATTACTGTTTACGTGGGTGTATTAAAATCACGAGAGTAGTCACATTTATTGAACTTTAATTGAGATGTATAACTGACATAATAAAGTTATTAAATCATCAGAACTATTTGATAAACTTTTGTTACGTGATTATTTAATAGAAAAGTAATATAAAATTTATTTATCGACTAAAATCCTATATTAAATATTTTAAACGTTGGTCATATTCCTTGAAAAATGGATGGGTTATTACAGGTTTTTATTACGATGATATTTTTCATTCAAAAATAAAATATCAACCGGGTAAAAACATCAAAACAAATCATCAATGTTAAGAAACACCAGCTTCAATGAATCGATGTTAGGTACCGCCATGGTTTTATAAAACCATCTGCGTTTTGAAGGCGTCGTCGTCGGTCCTAGGCCCAGCGCGTCCGCTGCCGAAGTGGCTGGCGGCGCCGTGCGAGTAGCCGCGAGCGCCGAGCCGGGCCGAGGGTCGCCGAACGTAAACTGAAGTCGCATAAAACTTTATGCTGCCGCGAGTCCACGAAGAACTCGGAAATTTCGCCGCCGCACGGCTTAAATTTTTTTTATATATATATTTTCTTCCTCCAGTGGAAAAGCTGAAGGAGGATCGCACGCGCGGTGCGTGGGCGGGGTGGGGCGACGCGGCGCAGATGGCGGAGGAAACGAGGATGCGCGGGCCGTGCAAGCACAAAGGGCGACGGTGGTTTAGGAAAGGAAGAGAGGGAGGAAGGAAATAACGCTCTCGGAGAAGAGTTGGCGATGAAGATGGAGTGAAGTTACGGTGGAAAGAAACGCCAGGGGGAGAAGATCGTAGAATATGGGATAAAGCTCAGGATGGTAAAAAGCTCCATTATTTCGTGATGTAACTCTCCTGGCTGAGCAATTGTTTAGCAGGTAAAGCCTCATCTCGGCATAGTGGTTTAGAAGAAATGTGCCACAGGTGAGGGAAATTAAAGCGATTTATTTTTAGTTGATTCATTTCTGCTATTATTTATAATTATTATACTTTTCTTTCCATTGATTGCCTTCAAATCTAACACCACTGAGGAACTCTTTTTGAATAAGTGGGATATTGTGGAATACACGTGGCGTCCACTGTGTCGCCCTCGGCTTAACAACGTTGGCGCCATCGACACCCTGGAAAGAGCAAGCAGGGGAATCCCCTCCCAGCTGTAAGCCTGTGTATGCTCTCCAAGAATTGTAATCGGTACTGAACATGATAAGAACTCTCTACTCCCCACCAGGTCTCAGGGCGTGGGAGCCAATGTGAAGACTGAGTGGTTCATTGATGTTTCCCGGTACGTCAATAGCTGTGATCATCAGTCCCGTTGGTCTTAAATGTCATCCTGGGACCAGCGGCGTTTCCGCCCCAGCCGGACGTTCTAAGCTCCCAACTAGTCTGTCGGCATGTGTAGTAGTGTAGTGGAAGTAAGTTGTAAATGTGTGTAGGGGAAGGGGATAGGAAAAGGAAGGGAAGGGAAAGATTGTTCGCAGTTCGTGGTCCGTTTGTTAAAATACTGCTCCGGCATTTGTTTGATATTGATCGGATAAAACACAGAAAACTAGGGCAGCAGGCTGCTAGAATTCTCCTCCAGACAGCGGCTGAATTTGGCTTAGTAAGAAAACTAGTTTCAAAAAGCTGCCACTGTCGGGATTACTTTCCTAGGCCCTCCAGTGTTGTTTCAAAGGCAAAGGAATTGTTCTAACCCAGCCGTTTTAAAGACTGATCAGGCCCCTGAGCTTTCTAAAGAGTCCTTAATGTTATTGTGAGTCAGTTGATGGCCCATTATATATTCCCATGTGACGTGCAATTGCCTTCCACGTCAAAATTTTAATGTGAAAAGTCTTGGCCTTACGCGGAACCCAAAGCCTTTCTTCCAGTTCAGAGAGGTTGTCCCTTAAAATCGGCGTTGCCAATATAGAGGCAAGAAAAACTTCATCTTCCAGGCATCATTTTTCAGGGTCTATACTTCGAATCACAAGAGGAAAAGAAAACATTCGTGATTTCGAATATTTCAAAATAATCACCAGCGCAAATCTTGTGGTCTGTGGAAACAGTCCACTAGTGAGTGCTACGAATTATGTACAATGTATACTGCCCGACAACCGGGCAGCTCATCAATAATGCGTTAATAACGCTCAACAGTGATTATTCAATCCCAGACCTAAACACATCGATGCTGTACGAACAAGCAACGGCAACCGTCAGTGACGAAGCTACATCAATGGAATCTCAACTAAGTCAAACGACAATGGAACGCCAACCAAATCAACAGACATCAATGGGGCAGCAAAACCCGGATACTCTACAAGGTAACGCTTCAGGCCAACATGCCGCAGGGCAAAATTTAAAGCGACCTTCAGGTAATGATACCTCGTCTAGCGACACAAAAAGGTCTAACCTGCATTCAAAACAAGACAATATAGACAGTTCAACCCAGTTTAGTTATTCGGTCCAAACTTACAATAGATTTGAAGAAGTGAACAGAAAACCAGATCCCAACAATCAAAATAGGTTTAGTTACATTAATGAAACATCGCTAAGTGTGTCAGAATCAGTTAAAATTCCGCCAATTTATGTAGCAAATATAACTAACATCATGAATTTCAGCAAGGAAATCAATACAAAAGTAACAAAAAGTTTCACACTTCAATTCATAAATAAGTGAAAATACAACCTGAAAAAATCAGTGATTTCAGAGACATAACCAAATATTTAATTAACACAGGAACACAGTTTCATACCTACAAGGACCCAGCAAATAAGAAATTCTCAGTTGTATTTAAAAATCTACACACATCCATCACAGAAGAGGAAATCTACACCGAATTGAAAGAAAAACATCCATCACTCGTTAAAGTTACTAGACTCCGAAAAGACAGTAATCCAATTCCAGTAATAGCAGCCGAATTCAACGGGGAAGAAAACATAGAAAATATTTTAGAAGTAAGACAAATTTGTAATCTCATTGTAAAAGCTGAAAGGAGAAAAAGACCTAAAGGCCCCATTCAATGCATGAGATGTCTAGACTTTGGGCATACAAAAAATAATTGTAACCACAAAATAGCATGTATTTACTGCTCCAAAAATCATTATTCTGCAACTTGCCCCCATAAAAATGAACCATTTAAATGTTATAACTGTCAAGGAAATCACAGAGCAGACCTCAGAACAGTAGAATGCCCCTATTATAAAAAAATAAGCCAAAAACCTAACCTCAAAGATCCTCCAATTAGATCTAGAACCAATGGGTCGTCTACAGTACCACCTCAAAATAACCAAACTAACTTCCCCAGGCTGTCTAACACTCAAAATATCCCAAACTTTACACACACTAACAACACAAACACAGAACAACATAATAATCAATTCTATAACTCTCAAAATCGAAATCGTCAAACACACTCGAACGAAAATAACTTTCTCAACTCCCTTATCAATACAATAGCCACTCACATAATCAATATAATCAACTCAATTATCCCAACCATAATAAATAACATCCATTCATCTATCTCAGCATACATTAATAACAATTACGCAACAAACACAAATTAATAAGATTACCATACTCAATTGGAATGCAAATGGTATAATCAACAAAGTTAACGAACTAAAATATTTCATGGAAGATAAGAAAATTGATTTTGCATGTATAACTGAATCACACTTAAACAATAGTACAAAGTTCAGCATACCAGGTTATAAAGTAATCAGAGTAGACAGACCAAACTCTAATGGAGGAGGAGTAATGATACTAATAAAGAGCACAATACCATTTTATCCAATAATACTACCACCAACCCCAGGTATCGAAACAGCAGCAATTAAGTTTATTAATAACAACTATCTGGAAACTACACTCATAGTAGCATATAAGCCCCCCAATGTGAAAATTCAGGATACCAATATCATTGGTATTATTGATCAACACACCCCAACAATTGTCCTAGGTGATTTTAATGCAAAACATGTAAAGTGGGGATGTAAAAATAATAACTCAGCTGGAACACAACTACTACGGTTAATAAACAACAACAAATTAAGTTTCATAACCCCTAATGAACCAACCTACTACCCATTTGATCACTCTAGGAACCCTGATCTGTTAGACATAGGCATAACAAATATACAACAAAAGTTTTTCTCCACAGTACACCATGAAATGGACTCAGACCATCTACCAGTAATAATCACTACACAACAGTCACTCCCCACACACTCACCCACTCCACAACTCAATACTCACAAAATTAATTGGCAAATATTTAAAAATAATGTTAAAACAAACATCCCAAAGTTCAAAATATTAAGTACCCCTCTAGAAATAGATCAAGCAATCACAATACTTAATAACATAATATTAAGAGAAATAGAGAACAGTAAACCAAATAAATCACCTACAAATACACAGAATAAAAACAATGAACTACCCAAATGCATAAGAAATCTAATTTACATAAAGAATAAAACAAGAAGATTATGGAATTACACTAGACACCCTGAAATTAAAAAGGAACTAAATCTATTAACATATATTACCAAAAAAACACTTTTCACACACAAACAGCAACAATACAACACCATGATTCAAACATTAAGCTCAAGTAACAATACACTGTGGCAATTTAAAAATAAAATACTAAAGAAAAAAATACCATTCCTCCACTTAAT
The DNA here is from genome assembly GCA_011170035.1 of Teleogryllus occipitalis. Taxonomy (NCBI): domain Eukaryota; kingdom Metazoa; phylum Arthropoda; class Insecta; order Orthoptera; family Gryllidae; genus Teleogryllus; species Teleogryllus occipitalis. The sequence goes on from BLKR01002252.1 coordinate 43,427, forward strand.
ACCAACACAGGGAAAAAATTCTCACCCGTTGAAAAAGCTGAAACACTAGCAAATCATTTTGCAGATACATTCAAACCAAACGACTCACTCCCACACATTCAACACCAAACAATCACACAGATAGCAACAGCTCCTAATTACAATGTACCATCCAGAATTAGATTCATATCTCCCCAGGAAATAATAAACATAATAAAAACACTCCCTAATAAGAAGGCTCCAGGACATGACAGAATAAACAACAAAATCTCTACGAACCCCTTTTTCGATCATAGACTTCGCCGAACAGTTCTTAACAAGGATGCGGGGTGGTTGAAAGGACGTTCTACCTCTACAGAAGAAATTGTACACTAGACTGCACCACCAAGAATTTGATTCGAAACATAAAATGCGCTTAAAGTATATTGCAATGTTTACGAGGAGCTGGCGTTCAAGTTAATATAGTAGTACCGTGTAGCCAGTGATGGATCCCGGTGAGGTTAAAGGCAATATACCCTTCCACCAAATCAAAGAACGCGGTAAGACAATTTTGTGTAAAAAATATTTGTTATTTTTCGATCGAGTAACGAATGTGCTGTTTGAAACATTAGCAAGAACTGGTTGAAATTACTTTTGTTCATAAAAATCCGCTCATCCTATACTCCAAGAACGCAGTAAGCGGGGGGAGGGGAGTAAGCGGGGGGGGGGTGAAGTAAGTTCATGGTGAAAAGATGGTGGTCATAGAAGCACAGCAGCATTACATTTGAGTTGTAAGAAAGATGATTCCGTATCATAAATTGCAAATGCGCATCTGAAATGTTTTGTTTCAACGTATAAATATATTAAAATGTAACGAAATGTGTAGTAATAGGTAAAATATGTAAAAATATGGAATTATACCAAGATATGTAAAATAAAAATAGTTCTAATTCATTTCGAATATCTTATAAACTCTAAAAACATTATTCAATACGTATCTAGTTCCTGTAAAAGCATGTAATTACATGGAAATCCGTTCCCTACTCATATACAAAGAATATAAAAGATTTAAAATTTCGATATAGCATGGAATTAGATTTCTAGAAATTCGAGTTATCAACATTCCACTGTATCACCTCCAAGAAAAGAGTACCAACAGTTGAAACCATGGATGGTATGACTGAAGGTTTTTACACTAGAATTTGAAAAACGGTGGTAGGGTGATATATTTATTTCAACTTCCCCAGATCAGCGGAAGAGCCGAAACGCTGTCAGCAACCGGAAGCGGATGTCGTCGGTACGTCACGTCCTGCTGGAGTAGTTGATGGCGCGTATATCTTTGTGGGGCACGACGGATGTTGACTGTGGTCAGGGTATTGTTGAACCCACGGGATGAAATTTTGCAGCGTTTGGTCCACATGCATTCCTCTGTCACCTCCATATAAAAACTGGATTAAATATAATATAAAACAATAGAATACGGAGAAAATATTAAAGTAAATCAGATGACTTCAGTGAATACATATAATATTTATAAACTAATTGAATGTGGCGTCGCCGACGCTGTAAACTGTTTTAAAAGTATTTTCATATGTTGAAAATTTATTTCATTCTTCATTTCTTTCATGCCTAGCTTTGTTCTAATCTGTTCTTACCTTATCTGGCATTGGACCTACCAATGAATCCAAGTAGCTGTCAATGTTATACTTCCGTTCAAATATTCCCAACACCCAATGGTCTTGTATATTACCTCCTTATGTGATATAAGCTGGTAATTTTGCAATTTCAAAATTGTGGGAATTCTGATTTGGTGTTGACGTTCTTATCAGAAGAAATAAAAGAGGTCATCTTCGTCAACATACTAGCTTTATTAAGATAGCCGGTTTTCGACGGCTTTGCCGTCATCGTCAGTCTACAAGATACAGAAAGATATAACAAAATTATAAATAAATACACATTTATATATTATACATAAATACACATGTGTATTTATTTATAATTTTGTTATATCTTTCTGTATCTTGTAGACTGACGATGACGGCAAAGCCGTCGAAAGCCGACTATCTTAAGAAAGCTAGTATGTTGACGAAGATGACCTCTTTTATTTCTTCTGAATTTCAAAATTATAATGACCGTAAAAAATACTTGCAGGAATGTATAATGGGAATAGTTAGAATTTAGCACAGCTACATTTTCACGTTTTGTTTTCAAATGTGAACATAAATGATCACCTGTAACCTGTTCTTCTGCGTTATTCTTTATTCCTATTATAAGATCATTCTCAATTAGTTCGGAAACTTCTGACGCAAAAGCTTCTCAACTACATTGGATTCCCCTGAGTTGCTTAACAGATCCAGATTTTTTATCTCTAATTTTTTAAGATTTCAAGACTCCACAAACTCAGTCTGATTTGTGTTTTGTAGGGGACTATATATAAAACCTATTGTGGCGTTGGTTTAATTCTCGGCATACTCACTAAGAAAGCTGCACCAAAACACGCAAAAACACGTTTATGGAAATTTCGTATGTCTCGATTGGTGCACGGCAAGTGGTCTCGCCGTGAGTGACGGAAACTACACATCTGCACACTCGATGAGTTACTCAAATACTATATTAATAAATAATTCCTTTAAGTATTAGTTAAAACCTACACGTTTTCGTTCCGCTGGGTCTATTCTCAAATGAAACTATAATTAGGTTTTATAATATGTTGAAGCAGTTAAGTATTTCCAATGTATATTTAAATTTTACGAACTTTATTTTTTTAAACCTTTTAGCTGAAAAACAAAATTATCTAAGATGTAGTTCCGTGAAATCAAGCTAATGCAAATTGGGAATGTGTATCTCTCAGAATGTAGTTTTACAGACCCATTTATTTAAGTGCCCCAGTAATTTGAGTTTCTCTGAACCACTCTGTGGAACTGAATGCGGGAACCGCAGCAACTCGTTTCGTAACAAGGAAATTAGTGCCAACTGTGAAGTAAGAGGCGTGAAGTTCGTGATCCCAATCATTTTAGTTGCGGACCACGACAAATGTCGGTCCTGAAAGCTCATGCGCTCGTGCTGCATCTTGTTAACAAAGTTTCTAGAATCCAGTTAATTTACAGTAATTGAATCGGAGGACACAAAAAAGTTCGAAGTCATATTTTTCGAGTTTTGAGTTAATGGCTGGAAACTGTTCTTAATAAATAAAATGGATAACGTCTTATGCATAAATGTTTGCTGTCCGAGGCGTCAGTGATGTCTGTAGACGGTCTGACAACTTTAGGGAGTAGCAAACACTTTTGATGTCTGAGACTTCGAACCTAAGCTGTCCAAAAGTTGAAGATCATAGCCATTGAACGTTGTTCTTTTCTCCAATTCAATTGGTATAAATACTAACTTTTTTAGAAACATACGACAAAATAGAAAACTCGAAATTCTGGAATGTATGTTAGCCTCAATAAGCATAATGGATTTTACCTGCAGTAGGGCGTTTCGTTTCATCTTTAACGTAGAAGTCTGGCTTAAACGTAATTAGATAGTACAAAACATAATTTGTTGTGTAAACATTTAATACCTGAAAATATTGACAGTCGTCTCAATTAACGATCTTCTAAAAATAAAAAAAAGTATTCATTCCTACAAAATGATACGAGTATAATCTGAATTACTGAATTTCAATCAAAAATACATTTTCTTACGAAAAACTAAAAAGAACGCTATCCACATTTAGAAGTTTAAAACATACCAACTATCAAGCCAAAAAAAAACATGCCATGGAAAAACACACTAAATAGATCTAATTAAAAAACTGTCAATAAAATAAACATAAACCAAAACTTAATTTCTTCCATTAAAAATACCCATCAGCTAGCGCAACAATTAAAACAAAATACAAGTCCAGAAAGGAGACTACCCGTTAACGACGAGGCGGACACGTTAAGTGGCCGACAGTAAACAAACGCGTTGAGCGAATGAAGACGCTCTGTATGGCAGCGCGAGGGCGTGTGCTCCTTAAGCACGCACTGCACGCTCTCGCTGGCGGGATCACAGGGGTCAGACACACACACACACACGCATGGCACCAATGTGTAGGCTGAGAGCGCAAATAGCCAGTCAAGACCGCATGTCAAAGAATTAAAGGAGCGGTTTGCTTTTGTTCGTTTGAAACACATTGCCACGCGCTGGAAAATATAGTTGAAAATAAACAAAAGCATGTCTGGACATTACTGGTATACCCTTTTCAGTCTAATAACAGTGGTATCAATTCACATTGTTTTTTTTTGCGATGATCGAACCATGATTTAAGCAGAGAGAAGTTTGCGAATAAATGTTGATGATTTTGTTGACACGGTGACTATGAGAATGAACTACTAATGGAATTAGAGGGAGAAAAAGGAGAAAAGAATGAATTCACTTCGTCATAAATGTTTGTGGATGGTTTGGGATGCGGAATTTACGGTGGATATACGGAGTTCTTTTTTAATTATTTGCCTGTTTTTCGCGCAATAAATTGAGTTAAACCATTGAATTTCTGAATCTCATCCCAGGGCTAGAGATTTCTATAGTAAGTCAGATTGAGGCTAGGTCCTAGACTTTAAGAGAATGATTTATTCTATTTGTCTGACTGACAACTCCTCAAAGAAGCATTTTGAATTTTCACTGTTATTTATTTTTAATATTTGTGTGGTCACACGCCATGTTTAATATATTTTTTTAAAACGAATAAACAGTTTGTGACTAACATAAAAAATTAGGAATGTTTAGTACCAATTAAATTCCTTAGATTCTTGAAGATGTCAAAAATTAGTATCTTATCAAAGTCAATATTAAAGGAAGAAACATCGATTTTGTTATTGAAAATGAAATGCCGTCTCTTACATGACTAAGCAAATGAAAATAGTAGAAGAAAAGTTGTTGATTAAGGCAAATTGATGTGTGAAATTATTTATTTTCCTTTCCTATCTAAAATTGCAAAATCGTCTTTACTTTTTAAGACCGAAGCCTTCGGGGTTTATAATCTGCATTGTGCAGTGTCATTCAGCAACTTCTACTAAGCTACTACTGCTGGTAATAATAATGAAAAGTCAGGGACCACGCCGAGGCAAAGAAACATGCGATTATACATACAGTGCAGTAGAACACATACTTTCGGCTTTTCCCTGAACTTTTGTCCCGCAAAGAAGCAGTCCGCTACAATGATTTGATGTGGATCAGTTGTGTTGGAGACTCGATAAGGAGTAGAGTGCAGTTTCGGTAGACCGTTCAAGAAACACGGAGCCCAAAAAAATGCGGAGGTTCTTCCGAAGACAGACGGTGCTCCCAGAACAAGATGGTGAGGACCTTTAAACCGCTAGAGTCTGGAAGTCCAAACACGGTGTTGGTCTTGGAAGAATAATATCTCCACATGCAGCAGAGAATATTTCGTTGAGGTTCGTTGAGATTTGGCTCAGGTTTTGAGAGTAAGATGCACTACTGCTGTTATACTGATAAATTCCGCCTCGCAAAAATTGTGAAGTCAAGCCAGATTCCCAAATTGCGGGTTACAAGAGAAACGAACTTCGGCGGTGGTGAAGAAAGAGGGCGGGAAGAAACAATTCATTGTGACAGCCGAAAGAAAGGACAATGAGCGAAGTCTTTTCATAAAAGGCGATAAAGCTGTGAAATATGAGGAAATACACATTCGTATTTTTTCAGCAAGTATATCTCTCTGGATATTTTACAAAATTAGTACCTGAAGTTTAAGTAAACAAATTTTGAAGATACACAATGTCACAGGGCAAATGTGATACGTTTTGCTTTTTCAACGTTTACTAATCTGTTGTTATAATTAAATTTGAGAAACCTTATGGATAGAATCTTTTTACAATAATCATGGTCTATATTATAATAGAATTTTGCACGAAGGTATGTTAATATAATAAATCTTTTTTATGAAATATATTTTTAGACTTAAGCTAAATCACATAATCAATATCACATTTCTTACAGATGACTAGAGAGGATGAAATGTAGAAGTATATTCGACGAATACACTACCATTCAACGTCTCTTATAGACACAATATCATATTCATCCATTAAAAAACAGAGATGAGAGATATCGAAACAACACCAAACTCAACGACATACATGAGTTTCTGTGATAAAACGACAGCGAGCATGCGCCGAAACGACCTTCATTGCCCTGAGGAAGGTCATTTTGTGCCGAAGGTCGATATGCATCCGCTTAAAAACCAGAAACACTCGACTTCTGGTTTGTTGAGCATAACGACCTTGTGTTCATAGAAGTACAGAACTGTTATCGCAAATCTCCAAAACGGGCACTTTCGCAGAACGCAGAGAAACATCAAGAGACATAGCTACTATCTTCCAGATCGTCTGACGTTAACGGTCGTCTCCTTTCGTGTCTGCAAAACCAGATTGCGAGCGCGCGGATCTTTTGGACAGTTCTTTGACACTAGGCTCCAACGGCTTGAATTCCGGAAAGACGCATATTCACAGAAATTCAAAATGTTGTATTAATAAGATGAAAATATTTAAACACCTAATATCCATTTTCTTTGGAAATATGTGACACGTTATTTCGGTATTGAGAAAATTCCCTGACCGTGAAAAGTTTAAACTCGCATGAAATGTTATTGAGCTTACTTAACGAAATGTTCATGAAAATTTACTGATGTAGAATTTCAAAGTAAAGCATTTTTAAGTGTGTACAGATTCTGTCACAGAAATGGTTAATGACTATTAAAGAACTGATTAGTAGTCACGGTTTAGAATTAGATGAAAATACATATTTAATTGAAAAAAATACTATTTTTGGGAGATATATTTTCATTTTTGAAGTCTTCTGGTCAAGCGCTTTTAAGTAAATTCCCACATCCCACATTACTACATGTTGTAGCAATTATCTTCAATTTTTGATAGTGATGTTATATGAACTAATTTTGTTACGAGCAATGTCTATTGTAACAGAATTGATGGAGAAGTAAGGGTCTGGAGTACATAGTTTAACGGACGAAAAATACTCATTTTCAAACTAACTCATCGTCTTAGTAGAACAATAACAAATACTCAACAATTGTTAAATTAGTACGTTAGAGCACCCTACGTAGATCCAAGTGCTCTCAACAGCATTCACAGGAGACTAGAAGATATATTTTTAAAGTTTTTTTCATTTTTTTAAAATTTCTGTAGGTTGTACATAGGTCACTTTAAGTCTAAACTTTACGTATGTTTGAAATGCTTAGATGCTAACTTCTATTTAAACCTTATTTTTAAGACTTAAATCTAACATAAGATTGAGGATGCACTATTGGGTCCTCTATTCAGGTTCGAATTTGGAGAATGTATTAAGGAATATATTGCAGGGATATCTGTTTTTACTTACTCGTATACCTGCGATTTTACGGAGTAACATACGTAGTATAGAGAAAGTTATGTAATGTTGCGGAAAATCGATTTCGAGATTTCAACGGAAATACACGGTCAATCAGTCAGTCAGTCCGTCCGTCCGTCCTTCGGACAGTCCGCCGTCTGTGAACACTACTAGAGCCTAAACCATTCGTACGATATTTTCCAAATTGAAGAATCTCATGTTGATCTGGCTTTAGTTGAAGTTTTGAAATTTTGAAAAACATTCTTTAAAATTTGGAAGTACTTTACATGAAGCTCCTGATGAAGCTCCTCCATGAAGGATCTGATTTGATTATAGTGAGGTATCCAGGATGAAAATAAGTGTTATCGACAGTGAAGCGAAATAATTCGCTAGTTCTTCTGATTTTTGGTAGGATGTGTACGCTTTATCTGTTGTTGAGTTTAGAGGAGGTACCGTGTTTTTCTTCTTAAGTATTTATCTTGTGAATTGTCACAGTATTATTATTTGCGCTGAGTGATTGGATTAAGTTATGATAGTGTGGGTTATTGAAGTTAGTTATAAGTCTTTTGACGATATTTGCGAATAGGTTTAGTTCCCTCTTAAGTTCATGTGTTCTTAATCGGTACCAAAGTCTTCTAGTTTTATTTTTTTATCGAAATTGCTTTTAATATTTCTTTGTGTAGTATTGTATGTCTGGCTGTATTTGAGTTGGGGGGAATGGTTAATTGTGTACTTTTTTGTGGAATGTATTAATTGGTTAATTAATTGAAATGAGAGATGGATTGCTCTACATTCAATGGGGTTTTTAATATTTTTTTTGTTTTGGGTAAAGAATTTATTACCGTTTCTTGAAATTTGTGCCAATTAATTTTATTGACTTTGATTTAGGGGTGGGAGCGTGTTGCGGTATAAGTTGGTGTGTAGTAATAATTACTGTGATATGATTATAGTCAAGTTCAAAAGTGGGTGTAGAGAAAAATTTAATATTAGTATTTGTGATGCCTATGTCAAGGATATCCGGTTTCCTAGTGCGATGCTGAGGGTGGAATGTTGGCTCCGAGGGGGTGAGAATTCTTGGGTTTGAAATGATTATTAGTTGAGCTAGAACTTTCCCGTTGTGATTATTATTTTGACATGCCCAGCTTGTGCGTATAGAATTACGGTCACCCAACAGCAACGTTTTCTCGGTAGGTTGAAATAAATTACGAAAGTTTGCATTTATAATTTTGGCTGTGGAGGGCTTAAAATCTGTTATTTCCATTTTTCATTTTCCATTTTCCATTGACTATTTATATATATTTGGATAGCGTCAGCTTCGATTCCTGGTGTGGCGGGTAGATTAATTTGGTGGTGATCGAGATGTTTTGACCGCGATAAGTACTCCTCCTCCTTTATTTTCTGTTCTATCTGTTCTTTAAATGTAATCTGGGATAAATAGATTAATTTTTTTATTGAGGCGTGTTTCAGTAATACAAGCTACATCAATTTTATGATGATGCAAAAAATGAATAAGTTCTGTTTTTTTATTACCCGCCCTTGCGCAGTTCGCAGAAATATCTCTGCGTTGAGGGGCGTTTCTGGATGGACTCAATTCTACATTGAAATTCAAGTTGATGCGCTGGAAAGAAAACTTTTGCTAACAATTCGGGTAATACGATTTTCTAAATTTACAATGAAATAAAAAATAAGTTATGTAAGCCAAAATGGAAATTAGAAAACTTGAACAAAAATAAATTGCCTTAGTTGTTTTAGTGCAGTCGATAAGACTTTGCAAAAGGTGAAGTAGATTTTTTTAAAAAATTTGCTCATATTCTCATTAGTGACAAAACAGTAAGCTTTCCGCCTCGAAATTTACTACAAAATTCTTTACAAATTTGCTTTAAAAATTGTTTTTATTAAGAGAGTTATGGAGTTTTAAAATGTCACTAAATTTTCCTTTTTATTCTGAAGTTTCCCTCAATTACTAATAGTCGCTCTAATATGGCATTTTGGGGTTCCTAGAGTCATTATAAATAAAAATAGATTAAATAATAATATTTTTAATACAGAGGTTGAATCAACGATTGAAATTTCGAGTAAGAGTTTGAAGGTTCGGGCAGTAGGCCTATACGTTCTGCCAAATTACACGATTTACTTACATCAAAGGCACTTCAATAAAATATAATGATGTTCCTATTTCTTCTTCTTCTTTACATTATTATTGTTAATTTTCTTTCTTAAGGAACGTCACGTGTAATATGGCTGTGTCTGCTCCAAGTACGAAAAACAGTATTTAGTAGTAAATATACTACTATGACATGTTTCATAATTATCTAAATATGCTTATTTTAATGAAAACTGATGAAGATTGTTATTTAAAAGTGATTTTTAAATGTTAAACTTCGGCCAGGACGTGTCATTCCTATTTACTCCTAATAGCGCTCCTGTAAATAAAGCTTGCCATACAAATTATATTCATCCAAAATTGCTTTCTACATCAATTCGAACGAAAAGGGAGTGATATAATTCAGGTATATCAACAGAGCTTAGTTTATAACAACAGTTACGGAACTAATGTCCTTTAGCATTCATGCGCCGCGAATCACTAATTAACGGAGAGAAGCCATCAATCGAACCTCGCTTGTTTGGAAGGAGCATCAAGCTCTCGCGCGACCGATGAAGCCTTTTTGTTACTTAATTTCTCGCATATTTTTCACTTCATCGCTCTTGTAGTAAAAATCGAGTTTTGTAGTGCTGAAAAATATATGTTCAGATTTTGAAGGTTATACGCGTTATGGGTGTCTGTCAAACCGTATGCGTAAATGGGCGTTTTTCAAAAAGTCTTTGTGCATGCCCGTGCGTTACTCTGTATAAAACACTAATACCTATGTCATTCACGAGATTTTTGTCAAAATGGATGATTCTCGATAGATCTGACGGCAATCGAGACCTTGCAAATATACGAAATGGATCACTTAAATTTGAGGGATACTTTATATATAGCCATTAGTTTGAAATACACACTTGGAAAAAGTATACGTAATTTGCAAGAACGTTATAGGTGAATGAACATTTTTATATGAAAAAAGATTGAATTGATGCTTTATTAAGTGAACTGAGTTGTATGATAAACATTGCTACAGCAAACTGCTTTCTCATTAGCATGCCTGCATGCAGCGTATAGTAATGAGTTGACCAAGAAAGAGGATTTTTCCCAGCCAATCTTTGCATTTTTACAGTGAATAAAAGAATTGTTTTTGGAGCTAAAACGAGTTTTCGTTTTCGCCCATTTCTTATTTGGTAATTGAATAATCTCCCTCCGTGCGCATGTCCGTCCATTCGCCATTCATGGTTAGACTCCTCCTGGTCCACCAATCGAGACAAATGATGGAGCATTCCACGCACCTCGGTCTCGTTGAGGGGAAATGATAATTTGTTTTTGGAAATCCATTCAGAAGATTGTAAGAAATTTCTCTGAGAGTCGTATTTTCGGTGTTCTATGTAACTAAACGCGTTTTCGGTAACTTACGGTATCTGGAACAGCTCATTCGATTCCTCTCGTCAAGACAAATTGATTGGCGCAGTTCTTAGCTCTAGGACATTCCCGAAGAATTGGCGAAAAAATATGTGTTTCTTACGAATTCAATGTGCCTCCGAGTACACTGATAAAATGCAGTGAATTACTGTACTCTTTTCCCTACGTTTGCATGAATTGATTTTCTTACTCAGATTGGCGTTAATTAAACCTAATTTTGCAATGAAAAAATTTAAACAAGTACTTTAAACAATAATTTGTCACGTCATTTTTTACGCCCGAAATTGGTCGAGCCGGTCAACTGAAAAGCGTTTAAATTGTATTTTTTTATAAACTTGCAAAGCACAAATCAATTCTTTAACGACAAAATGCCCGTCGGAGGCGTGTAACTCCCTCGCGCTCTTCCAGCCAGCCCGCCCGCAGCGCGTGCGGCGGGGCCTTCGCCTCGAGGAAGCCGACGCGCCCAAGCGAGCGACCCGGCCTGGAATCGAACTCATGATTTACGGGGCCGGGGAAGCCACGCCGCCGTTATGCCGCCCGGAACGGGCGCCGGCCTTCATTTGTTCTCCGCGCGACCTCTCGATGGCTTCGGAAGATCGATTTTATGACGCGGCGTAAGCGCCTGTGCTACGAGACCTCACTACTGGGTGGGCACGGCAGGGAAGGAAACGGAAAGAAGATGGGAACAACACTAACGGAACGATGGAGGGCGCAGAAATAGAACGCTACGAACGGGGAAACATATGAATAAAAGTAGGAGTAAGTGAAATGTATCTACTGAACGAGAGAAAGGTGGAAACTAAGAAATCGATAAAAAATTTCTGTAATTATGCACTGATTAGTGATAAAACGCAGCAGAGATAGAAAGAGATTGATCCGACTAAAGTTGCTAAATAAGGTGGTTGCAGCGGGGGGATAAGACAGGGGGAGATCATGATGCGGCGATGGAGGCAATTTACAAGAAATTAATAAGGGTTAAAATGGTTTAATAATGCTGTCCCTTGAAAAAAAGTTATGAAAAGGCTACACCAAATGAATCACATTAAAAACGATAATTTTCACCTTTTAGACATTCCGTAACAAAATGACAGTGATGTAAACTCAGAAATATCTCGTAATTAATGAAGACATTTCAGTGTTTCCATCGATGTGACAATGCGTGGAATTGACTTATTAACTGAATATAATCCAGATGTTCGATTACAATTGATTCATTTCTTGAAATCGAAATTTGACCATAACCTGCAATGTTTTGTGCGTATATGTTGAACAATGAACTTGATCATATTCCATAGGAATGTCTCTGAATGGAGAAAAAGAACAGAAAATTCAGATTTTAGACGCATCCAAAACCAAAAATAGAGTAACAAATCAATATTGTAAAAGATGACAATACTGACGAGTTGAAGAGAGAGCAACTGAAAGTATAATGGAAGAATGGTTATTACACGAAGTAACATCTCTTCCTCCCTACGAGTGAGAGATGAATAGAGAAAATATGAAACCGGTTGCAGAAAATGCGATAGAGTGTACATCAACTGTCCCTCGTTCAGCCGAGGAGGAATGTGGGCAAGAGGACACGAAGGGGAAGTTCTCAAGTTCCTCAAAACCGAAGGAACGATAAAAAAGGGATGGCGAAGAAACGGGGCAGAACATTTAAAATAAAACAGATGCCCTCACCATCTCCATTATCGAGAAAGAACGGAAGCACGAAGGCCAGTGTAAGGGCGGAAGAGCTAGTACAAAAGATCTAGAACAAGATGAAACGGGACACGACGTTTAGGAGAACAATAATCCGAAACATCCCCAGAATCGTTTGAAAGGGAACAACAAGGACCGAGACACGCAAAACAAACAAGGTTATCATCTCCAGGTCCAAAGAAAGAAGGAGCACGAGGAAGAGGAGCAAAGAAAACGATGCTAGACTTTGCGTACACATCTGCAGAATCGAGGAAGGACAAAAACAGGAGGGGTCACAAGAAGAATCTAAAATCGATGCATTACTTGATGTCTGAAAGTATAGAGTTTTCAGCATCCCCGGAACCGAGGAAAGACGAGAGAAAGCCGAAGGACGAGAGAATTCCGCAGGGCTGCGGCAGACCTTTGGCAGAACGGTCATCATGAATGCCCGAGCCCGAGGAAGGACGGAGGAACGAGGAAGAGGGATGAGAGAACACAGGAGCGGGTGCGGGAGGCGCGGTGCGCACAGCGTTGCGTATTTCACACAAGCGCCGCGCCGCGCCGCGCCACGCCGTTCTCTTGTTCGGCCGGACGCCCCAGAGCGGCGGCGCGGCGAGCGACGTCTTCATTGTGACGTCACGCGCCGACGGACCAGGGCGGCAGTAAACTCTCGCCGGACAACGGGTTCGATCCCGGAGGGCGGGGCTCTGCGCGAGGCGGAGGCGGAGGCGAGCAGGAGCGCGCCCTTCCGCCGGATTGCACGCGATTCAATAAGACGCCGCGCGTCGAGGGGGCGCGCCACGAGAATCAAAGGGGGAGTTTATGAGCGCGGATTTTCATCTCGCCCTGGAATATAAACCTCAAGACGTGTCAAATGAAAAGTGTTGCAGCTCCAATAGACTGCTTCTACAGAAGTATTTGATGGTGGTGCGAAAGAGGGGAATGATAACTCGCGCGTTATTAGGAAAATGAAACGTTATCCATAAGCCCAAAAAAGGAAATTAATTTATTTTGCAAATGACACGTCTTACTGTTCAAATCAGAAAATGTATTATTCTTAAATGCAGAAGGAAGAAATGCAAGCAACTTGGTTCCGAGTTATTTATCAATCAGACTATTCCGAGTTGCCATCGCAACTTATTTAATTATAATTGTTACAATTATTCTGTATGATAATGTCTGGTCTCGATTTACAAAAGAGGAACAGTGAATAAGAAATGATTGAAATATGGTTATTATCCCCAAGATGTAAAGTAATCAATGAAAGGGAGGCTGAGATTAAGGGGAAATGGAAGAATCTCAAGAAAAACTGCAAGGAAATCGTTTTCTCTATCACAATACGAGATTAAAAATTGCGACATTTGAACTGCAGCACCAGCACTCCATTCGTGACAATCCCCATAAACATGTATGGTAACATCGCATGAATTTAAGAGACATTAAAGAAATGCATCTAGTAGTTCATAATATGTCGTGCGTTTGAAGAAATTCTTGTGGTTACAACAAGCGCAGGTGTCGTGCCGCGTGGGACCTGCGGGCGACGCAAGCAACTCTTGTCGAACTCCGGTCGTGTCGAAACCGGCCCGACATATCGTTTTAATAAAACAAACGATCTATTTCGTGTCGTAACGCGGGACCCGAAGGCCCCGGGGTCGCGGGTCGCGCAGGTATCTGCAGGTGAAAGGCGCCAGGGCCGAAGTGCCGAGGATCTGTACAAGGAGAGGGTAGGGATGAGGGAACAGCGCGAGTGGAGAGGCCGCTGGTGGGAGTTGATGGGATGGCAGCTGGGGGATGAAGAGACGCGCGAAGGTGACGGCAGTTTCGTGTGGAGTAGCGTCTTCGAACAGCGTGGGTGTCGTTGTCGGCATTGGTGTTGAATACGTAGGTGCGGGAGGGCGGGCGGGCGCGGGGGCGGGCGCGGGGGCAGCGGCGTCGAGGTAACGGAGGAATCGCGGCGCCCCGTGACGCTGCACTTCTTGAGTGGAGTCTTTTGACGCACTGGTTGTCTCTTGCAGAGCGATCCATGCCAAAGTATGTCTGTTCAGCACGTTTCTAGACGATTGGTTTGGTATTATAATTGATTGATTAATGATTTCGGGCACCTCAACTGCTAAGGTTATTAGTTCCGTAAGTGTAATGCATGTTTTTATAGCGGGAAGTGGCGGTGATCTTCACCAGTTGGATGGCAAGATCCAGCCGACTTACCGTCGCTTGCGGGATTTTCCACAACCAAGTATTTCACACCAGCGGGGCAGCACTAGCTCGAAGCTTCCGACTGGTGTCCCGATGTAGTAGTTTAGTGTATGTAAGTGCAAATATTTGTAAGTAATGGAAGAGGATAGAACAAGGAAGAGGAAGGAAAGATCGCGCGCGGTCCGTGACCCATTTGTTAGGGTACTGCTCCGACATTCGTCTGGTGTTGATTGGAGAAACCACGGAAAACTACCGATCAGAGCAGCTGGCTGCTAGAGTTCTCCTCTAGTGGTTGAATCCGACCTAGCTGTACAGCTAGTGTCGAATATCCTGACACCGCCGTCGGAACTCGAACACTAGGTCCTCCCTCATAGGAACTGCAGTGAAATCAGTTGATGCCCTAAGCCACCTAAACCAGTTTTGCGATTAAAAACTCCCGAAATTTAAGAATTATCGTGACTAATAACATGTCATCGTAATGGGTTCCTAATTATGGCGCTAGGTAATTGTAAATGTTAAATGAAAAATTGAGCATCGTACATTCATTTCATTCAGGGATTACACTTCTCTGAGACTGAAGAGAATTAAACGAGTGACAAAATTACATACGAGTTTCGTGAAATGTTACGGAAAATTAATTTAGCATTGAATGATCGATAACAGTTCACCTAACCAAACAAAATTCAGACGATACTGACTGTTCGTTTTTCCTTCGATTTCTACCCATGACCCACGTTCAAACGAATTGATGAATCGTATTTCTCCAGATTATGCCCATTTTAACCATCTCTTTGTATTCCAGAATAAAGCCATCCTCATACGACATTTTCTATTCATTTGCCATATTAAGAATCGTTCAATAATTAACAGGACAGAGACACCGGAAAACATCTGAAAAAAGTGTCCAGAGTGCGTCTTTCGAATGCATTCTCCCAAAACATACACACGTAAAGGATTCCCAGGAAGAAAAAGAATAGTTTATTGAGAAGGGTTCTATTAAAGTCTCGAAATATACATCCAAAATTTTAATTCATAGAAAGACGACTTGCCGGAAATATACATTAATGATTTCTAAAGCGCGAAAAATTGAAAGAAGATTATGCAGTCTCCGGTCATGCGAGGGGGGTCCGTGTTTACGACATGCGCCACGCGCTCGATAAAAACACAAAAACTGTTTCGATTTTGACTAACAATGCAAATATTTATGTTATTCCACCCATTGAAACACTCATGCTCAGCACATCATGGCTTTCAACACAGTTGAAGCCATGCGACAGGAAGGCTCCAAGGAAAACACCGCCTGCCATAAAATATTTGCTGCAACGTTTTTATATTCCAGATACGTAAAGTAATACTTTGGAGCTGTCTATCAATATGTGACAGTTCCTCTAAGTTGTTCTTGAACAGTGCGTGAGCAACATTTTGGAAAATCATTTTGTGTTGTTTAGTACAGAAGCATTTGTACTGCTGCTCGCCGTTACTATTACGAATTTCATTTGGATCTTATCGAATGGAATCCGCAATATGATATTTAACACAACAGAAAGAAGTTGTTAATAAGAAAGGGTATATTGTTAGACTGGGATACATATTTGAGCCACATAAGTAATTGTGAATTTATATCATTTCTCTTAACTCACTAAACGAATGAGTTGAGTGATATACGATAACTTCAATTCCTTCCACATTATTACAGTAGACATTTTTCTCCAAGTAATAATTATGACACTTGCATGCTGCGATTATAAAGTTAATAAAACAGTTATAAATAAAACTGCTTTTGTGGATCTTCGCAATACTCACAGCTCTGTTAGGTTTGCCATTGCAGAAAATGCCCCATCTGGTATCTCCGTGAGGTTGTTGCTGGAGAGATCTCTGAAAGCAAAGAAAAAGAGAAGACATAAATTTAAGTAAATAATTCATTTGCTTTTGAATACGGAGCATAAAGAGGATTATAAAGTGTAGCCTGTGCTAAAGAAAAGAAAAAGTGCAAGGAAGTGCATCTATTTAACTATGTTACAAACAGTCTCTAAAGAAAAATCATATGTATGACAATTTCTGAGGACATAAAACATAATTTCAGAGACGTAAACAATACATGAGAACATTAACAATAATTTCAGAGTATCAAGAAGTACTGCTGTAAATAACAACTCTTCTCCCAAGATCACCAGAACATGTATTAAAAATTAACGATAAAATAACACACTATCGTATCCAATAAATTCTAACGCAAGAGAATTGCTACAAGCTTAAGATCGTCTTCGAGGTTCAGGCACTACATCGCACCATACTGTAAAATATATCTGACAGTAAGAATGTTCTCTTGTAGATAAACTGTGGTTATTTATTTTCTAAAATATTACATCTTCTTGTTTAACAAAGTTTCACAGAATGCGGGTAAAAGGAAACACGAAACATGATTTGCTCTCGTCCTGCTACTTTAACCACATTGACAGTTTGGGCATGTTTTGGTCGCCCCTGTTATTTCCTAGCCACAGCACTTACGGTTAGTATGTTGTCATGAGTTTCAGAGCATTCGTATGTTAACACATTCAGAAATTAATAACATTGAGAACACTATCTGCTTAGATTTTTATTGACATTATTTTCACAAATTCCTTGTCAGTAGTGGAAATGGAATGTTTTACAATCAAAGATCATCCATTTTTAGTTCCATAATATCATTTTTTTATTTATTTTCAAATTCTCAGACACACGACCTCACCCAAAAAGTGGTCCTTGTCCGTATTCCTGGTCATTGAAACTAAAAGACACCAGCTTTTAAGTATTTTAAAATATTCGTTCGGAACAGAATTGAGAATGAAAGGCTATTTGATGTACTTTCAAAACTTACAATTCTGAATTACGACCACCGTTCAGAATGAACAATCGAAACAAAAAGTGCATGAAGTATTGTTTTGTCAAATCTACAAAGGAGAGCAATAAGGTGTTGCTGATCAGTTTTTACATCACACACCATATACACTTTTAACACTTCGTATACCACATACGCAGTATATAGAATGCTGCAGCTAAAACGGTGATTTTGGGCTGAAAATTTCATATTGTAGATCCCCGATACGAAAAATGTGGTTCTCGTACCTACATGTAGTAAATTACTTCCTCTATCAACTTCTACAACTTCTACTTTACAACCTCTAAACTACTTCTCCAAATCCAGCAAGAATTACAAAGGTAAGTTCTCTGCTTTGAGTCATTTCCTTAAATGACCGGGTCCGAAAGCATCTACAGGACACTTTATATGCGAGTTATGCTCCGCCAACCTGGCAACTAAATCAGGGCGCAACATTTGAAGCATTCTCATTCAGAGGCAGCTAATAAAGCTGGAGCTGCCAAGGCGCAACGTAGTGGTAGGACTGCTGTGCCTAGAGCAGGAAAGTCTTCTCTTCGGAGGATATTATGAAAGTGGCTGCATTGGAGAAGAGCAACCAGAGACATCGAACGAGAATGTGGCTGCTCTGCTGGGTAAGACCGTCCGACAGATGGGTGAGAAAAGAAGAGCGACTACATAGAGATATTTAGCAGCCATTGGAGTTGAAGCTACTGTGACTGCAGAATCATCAAATTAGACCTTCTACTAGTGCTGCTATTATCGCATCGCCTCCCAAGGTTATTAGCCCTCCGAAGACTCCAGTGAGCCAAATCCCTATGCTGATCTCTTTTTCTCCCCTGTATCGAAGGCCTAATCTCAAGAATGGAAGAAAGTCAGTGATCCCCTGCTCTGACACTCTTCCAAAGGGAGCCAAAAATTCTTTACAGGTAGAGATAAGCAAACAGCCTTAAGCCGATTCTCTTCCAAAACTCGCCCCACAGACAGTGGCCCTGAAGAACTTGCAATGGTAGACATTGCCTCCCCGGAAGCAGATAAGGGGCGATTTCCTAACGAGGAGGCCGCTACAGTTTCAGAGATGAATCAGGAGCTTTCAGCTGCGCCTGTCCTCTTCGATTCTGTTTTATCTGGTATTAATACGGCCCCTTTCCGACACTGCTGGTCGGTTAGGACGGGACCAAACTTTTATTGAGTCCCCGGCTGCTATGACGCCCGGACACCTAACTACTGAAACTAGTCTTAAAAGAGCCTTGACACACTAGATGCCAAGCCTAACTGGAAGGAAAACATTCAACTTGGATAGGAACCTGAGGTATTTCTCAAACTAATGTAGATCAAGAACTATTTGAAGTGGGAAATGTATTGAAAAGAAATATTCAATACCAGGACCAATTGAGCGAGACCTATGCCGAGTTAGTGGAGATTTTGAGCAGCTCCTCTGTACCCACCACCACCAATCCTAAAAAGCCCCCTAGGCATGGGGGCAAACGCGCTAGGAAGCGCTACTCTTATGCTAGGGCGCAGGACCTTTTCAAGAATGATCCAGCGCTTTTGGCAAAGTGCATTAGAAAGGGCATTGACTGTAGTAGCGTCGATCAGCAGCCCCTTCACAGGGATGAAGTTAATGTCCTGTACAAATCCATTTGGGGTAATACGCACCCGATTTGGCTATCCGAATGAAGAGAGGATGATAAATTGTTGCCACCTGAAAAGGACCCAGACACAATTCTATATGCGATGCAAGTTGCCGAAATTAAAAGTCGTCTGACTGGGATGAAAAATGCCACGCTTCCAGGACCAGATTAGATACAAGTTAACAATAAATGTTTAGGAGCAAAAGCTGAAATATTGTCCCTCCTGTATACCCATATTTTGTACAGTGGGTTTGTGCCTTCTGGGTGGAAAGTAAACCGCACCATTCTTGTACCAAAAGAGGGTAAGGATAATAAGTTTCTCACTAACAATCGCCCCATCACAATTAGTATCTTGCTGTGCAGAATCTTTTGGGGACAAATGCATTCGATCCGTGGTAAAGTTCAATCCACGCCAAAAAGGGTTTATCCCTGAACCTGGCTGTTTCGCCAGTGTTCAAATTCTTCACGAAGTCAGTGACATGAAAAAGCAGAGGGTTGTTACGGCGCCTGTGCTAGACATATCCAAAGCATTTGACACTGTTCCTGACGTGGCAATTCGGTGGGCTCGGTCCAGGAAAGGGATCCCCGACGCCTTTACTAATTTGGTATTGGACTCGTACGTCGATACCGTTTCCACCGTCATTCAGCACCTTTCGGAAGGTATTGAGGTGCCAGTTCGTAGAGTAAAGCAGGGGGACGCGTTGTCCCCACACTTCTTTAACCTCATTATGGAGTGCTTGCTTGAGAAATTGGAAAACATACCAGGATACCCGCTATTGTAAAGGAGTGTGTCCATGTTAGCATTTGATGACGATCTGGTGCTGTTAACAAAAAATGCCCAAGAAGATCATGAATGATGTTGTGGTGGAATATCAAGTTGATATTGTGGTGGAATATCTTGGAGCCCTCGGAATGACATTGTCCGTCGTGAAGTGATCATCATTCAAAATTACAACCTCTGAACGATCCTGGTTCATTGAAGACCCCGGTCTGAAAAGGTTGGGGGAGAGAATTCCTGTGGTCAGTAATGATCATACCCTAACACACTTGGGAGTGAACTACTCTATCTGGAACGGCGTCCCATGTAAAGCATCCATATCAAATCTGATGGAAGCAGTGACGATGCTTCAGAAGGCGCATTTAAAGCCCACTCAGAAGTTGGCATTACTTCACACCTGCATAATGCCACATGACCTCTACGAATTAGTTTTATCGATGCCATCTATGTCGATGCTCAGAGAAGTGGACTGTCAAATCAGAGTGGCAGTCAAACAGTTCCTACATCTGCAAATGAGTACTGCAGATTGCTTATTCTACCTGGCCAAGAGGGATGGAGTATTGGGATTACTGCGGCTCGCCCAACACTAGGGTAGCGCTGAACCTAGAATTACGATTAGAAAAATCTGCAGATGATCGACAAAAATAAACATGAATTTTTTTTCAATTCAGCATTTCTGTCTGCCAATCACTCTGCTAATGTATGTAATGCATGTTGCATGTTCAAATTAGGGTTGTATATCGCGTTGTTTCAACTATCACTACCCTAATGAAGAAGTGGTATTTTCAGAAATGGTGGGAAATTAAAATACTCTTAGCTATCATCGTCTTATTAACTACGTAGGAATAATGTGAACAAGGGGTCGTAATTTGCAGCTAATAAAAATGAACATTACTTCCTTCAAGCCATTTCCCCTTTCGACACATGCTGCTTCGAGCTCTGCTCTTGCTGCGAACGGAGCCCGCGTCTGTGCCTCCCGCATCGCGTGATGGATGCAGAGGAGGGCGCGGCCTGCGACGGCGCAAATTGAAAAACTTCCTTCACTGCCGCTTCCCCCACCCCCACCCCCACCGCACACCGACCGCCCCGCTGCGCTGCCTCTGTTGCGCTCCTCTGCTTTCATGATCGCCGCTTCTGGGGCCATCGCGATTGCCAGAACCACACCTGCAGCAATGCCACAATCCTCGCCCTTGCCCTCGCCCTCGCCCTCGCCCGGCCTCGCGCGCTCACCGACACCAGCACTGCAACTTCCTGGATGGCAACTCCCACCAATGGTCTTGCCGTCATCGCCATCCCCGTAGTCTCCGCCATGAAGTCATCGCCCGCCGTCGTTCCTCAACATCACCACAACCGCTGCTCCTGCCGTTGCCGACACCACCGCCAGCGCAGCCGCTCGCCTCCTCTGAAACTAATCCAATTTCCAAGCCGACGGGCGAATGGACTGGGCTTATGAAATATTAATGGCCTACCGGTGTACTCTTTCTTCTTTCTCCACTCTTCCTTGTGCGATGTTAAATACACACGACTCATTCCTCAGCAAACACGTTCGTTTGCTTTGCAGGAGCCATAAACGTGTTCTTACTAAACGTATTATAGCGGGCCCAAGGTACTAGTTATAACATTTCTGTAGCTCTTTCACTCTCCGAATTTGTTGCCAGAGAAGGAGGGATGACTTTCTCCCGTCTTATTAACGACTAATTAAGAAATTTTCTGTGAAAAGCTAAAACAAAAATTGATATTTTTACACTCAAATAAATATTAAATCTTATTATATTGGTGACTAGTGATTTTGAAAATCCCTATCAATTGTGAAGTTAAATGCACAAAGTCTTGTATTTAAATTATAAAGTTAACTTCTAAAATAAGAGGACTATTAGAAAATCACGTGAATATAATATTGCACGTAGCTTGTTTTCGCACGCTTCTACAGTTTTTAAAAGAATGCAGGAAATGGTATTGAAAGTACACTATACAATTGTGAACATATCACAATAAACATTATTTATAATATAATGCCTAAGTTAAAAAGTAGTATTATGAATATTATATTAGTATATCATATCTGTAAGTCTACTGATAACATTTCATTTAGCGTATGTTACACGATATGAAATTGTGTTAGTATCACCTTAATTCGTCTTTTTTCATAATTCAAATGTGAAGAGAAAATGAAGTGTAAATAATTGGTTGATTGAGCAAACTACACTTCCTGGGCAACCAGAGCAATTTCATGACATAACTCTCATCACTAATGCGTATTTAATCAAGATTGCAATCTCCTTAGCTATTAGCTTCTTTGGTGAGCAAATAGAGGGTAGTAAACAAACGATAAATTGCGTTAGTTTCTTGTGGAGTGTTTGGCAAACGCCATTCTCGTTGCGATTATGGTTCAAAAATGAGTCTCGAGCTCATTGCAGTGATGAAATTAAATCTGAATAGCAGCGGTCATCATCCTCAGCATGTCATCAAGGCGCGAGTTCGCTTTTGAATTCCGCCAGGCGACTTCATCGTCCTGAGATTGAGCCATCACTTTGTGGCATCTGCCTCTGTAATCATGGTCATTATCTCCCTTCCCCCTACACCCATTTACAATTAACGACCCCAGATTACCCCTTCCATTGCTCTGCCCTGCCGCTGGTGATTTGCGATCCAACCGCGTCACCCTTCCGCCTCCAAAGCAAGGAATCGTCCTTTAAACGCTCATTGCGCGCTCTGCAATGCACGTAAAAAATTGCAAATTCAATCAATTTTTTCCACATTTTATTTCCTAGATTCCATTGGTATTACTCTTTAAATGTTTTCTAACTATATGTTCATTTCATAGGTTTTTCCTACTTGCATATCCAATAGAATTTAACATTTTCACTACGATCCAGTTGGAAGATGTAAATTAACAACAAATCAAATGATGTCCGTTTTAAAATGTAAATTTGATCAGGGATTTTTTCTCTTTTACCCACGCCCTTCTCCACTGGGATGCAATTCATGTTATTTACTTTACCTGTAAACTCTGCAAAAACACGCTCTCCACTGTGTCCTAAAAGAAACGGTTTTGCATTTTTTTCTAATGAATGCGAAATATCTTCGTATAATTCTATTCAATATTAAAAATATAATAAATTAAATCTCTGAAAATATGATGTGAAACTCCAAAAATCTGTAAAACGAACATTTTGTTTCATTTTGGAATAAAGATTATTCTAAAAGCTTTCATTAAATTTGCTTCTCATGTGGTTATTTGCTGGTTCACATCCTTGCCGCTCACAACAGTCAAGAAATATACAAACCGTGGTGCTTTAGTTATTTTTTGTATACCAGCGTTATAAAAGATATCTTCCGTTGCACGAAATCGTTCATAACGGGCATTTTACGACACAAATGATTGCGTCATCATGCTATTATCTAAACGATTTTTTAAACAAATTATTACATTTCAAAAGGTTCACATGGTTCAGTTATTACAGTTAATACATTGGTTGAGGAAATCTATTTAGGCACCTCTGTTTATTTCATTTCAGAGATCAAATAAAGAAATACATCGAATGGATACTTATTTTTCATTCTTGTGTTGTGGGTTGGGTTTCTGCACAACGTGAATTCGAATAGTATTTGCATGAGGTTATATAAAAGTTTGAGGAGAGGTATGTGATGGGCTAATTGCTCTAGATTAAATTATTTATGTAGTTGATTGTTTGTAACATACCATGGTGCATTTGCTATTGTCCTTATATATTGATTTTGCATGATTTGCGTTTTATGAATGTTTGTTTTGAATGCGTTTAACCATATTGAACAGGCGTACAGTAATAGGGGTCTTATTATTGTTTTGAATACTTTCACAGCACTGTTGCATGGCAGATGGTTATTTCTGATTATAACAGGTTTGAGATGGTGTAATTTACTTTTGACTTGGTTTATTTTGATGTCAATATGTTGTTTTCAGTTAAGGCGTGTGTAATTTTAATCCAAGATATCTTATAGGTTTATTTGGGCATAGTTTAAGATTAAGGGGGGAGGGGGCGTGTACGGTCTGAGAGTGAAACTTTTTGCTGCAGTTTTAGTTGGATTCAGGAGAATTTTAGATTTGTATTCTCAGCTATATGGACTCCATTTTGTTTCGGGATGTCGGCTACTCTATATTGAAGAGAGTGTGCGAAAGGGTGGATCCTTAGGGTAAACCAGCCTTTATTATTTTGGGATTGGATTAATTGTTTACTGAAACTGAAAATGATCGGTCATTTAGGAAGTTGTTTTATTATTTCAGCAATGTAGTGAAGGGTCCCAGCTTTTCGGATTTTGTAATTTAATGCATTGTGTCAGACTCTATCGAATGCTTGGTTTATGTCTATAAATAAGGCTATTGTATGATTTTTTTCTGAAATGACGAGTACATGTGTTCCGTGATTCTCAGGAGTTGGTGTTTTGTGAGGAGATTTGTTTCATGAAAACGAATCGTTCTTTAAGTATTACTTTGATGCTAATTAGGTGATTTCTTAACCGTGTTAATATTATTTTTTCAAATATTTTGGATAGGGTGGGCATTAAACTTATTGGTCTGTAACTATTCGCCATTGTTGTGTGTTTAGCATTGCGTGTTTCCATAAATGCGGAAAGTGGCTTATTCTCAGGCAGAAATTATATATTTTTTTATTTCTTGGAAGGTCCGTTGAATTTTAAGGAAGACATTCATATTATATTAATTTTATTAGTATTTTTACATTTTTAGAAACCAACATCTCGTAGGTTATTGACTTTCATCTTTAGGGTCTAATGAAATTAAATGTATACATAAATTAATTTTACATAACAATTGTACACTCTATAAATTGAAAAAAAATGAAATATTATAATTAATATTACTCTTCATTGAAATTGAATGTTGATAATTTATGACATACCTTTTTATCAATAAAAAATTGATATAATATGAATGTCTGTCTTAAAAATCAAAGGACCTTCCAAGAAATAAAAAAATATCAAAAAGGCCGTCCTTTAAACAATACCAAGAAATTTAACCTTTGGAAAGAAAAAGAAATATAAATGTTTGTTAGGAACACTATTGGCGTTGGGGGTAAATTGTTTATTATTAAATTGTTTCTGTTATCATGCCCGGGAGATTTGATTATTCTTTTGATTTCAGAGATGACGTACAGTGTATTTTGTGATGGAGTCCGTAATAGGGTTGCGCTATAGATTTAATTATTGTAGTGTGTTCTGGGAGGTTTTGTATTGTGTTTGTTGTGAATGTGGATTCGAAGAATCAAGACTTTTCTCTATTCCTCGACTTTTTCTATTGCTATGTATGCTTTACCAGATGACGTGTTGAGAGGTGGTATTATTGTTTTTTTGGGGGGTGGGGTGAAATGTCATATCAAATTATTTTGGGTGTTAAGGCATTGGATTTAACTTGAGTATTGGCGATCATTAAAATTTAATTGGTCTTTTAACTACATTCGTGATTAGATTAATTTCTTATTTTTAAATCAGGGTTTCTAGTAATTGCCCGTAGCCTTCGTGATTTAATTTTTGATCTTTATAGCATTTAGAATTTCAGAGGGTAATCTGTTTTGGTTATAGGTTTTTAGATGTGAGTGTGATTTTATTTGCGTGGATTCGAGGGTAGCGTGAAGTGAGCGTTGTGTTGAATGTTGAAACTGCCATCTGTATTTGTAGTGGATCATCCAGTCGTAGAGAATCGTGGAGAGGTAGCAGTAAACGGAACAGTCAACCATCGTTTTCTCGCACAAATGTCAAATAGCCAAGACGTCACAAGAAAGTTGTTTCTCACAATTAAATTTTATTCTTTTTAAAATTTATGTTGTTGTTATTAAAACAAATAGCGCATGCAAATCGATTATAATGTTGTATTGTATTCGAACAAATTTGAAAACAAACGACGTTAATAGCGACGTTTTTAAAACATGTACTCATACAACAAAGTTTAACATTAAAATCTACCACTATTTTTTTTTCATAGGACTTTTATCCAGCCGACAGCCGGTTGCCCTTTCCATCCCGAAGGGACGCATATTCGACCATACACTAGACAAACACTCTTGCGGGCTCCTCTGATCTGGGGTCAGCAGAACGCGAGGCCCTCCGCGACAACACACACAAAGTCAAGGGACAAACAGCCATGCCCAAGGCGGGACTCGAACCCGCGACCCTTCGGACCGAAGTGCTGAGTCGGTACTCGCTCTTAGCTACCTCGGCCATCCAGGTCGGCATCTGCCACTATTAATAAATTAATATATTAACAAATCTACCACTAATAATAAACCACTATTAATACCCCGATGTCCGTTAAGAACAATCGAAATAAAGTAATGCCAAAAGATGTTTGAGCGCTGCTACTAAAAAAAATAGATATTTACGATATTAATTGTAAATGACCTTCGTAAAGAATTTTAATATCCCGCTGTCCCTTGAGAACAACAGAAACAAAGTAGTGCCAACAGACGACGCATGAGGGTCCCTACTCAAATAATATTTATGATACGAGTAGTGAAAGTGACTATTTATTTGGCGAGTAAGGAACCTTGCACAACGAGGCCGATAGGCTGACGGGTTGGCGACTGTCAAAATGGCGTTTGAGATGGACGACAAGATAGCGTGTGAGTGCTCCTATTCAAATAATAGCTTTTTGTGATGCGAATAGTAAAAGCGGCATTTTATTTTGCAAGTAGGAAATGCTGCGAGTGGATGCCGATGAGCCCAGTGGCGCAATCCTACGGACAAAATAAAATCACTTTTACCACGTGGGGCATACATTATTTTAGACAGCCTTACTGACGTTTTTTATTTTCATTCAAATATACAAATCACTTAATTCAGTACCATTTTACGTTATGATCAACTGTAGCTGATCAGACGAAAATGTTTTTATCCCAGCATTTGGGCATCTCCTCATTTGTAGCTCTAGTGCTAAAAATTGCACTTATAGGACGCTGTGCGTGGCAAGAGGTTGGTGGCTGTCTAAAAAAAATATGCCATATTTCTAAGAAAGCTTGTTATAAAGAGGTGCTATTACGAAAAGTATTGAATGACTTATGGTCGTATCACAAATGACTGATTTGATTGGTTATGAACCTCGGCTATCGCCTAGTAATGCTAAACTTCAACCGTGTCCGTTATTTGCGCTATATCAGACTAATGATTTTAAGAACTATTCCAATTTGGAAATGATACATTACTTGTGTTTGTACCCTCAGTCTTCAACGAAATAATTTCGAAAATCATTGCAACTTCACGACAGAACGGATGCATGTAGCAGGTATAGGTATTTAGGACATGTAAGGAAACGTTCTTGTACACCTCTATTGGTTTATGGCAGCCTCGATCGGTCAAAATCGAGCACTGTAGTCATAGACTGCTCATTTATGTTCGTCGACTAGTTACATCATTTTTCTCTAAAACTGCGACCTCTTTAGAAGTAGCTCCAATGTGTGTTTTTACTATAATATACATAAAATAAATCTCAGTAATTTCGTACTTTATTGTGCATCAGAACACTAGACCAGAAAGTGTCTAAAGTGAAAGTGATTAAAGAATTTGATATCATTGAATTCTAATTAAGAACTAGAACAACCAGAAAAATCATTAAGGGGTACTTCGATTTAGCAAATATGATTGAAAATACCGAAAAAAATGAAAAGAACAAAGGAACAAGTAAAGGACAAATAAATGCAGTCGTTAATTTAAAGAGACAAACAATAATTGTTGCTACAAATAAAAATGTATGTTGAATTAATACAACCCACAAGAAGTTTATATTTTTTAAGTTTTCAATTAACATGGTCGACAATATCCCAGTTTTGAGTCAATTGGCGAAATTGGAATTCGGGACCGGAAATTTTGATACTTTGTCGCGCGTGCAATCTGAAGTGTGAACGTGTGATTGCTCTTAGCTGTCCTGAAGGAAGGGGCATATCATGAATTGGTTTGCCTACCATTCTTTCAGGACTAACATGAGTAATTCAGCCCACATGATGGCAGTGAAACGATGATGGTCTCGGATCCAGACTGCCGAGAGCAGCCACATAATTCCAGACACTAATCTCGGCATTAGATGAAGAATATACTTTGACATCACTACTATCCTTCAGAGGATGTGCACACTTTTGGTGTAACTTTTGAAGTTTGGCAACAAGGCGGGTTCTAACGTACCAGACACTATCGTTTTTACTTTTTCGCATTTCTAAGTTCGTAATAAACAGAAAGTATGTAATCGTCCGGCGAAAATCGGCGATATTTTTTACATAAATATATTTTTTCACTTACTGTCAGGCCCTGGTAAAGACTAAATGGATACATCTTCCTATGTGTAGTAAATTACTTCCTCTAACACGTTGTGTTGTCAGAATCCATGTTTTATGGGCCACTGTTACCAAGTAAACGATTGACAGCCAAACGTCTGCCCGTTCGTCCGTTCAGCCGGCCGTTCGGCTGTCCGTATGCGCTGTTGTAGCACCACTACTTCCAATTCTGGTGTGGCACCACTCCTCTCGACGAGATGAAGTTAATACGACGCCTGACATTTCAAAACAGGATTTACGGAGTCAACTCTTATTCTTAAATCAACACGACTGAACAAGATTTAATCTTTTACCATTAATAATAATTGGAATTGAAATACCCAAATACTAAATGTTGAGACTCTATGAGTGCAAAATGTTTATTCAGACAATTTTTATTATTTAAATGCGTACTTTTAAAAACAGTACATTCAATACCGCAAATAACATTTTTTAAACTCTGAATGATGCAATTGAAAATTGTAATTATTAAATAAGTTCTATCTTTTAAAAGAATTATTTATTTTCTATGAGTATTCACTAAAGAGATAGTTGGAACGAGAAGGTTTTGCAGAAAACGTTTTGAAATACTATGTCATTTCACATAATTGCACAGAACTCTGATTTAGTTATTACGTCACACGTTAACAAAGACGTTTGATAGGCGAGGCCAAAAAAGATCTTGTGGGCTCCCTCCACTTTTATTTTTATTTTTATATTGTTTGACATTACATTGTGCAGTTTACATATTAACTGTGAAAATGTTTGATGGACTTAATCTATCTTATTCTAACTGAAACTAACTTAAAATTATACACATTACAATTATTTTTAAACAAATATATAGCGGGAGAGGAAGCAGGAAGCACCTCAGATTACTATTATTCCAGGTTTGCGAACATTTTATAGAATGAGTGCAGTGGATATCTGTTATTAATTCTTATTGGATAATTGGGGGTTTTGTCCAGTTTATAGAAGGATGATGCTTATATTTGGAGAAGGTTTGTATAGAAATTGTGTGCGAGATAGGCTATTTGATTTTTTAATGTGTTTATATTCAGATTATTATGTAATTGGTTGTTACTGATGAACCAAGGTACTTTTGTGATTAATCTTAATATTTTATTTTGGACCACTTGCATTTTGTTTAGGTTTGTATTGGCAGCGTTGGTCCAGATGGGGCAAGCATAAAGTAGAGTCAGCCGGATTATTGATTTGTAGAGTAATAGTGCATTAGATGTGGAGAGGTGACTGTGTTGATTCAGTAAGGGTCGTAGTTAAATTAGTTTAGCTTTGGCTAGCTGAGTTCTTACCTCTATATGTTTCTTCCAGTTGAGTCGAGTATCGAAGTTTAAGCCCAAGCATTTTATTGTTTTGTTTGTTGGTGTCCAATTTATGGTGGCGTTATTTATGAAAAGTGGAAGAGGGTATGTGACTGGTTTTAATGTGAATATTTTTGCTACAAATTTTGTTGGCTTCAACTTTATTTTCCAGATATTAGCCCAATTTGCAAGTAAATTGAAATGATTTTCAAGCTGTGTTTCAAGAGTTGTTAAAGAGTTCCTTGAGATGTAGAGTGCAATGTCATCGGCAAATAGAGCAGTGTTTATTGCTCCCTCCCCTCTACACTTGTAGTTCCGCCATTCACAATGGCTTCTTTCACCTTCAAGCGAATCACCGCCGAGAAGCATCACTCACCGCGGCCCCGTCGTCAATGGTGGTCCTTTACGAGGGCGGTGGGACTCGCCATTAGGTGTCGACGCTATCTGCGCGGAACGGCACCGCCTCTGGTGGCAGCGCTCGCCCCGCCGGGATGCGAACGCCGACATCGATAGTCGCGCGTCGAATTCAATCACGTGATCTAATGCATCTGGCCCACAGATAGCGTCTGAGGCACACACACAATGGCTGCGGGAAAGCTCTCAGTGGAGAAACATTTAAGAGATACGCCCACCTCGATAGTGTGCACAAAGGGGACGATTTAATCCTTTGTGTATGCCATATAGAAGACTCACGCCCTTTTGATACTGGCATCAAGATAAAATTACCAATCAATGAAATCTGCCGAACAGTTCTCGGCTAAGTATTTGTCGTGTTTAAAACACGATCATGTAGTAATTATACACAAGAAAATTATTAGCGTGTTTATTACCTGTTTAGCAATATTCAGAATAACAATCTACGAGGTTTAATCAAATCGTAATTGCGTTTCGCTTTTTCACGTTTTCAATCAGTAGAAATTCGATGCAAACTGTAACTGTTCGGTGTTTGACCTGCGCCAACTCCGGGGTGGTGGCCCTTCCCCAACAAAACGTGAAATCCAATATTCCAGTCTCCTGCGCACCCCACGCAAACAAATGAGCATTGGTTCCCACGTGGAACACACTCGCGGATTTTGGCCTGGTGTGCACGAGAGTTTATATGGAGAGATATAACACTGCGGAGTCGTTGGTAGTCCCCAATATGTAAATATCGATGATGCCTATTTAAACATTTACACGACTGTGACCTGCAAATTTGACCGAAGATTCTTGATTCAGCGAAACATGAATAAAACGACCACTGTTGGTTCCGAGAAGAATGTGATATTTTAGAAAGATGATCAGGGGGAATGTTATTTTTCCCCAAACATTTATTATTAAACATCAGATGATTAATAAAGAACCTATCATATCAGTCGTTTATAAAAAGGTTTTTTAGTATGTAGTAGTTAATATGTGGTAGTTAGTATGTAGTTTTAGTATGAGCATCGTGAAAAATGAGACATTTGACTAAGATTTATTTTGTCTTTTTGATGTAAATGCCTTTTAAAAATTATTTAATAATTTGTAAACACATATCTCCTTCTTTTAGATAAAAATAAATGTTTAAATCATTTTCAGTTTTAGTACTACCAGTATTTCAACACTTTAATACTCCCAGTACCTCCAGCTGCCTACCGGTAACAAACCTTTTTTTATTTATTTTTGTTAGACTCGAAATGTCATTTAGGTGTGCATACCACATTCTATATCTTAGAAGCTCACAATTCTCTCGCAATTAAAAAAATATCACGCTATTGGTCAAGGTTAAGCGCTCGCTCCAGACTCCGGACGCAACCCAAACTCTCGAGTGTTAACGTCGATAACCCTGAATTCCGACAATGATATTCAACCACACCACATATTGTTCTAGAAGGTACGAAAAGGAAGGTACTGTCAATGATATGAATTAAACGTTAGGTCACTCACTTTCATATCCCCGTCTCGTAAGAAGAAATTGCACAAGAAGAGCGAGCAACCGCGATACTATATACGTAGCAACGGGTACTTGATTCCCCAATTCCCCGCCCTCCGGTTTCTGGAGGACGCAGCCGAGTTGCAGGACGTGCGCTAATTTTCATTTCCCTACTGCTCTCTATACTTACAATTTGTCTGAAAGTGATCTCTTAAAAGGAGTAAACTAAGAAATGTGATATTATGGGGTTGGTCGGTGGATGGGGAGAGGGGCGGTTGTTAACATGGATATAATTTGCATACAATAAACACGGTTCTTTTCAAAACAAATCGGTCGTTGAGAGGGCTGGTAATAAGAGTGGTCTTTCAGTGACGTTTAGCTATACATCCTTTTCAGAGTGTTCATTGTGATGCAGTGAGCTAGGTCAGTGAAGAGAGTCGCGGACTAGATCGCTTAGTCCAGGTCTCATTACATCATCTCTGAGCGTGTTCACCACAGGTGAGATAAAATGAGAACTTATCTTTTCAGAAGACCACAGTAGAGCACAAGGAAAACAAAATTAAATTCAAGGCAGGCCATGAAAGACGACATTGCTGTATCGTTTGTTTTGTTAGATTCAGAATCTACAAAGGATTTATTTATTTATATATTTATTTTTCGTGAAAAACTGTTAAAACTGCGTATGACGTGCTATGGGGAAAAGTGAATTGTGTGCACATTTTCAAAATTCTGTGATCCCTACACTAAGTCATATACTACTTAAATTTTTAAAACAGAAAAAAAAACCTCCCATGTAATAAAATAAGGAGTTCTCGCCTGAACACGGTAGCGAGCGGACGTGCGCCGAGCGCTCTCCTTCACCGGCGATTTCAGTGAGATAAAGTTAGCAGAGTACAAACCGTACGAGTTAAGTGTACAGTGATAGTGACAATGTTTGCAAGTGGCTCCCCTGATACGGGGCAGCACATCGCTAGAGCAGTGGAAACACTAAATCATCATAGTGAATTCAGTGATATTAATTCAACACCAATAAAAGATCAAGCTATAAGTGGCCCAGCGGGGCAAAACAGTAATCAAGTTAACTTTCAAATGCAACAAAATGTGCAGCAAAAACTAGAGCAACATCATTATTTAATGAATCAGGATCCACAATTGATACAAATAAATCAACAACAACTATTTATGAGAGATCCAACAGGCTTCTATCCAGCACATCAGCAAGGCCAACCCTGGGAACTTCATGGAACGCAGCCACAGCAATGGCCTCAACAACTACAAGGTCCGGAGTCGTCTGAAACAACCTCAAATAAAACCGTGAGTACCCTAGAGTGGCAACAACCTCGAAAAAGGAAAAAACACGCCAATAGTGACCAGTTCATGCCAACTTCCACGAGCGTTAGTGCGCCTCTGTTTACGCATAAAAATAGATATGCAGCATTAGAAGACAAACCGGAAGCTGAAACTCCCAAAAAGCCCCCCATAGATCATAACATACCGCCAATATTCGTGCAAAGTGTTACAAACGTATCAAAATTAATAGAATTTCTAAAACTACAAGTAAAAGAAGATGATTTCACGTACAAAATGTACAGCGAGGATGTAAAAGTGCAACCAAAAACCATTGACGCTTACAGAGCAATAATTAAGCAACTAGACGAATCCGAGGCCAAATACCACACCTACCAATCAAAGAAAGACAGAGCATTTCGTGTAGTGCTCCGATATCTGCATCCGTCAGCAAACATAGAAGAAGTAAAAGCTGAACTTAAATCCAAGGGTCACACCGTTCGTAATATGCACAACGTACTTCATCGAATAAGCAAAAAGCCGCTATCGCTATTTTTTATAGACTTAGAACCAAGTGCAAACAATGCAGAAATCTACAATATCAACACACTTGTAAATGCAGAGATAGAATTTGAAGCACCGTACAAAAAGAAAACGCCAGTACAATGTCATCGCTGTCAAGAGTATGGTCACACGAAGAAATACTGTAAAGCAACTCCGAGGTGCGTGAAATGCGGTGAAGAACACTTCACAGAAGAATGCAAAAAAGATACAACGCAGCCAGCAACTTGCGCGCTATGTTCGCGAAATCATCCAGCCAACTATAAAGGCTGCCAAGTGTACCAAGATTACGTTAATAAACGTAGCAAGCAGAGAAAAGAAACAGACACCGCCACCAAGAAGATACAAAAAGTGCCAAATGCCTCAGATTTCCCTCCCCTCCCAGTTCGCCACTTTCAACCCAATCCCTTCTCACGTACAGTATTTCCTCAAAACTCAACATACGCTATACCCCACAACCAAAACCAAACAGATCTTTACAAAATAATAGAAACCTCATTCCAAAGGTTCGAAAGCATCCTTAAACAACAATCGGAACAAATTGGGGCTTTGCTTAGCCTACTGACGTCATTAATATCCAAGATGCATTAAATGGCACCAAA
Source organism: Teleogryllus occipitalis (assembly GCA_011170035.1). Lineage (NCBI taxonomy): Eukaryota > Metazoa > Arthropoda > Insecta > Orthoptera > Gryllidae > Teleogryllus > Teleogryllus occipitalis. Next base: position 77,357 of record BLKR01002252.1, read on the forward strand.
AATTAAAATTTTTCTCTGGAACGCAAATGGTTTAATCCAACATCGAAGAGAGCTCGTAACTATTCTCAAAGGAAAATACATAGATATTATGCTAATCTCCGAAACCCACTTCACTGAAAAATCCTACTTAAAGATACCCGGATATGACATATATAATACCAAGCACCCGGACGGTACAGCGCATGGAGGAACTGCTATAATAATTCGAAACACAATTAAACATTATGAACTGAACGAATATAAAACTGAAGAAATACAAGCAACATCTGTAATGGTGACAGAAGGTCAAGCTTTACTAACGCTAACATCAGTATACTGTCCGCCTAAACATAGAATAACAGAACAAAAGTTTCAAGACTTTATAAATACATTAGGATCAAGATTCATAGCTGGAGGCGATTTCAATGCAAAGAATCAGCACTGGGGCTCACGACTCAACACATCACGAGGAAAAAACCTTCTCAAAGTATTAAACAAACTAAATGTTTCTACTATATCGACCGGTGAACCTACGTACTGGCCCACCGACGCCAACAAGCTTCCTGACCTCCTGGATTTCTACTTAGCAAAAGGTGTGCATCTTGGTACAGTAGAAGTGAAATCTTGTTACGACCTTTCCTCAGACCACACCCCAGTAGAAATGACCATCAGTTCAAATATAACTGAAAGAAGTTATTCTCTGAAACTATCAAGTAATAAGACAAACTGGGACAAGTACCGAGATTACGTGAACTATAAACTATCTGCAAATGCACCGCTAACAACAGGTGAAAACATCGAAGACGCAATACAGCACCTAACAGACACATTACAAGACGCTGCCTGGGCCGCAACACCAAGAGAAACAATAAATAAATCGCCAACGTATCCCGCAGAAATTAGACAAAAATTGGTAGAAAAACGTCGACTCCGACGAATATTCATGATGACACGTCAACCAGATGACAAAAGGAAATATAACACCGCAGCCAGACAATTAACACGTCAAATTAAGGAATACGAAAACAAATCGTTTTCTAATTATATTCAAGCTCTATCACCTACTGCTGAAACGAATTATTCACTTTGGAAAGCAACAAGAAAATTGAAACGACCTCAACAATACATCGCACCAATTCGAAAAGATGGCACGTGGGCAAGAAGCGCAGAAGAAAAGGTCGAATGCTTTGCAAAACACTTCGCATCAGTTTTCAAACCTGCAACAAACCCAAGTACTATTGAAAATAAAGTACTAGAGTTTCTGGATGTACCTCTACAGTTATCACTGCCCATAAAGCATTTCAACTCACGAGAAGTCGAACAAACAATTAAAAAACACACGCATCCCACGAAAAGTCCAGGGTTCGACCTTATTACTGGTAAGATTTTACAGGAAATGCCAAGAAAAGGATATGCATTCGTAACAAGTATATTCAACGCAATACTTCGAAGTAGTCATTATCCTTGTCAATGGAAATATGCACAAATAATAGCGATCTTGAAACCAGGAAAGACTGCCACGGAAGTAACGTCGTACCGACCGATTAGTCTGCTACCTGTCCTATCAAAAGTTTTTGAGAAACTTCTCTTACAACGTCTCAAGCCAATAATTAAAGATGTGATTCCTGACTTTCAATACGGCTTTCGAGAAGGGCACTCAACAATAGAGCAGACTCATCGTATTGTAAACACAATTTCTCAAAGCTTGGAAAAAAAGATGTATTGTTCTGCAGCATTTCTAGACATTCAACAAGCATTTGACAAGGTATGGCATGAAGGAATTTTATTTAAAATAAAACGCCTTCTCCCACACTCCTATTTACTTTTCAAATCGTACCTTTGCGAACGCCAATTTCAAGTGAAATACCAGGACGCTCTATCAGAATTCCAACCTATTTCTGCAGGGGTGCCACAAGGAAGTATTCTTGGACCATTATTATATCTTTTATCAACTTCAGACTTACCAATTACAGAAAGAACTACAATAGCCACCTTTGCAGACGACACTGCTATTCTCTCTGCAAATAAAGATCCTTCCTGTGCATCACAACATCTTCAAGAACATCTTAACAAAATCGAAGATTGGAGTCATCGTTGGCGAGTCACAGTTAACGAAACAAAATCAAAACACGTAACTTTTTCACTAAGAAAAGAAAACTGCCCAAAAGTAAAACTAAACAACACAGAACTCCACGAAGCTGATACAGTCAAATACCTTGGACTGCACTTGGATAAACGCCTGACCTGGAAAACCCATATCAAAACCAAGCGAAAGGAAGCAGAACTTAAAATCCTCAAACTGGCATGGCTAATAAACAGACATTCAAAGCTGTCCTTGTATAACAAGGTTCAGATCTACAAGGCTGTAATCAAACCAACATGGACCTATGGTATTGAATTGTGGGGCTCCTCAAGTAGGTCGAACCTGGAAATTCTAAGACGATTCGAAGCTAAAACATTAAGAAAACTATGCAACGCACCGTGGTACGTGACAAACAATATGATATACAGAGACCTTGACATCATCCCGCTAGAAGAAATTATCACCACGAAGAGTCAAGCTTACCAGAAGAGGTTGTACGAGCATCCAAATCATCTTTCAACGAACCTGCTAGACAACAGTGAACATGTATATAGATTAAAACGAGAGAATATTTTAGATCTGCCATACCGATTTCTTAATTGAAAATTTCATTGTCACCATAACTCACGTCATTAATGTATTTATTAGATACCATTTACTTATTGTTCCAACAAGAACAGATTGTAAATTATGCAGAAGTGAAAATAAAAAAAAAAAAAAAAAAAAATGTAATAAAATCTATTTTCAAGGATAATTAAGCAATAAATTTTGGGCTCTTATCCATGTTGTCCTTCAGAATAATACTTCCTGCCACGACAACATGGAAACAATAATTTGAATAATGTATTTCCCACTGAATTTTAGAAGACTTGCACAGATAATGAAGTTACATTTATGTCCAGAAGCAAAACAAGGGGCCATCTCAGCATTTGCTCAATGGATCAGGGAAACTGGACGAAAAACCTGATCGAGATGGGGGTCATTGACCTGGAGGCTGTAGTACAATACTTGTTACAGGTTGTTTATACACATTTATACAGTCCAAATGGTAAATAATGCATTATGTATCATTGTTAAACTTAATGTTACTTTTCTTGTGATGCTCAGTATAGTCTCTAATTGTATAGAAACAGTTATGCAGCAGAAACGATTTCACTTGGGATTTAAACTTTTCTATCGAATTTAATCGTTTAATGTCATCTGGCAAAGTGTTGTAAAATAATGTACATGTATTGTATGTGAATTTTTTGTAATGAGCTGTTGAGGCTGTTGAGCTGAGGACAGAGATTCACATGTTCATCTTCTCACTGATACGACATAAAATCAGAATAAAAAAGCGTTATTATTATTATTATTATTATTATTATTATTATTATTATTATTATTATTATTATTATTATTATGTACTATGTAGCGGAATCGCGTTCCATCCCATGTTGGCAGGGCGTTCTGGTGGTATAGATTCCCTGGGTGAAATTATCTGCTACAATATGAAGCAACATCCCACACGACAAAACCGCAGCGTAATAGCCACAGGAATCGTATTCCAATTTGCATCTAATGAGCGTGCTTGCATGTGGCCTACAGCAGACGGTTCATAATTTGAATTTCTGTCTCTACTACGCCAGTCAATGGAGTCATCGTGAGTGCAGAATGTTGCCATCTGAATGGGGTGTTATGTTTTCTCATTTGCAGTTTCACCAGTCAGCATTTCAAATTCGTTTTGTTTCCAATACTAATCATCATTTTCAATATTGAGATTATAATTATACATTACATTTTGTATTTTGTTGCATGACGCAATACCACAATATTCACAAGTTTTGTAGTATTTGAGATGCCTCCTGAAAGTCTTGAAGATTTGAATATATTCTGCAATGTAAGCTACTCCTTCAACCCTGGTCACCGATATTCTCTCTACATCTTAAATGTAATAAAATATGTATGTCTTTCAATATAAGAAAAACATAAAATGGTAAATTAAATGTCAATATTTCACTTAGTTTAGGTTTATTGATATCTCTTCATTTAAATTTCAGATGAGTATAAAACGAATAGAAAAAACTTTTCTGCTTCTAAAATATTTCATTAGTCTCTTTCATATTGCTTTTCTGTGCTTACACTTTAAGAATATCATAATGAAAAGTCTGTCATGAATGACCCTCTAGTACTGGTGGAGATTTCTTTTCCGAACAACAGACATTCTGAGAGTCCAGCACAAGCTTTGCTGAAGTTTGGCCAGAACATTCTCCAGCTCTTTAATAAACTTTGCCAACATATAGTAATAGACTCACAAACAACATTAATTTCAATAATTTTGAAAAGTTTGTTGCTCGTTTACAATAAACATTTCGTCGAAACCGTATTCCTCTTGTTGCATTCATTTTTGTCTGTCACGATTCGAATAATGTGTTAAAGGATTATTTTCACGAAAATGTTTCAACCCGCCAAATACGTCCACTCTGAAGTGATAAGCAGTAACGCGGAAGTAAATTGTTAATGGATTTGATCGGAATGCGTTAGCCGCGAGTTTTGACCGTGCGCGAGCGAAATTCTGTGATGCCCCTCTGGCGTCTCGTCAGCGCTATCTGCTCGCAACCGATATGCCAGTCATGATTAATGGATTCTCGATACCTGCTTTTGGGATCTTCTTTCGCTGTCCGTTAGGAATGAGAAATTGCGTTATTTGTTGGGAAGCTTCTGGAAGATTCCTTCACGTACGGTGACAGCCCAGAAGAAATTAAATACCTGGAATGTTAAGTGCAATGCACAAAAATATTCTATGATTGATTAATTTTATCATGTTTCCGGGCGCGTCAACTGCTGTGATCATTAGTCCTGTAAGTGTAGTGAGCATTATCACGGGAAGTTCACTGTGTTCTTCCGTCACTGGATGAGATCCGGGGTCAACCTACACGTCAACTTGCGGGGTTTCTCCCTAACTAGGACTCTCTCACCAGCGGGGCACCAACCCAGTCGGGACAAGCTCTAAGCTCTTGACTGGTCCCCGACATGTGTGGTAGTATAGTGGAAGAAAATGTGTGTGTATAAGTAAGTTGTAACTACAGGGCAAGGAAAGGACGCGAGCGGACCATTGCCCGTTTGTTGGAGTACTGCTCCGGCATTCATCTGTTGTTTATCTGAGAAACCACGGAATTCCACCGACCAGAGCAATCGGCAAGTAGAATTCTCCTCCAGATAGCGGCTGAATTCGACCTAGCTATCAAGCTATTGTCAAAAATTCTCCCGCCGTCGGGACTCGAACCTAGGACCTCCCGGACAGAGGATCTGCAGCGATATCAGTTGATGACCTGAGTCATCTCAAACGATGAAATATTCTATGAAATTGCCTGAAAAAATAGTGGTAATGATATTTGCGAAATATCCGTTTGTCTTAGTGAGTAATTATTGACTCCAGTCGCGTCAACTATCAGCGTAATTACTCCCGCAAGTGTGGCATAGGAGGTGACGATGTTCGTCCTCCCACTGGAACGTGAGATCCGGTGCCGCCGTACAGGTCGGCTTGCGAGTTTTTCCCTCTGTGCATGCATAGTGCTTAGCGTACGTATGGAGAAGCACTAATGAAATTTTCGACGGAAACCATTTTTATTCCATCAAATTAAATATTTCTACAGCTGGACATTTTAACCTTTTCTTTATATGGAATTTCGGTTGGACGTATATGCCGGGTAGAATCCAGATTTTTAGGTTTTGAAGATGAGGAAAAATTCCACGAATATTTAAATACGCTCAAGTTTTATCGATTACTTATATCGATTTATATTTCGAATGTTCAGATTTAGGCAATTAACTGGCCTCGGGTTACAGTTGCAGTTTAAATTAGTTTATCTTGATCTTTTTATGTAAATATGCTTATACGTGGTGGAAATACATGGATGAGTTCCTCCGGCACAGCGAGTTTTGCTCATTCTGCGCATCACCAATTTGCGTCACGAACGACGTGACCACAGCAAGGGCGCTTTGAAAAGCCAGTCCAGACGCTGGCCGCCATATTGCATGCAGAGCGAGTAGTGTTGTAAAACATTTTTAAAATGGTACAAAATGATAAATTTCAAAAGTAACCAACCAAAACTAACGCGATGAAGGTGTAGAAGATACAATATTTAAAAGTAATGCTTCATAAATCTGTTACAATGTGTTGTAACGAGGTGATGATTTTGGGATCTGACTACATTTAAAATTCCCGCTAATATTGTGACACAAACTGGTGTCTGAAGATCATAGGCTGAAGTCAGATAGTAAGGCTACAACAGTAGAGACCGCTGAGGTAGAAAAATGTGTTTCGTTTATTAGAAACTGATAACCTGACTGCCTTTTACGAAGTTATTGGATCAATCTTGTATTCAGAGAAGAATCAACTTATATTTGATAAATACATAATCTTATATCGAATTATTTTGTGCTGTTATGTGAATTCACAGACTCGGGTAAGTACACCAGAACGACTTTGTAGTCCTCCCATTCTACGGACTACAGAAACATTTCCATACGTAAACCGCAACCTAAAACCCCGCAGTGTTGTGGCTAGAAATAAGAATAGGAGCAGAGCAGTTACAGTTTCGAAGACGCTGTCTGACAGTAAGAAAAGACGTTTCATGTCATGTTATTACCAGTCCGGGGACAATTCAGTTCATTTTATTACCACAAAAGAGCAAGCCATCAACGTATGAAGTACAAAAGGAAGGAAACTATTATTATTGTCCTGGTACTGCGATTGACCTATTCTTCTAGATGTCCTACTTAACTACACCCCATCACTAAAGTAGGAACTCGCATTCGCTTTCAGAAAATTCTCTAGCACATGTGGACAATTGCTTGAGCATATTCAAAAATAAGAAAATTAGGACTCAATTTCTTCGATTTATTTACTAGTTTACTACACAATTTTTTTCTTTTATCTTATCTGTAGGCTAAATATTATTCTGTTTAATCTCTTTAGAAGTATCCTCTTCCGTTTGCATCGTTGTTTCAAAATTTCGTCTTGTGTACTTCTCCTCCTCCTCCTCCTCCTCCTCCTCCTCCTTCTTCTTCTTCATCTAAGAGAGCAGGGATACCTGTCGCGAGTGATGTAGATTGTTCCAATATCGTTACTGAAAATAATGTTATAAGAACAGTTACAAATCATGCCGAAAAGGACACAAAAATCTGTAGGCGTGATAATGAAGTCGTCAAGTGGATGTAAACGGGCTGACCATAAATATAGAATTTCAAAGAGCCCATGTTGTTTATTTTCATCTTTAGTTCAACTAGCACTTTTGAGAGTACTTTACATGAACGCCTCGGACGTTTTCAAAATTTAAAAAAATGGTTCCATATAATTTTTCAAAAATTGAAAAAAATCAAACTTTTTTCGGCGTCTTCTTACAACTACAACTATGAAGATAATGCCATGTACAATTTTTCAAAAACGTATTTCAAATTAGTAATGTTTGCAAAATTTTGTCTCAAACAGGGCATTTTTATTTTATTTAAACCATTTTTTTCTTAAACGCGGCAGAAAATGTTTTGATTAAATTTAGACCTTAGATAGCGTAAAGGATGCTTAAGAGAATTATGCCGGTCTCGTGTTCCTTGAATTTTCTGACTACGAAAACTTTTAAAAAATTTTAAAAAATTTCAGCGTCTACTATTGTGAAGATACAAATTTTTTCTTAATGAAACGTGTTTAAAAAACATCTTCGAATAAGGTCATGTTGAGTTTTTTGAAAATATGAGCATTTTTTGTTTGGCTATAAACAATGTCATTCACTCCGAATTTACTGCGCTTCGTCAACATACAATGAGAGGTGTTTGAAACCTATTGCTATTCTTATAAAAGAAAATAAATTGAAGGAAGGTAATAAATTAAAATTAGAACTAACATACAACTTCAAGAAATTTTGATCGCTGATTATGGTACGTTTGATTTCTCAAAGTTAGAAATGACTACTGTTCCTGGCTATCAAAATAAGCGCAGGTATCCACCACAGGCGCTTCCTTTGAATTGGTTGGATTTGGATTATATTAACATTATTTCTAATACTTTACATGAAAGGAAAATCGAAATAATTGAATAGCATTATTATTTTCGAATATTTTAATTTTATATTACTACATACGCTGCCTTGGGCAACAATGTACCGATGCATATTTCAGAAGTTCATTGCTGAACCTCAACAATATAAGGTAATAAATAAAATACGAAATTCTGCTGAATTCATCCCTTTCTTGAACATTGTTCACATGTAACCATTATGAGGCTTTGTTTTATTTATTTATTTATTTATTTGTTTGTTTATTTATTTATATTTTTATTTAGCGTCAAAAACAAAAACTGAATGTGACATGCTATTGGGTGACAAGTATTCTGTGAACGTTTTCGTCAATTCTGGGATCTCTACCCAAACCCATTTACATGTTGAATTGTGAATACAGGTAGAAACGAAACATTTGTTCTTCGATTAGTAAAGACAATTTGGTGAAATTTTTTTAGGTGTGAAAATGTATAGAACATTTAGCATTACATGTTCAGACAAGGAATAACGTGTAATTCGTGTTAAAATAAGCATATTTGGAGAATATTACAATACTTTTGTGTTTAATAATTAAAATTACTATTATATATTTTTCGATCTACTTGCATTTGTGTGCCAACGCTAACAGTTTCGTATTATTTTACTTTCTCGCATACTGCTTACGCAGAATGTTGTAAGGCTAAAAATCCCATCGGATATGTTCGTGAACACGCTTCCCCCTTTATACTCTGAATTCAATGCCAGAAATATATTTTCATTTAAAGTTTCGAATAAAAATCTATTACTTGAAACTATTTAATTTTCGCACCAAATGTTCTACGATTTCAAATTAATTTTACAAAAAATGATGATTGAAATGTGTTAGTTCGGAGAGAAATTGTGGTATAGTGTTACATAACGATTACTAAAGGCGAGAAAGTACGAGCTGTTTTAGCTCCACTAGTTCTTTATTTTAATTAGATTAACGACTACATCCATCCACATCTTTCCCCGTACTACTAGCACAGCTACTCCTCACCCCACATGCGCCATCACTACCGTGCCAACGCCTCCTCCCGTGGCCTTCTTCATGGCGGACGCAGCGTCTGCCCGGTGCGCTGTTACGCGTCCTTTATTGCTTTTGTCTGGCCCGTAAACAGCCACCGGGCGTTTTTAAAGGCGGCCAAGATTTGAGGAGCGCCAGGCGATAAAACTCCTCGCTTGCGTTTCATCCATGGCAATGCGCGAGCCCTGGTACGCGATGTGGAGTTTTCAAACAGTATTGTACGCTGTAGCATCTCTACACCTGACGTCTGTACGTTTTGTTTCTAAAATTTTATATATTTTTCCGTTACTTTTTAATTGTACTGATTCTCTCTGGCCGTAAAATGTTTACAGAGAATTAATGTATTGACCACAGAAAAATATATTTCACATGATACAAAACTATTTACAATTAAATGCTTTCGTTACAAGTACATTGTTGGTATGTTTATCAACGTTTCGGGAATACAATAAATTTTAATTCAGAGGAACCTGAAGATAGGATAACATTTATTTCCAAAGTATTCTTAAACATATTACCAAAAATGTGTTTTTGCCCTCAGGGCCGTTCCCTATTCTCTTAAAGGCCTAAGGCGGATGAGAGGGAGTAATAAAAACAGGGATGCCCAGTCATGGCAAACAGAAGTTGATTGGGATGGTGTTACATTCGCACCTGACGTAGCTCAGCCTCGCCAAGGACTGTTCTCCGGAAGAGAGATTTTGCAGCGGCCATCGAACGGGTTAGCGACACTCGAAGTGCACAGCGGTCAGGGAAGAGGGCCGGAAGCTGCTAGCCGGACCCCGAAAAGTCGGTCTGGACTAGCGGGACGGAGTGTCGGCAAGGCCAGTTAGAGCCGATCTGAACCGACTAGGGGTGAAGGGAGGTCGGCAGGGCCATTTTGGGCCGGTTTGAACCGTCGGAGGTTAGGAAGGTCCGTGCACACGGGCGACGAGCTCACGAGTAGCATTCGTCCACCCGCTAAGCGGAGGTCAAGCTGTTATACAGGCCTTTATTGCTCAGAAGCTCTTTCGAGGCGGAGCTACGCAATTATGCTGGGCGCCAGCTGTCTGCGGCTACGCGACAAAATAAATATGGTTTATTCGAAACAAAATTGACCGGCTGAGGAGTCTCAATGCTTTAACTCATGTCACTGCAGTGCCTCCGACCAGAAGTTCTACGCTTCAAGAAAGAGCCAATGGTGACAGGATGTTCGACACTAGCTAGGTAGCAGGGTCAATTTTAACCGCTCTCTGGAGGAGAATTCTAGCGGCTGCCTGCTCTGATCTGTATATTTCCGTGGTATCTCCGATCTACATTACCAGAATGCCGGAGCAGTCCCATACAAACGGGCCACGGAGCACGCGCGATCTTTCCTATCTCTTCCTATCCTCAAATCTAATTCTTCCTATCCTCAACTCTAACTTACATACACACACACATCTACTAACAAGCCTATCACACACGCCGGGAGACCTTTTGGGAGCTTAGAGCTTATCCCGCCGGGGAGCGGGGCTCCACGGATGGGAGATACTGGTTGGGAAAACCCCGTAAACCCACTGATAGGTCGGCGGCGGATCTCGTCATCCAGCGGAGAAAGATAGCCGCTTTTCAAAATTCTCGGGCTTTTAATAGAAGTTGAACCAACGCTGTATTAAGAAGTGGACATTGCTATATTTTGGCAAAGAAATAAAATTGAAAACATGTTTTACAAAATATCGAAGATATCCTAGGGGCCATTTTACAAAATGCCCACAAAAATAAAAATATGTTTTGAATTCAATTTGCCATGACATCAGCTACACTGATCGTGGAACATCAATTTTGGTGATTATCGCGAAATATCAATTTGTTATATTCACCGTGGAATATCAATTTTGGTGCTAGTGTTGTTCACAGACAGACCTAAAAAAAGGAAAAAAAAACTTTTCCGATATCAGTAATCCTAAAAACCGTTTATTTCCGCCAATATCGTCATCGATTTCTCGTCGCATTATGCAACTTTCCCTGTACAACCTACATACGAGAAATACGGTATACTAGAAAGTAAAAATAATCCTTTTAACTTTAAGTTTGGAATATCTGGACGGTTATAAGTGATGAAGTTTATCTCGCAAGAGCTCGCGTTTTTACGAAAACTAGGAATAACTAGTGGGATCCCGTCAAAATTTGACGGTGAGATCTGAGATAAATGTAAAATGCCCAGTAATGTGCCCAGACTAATGTTCACAACACTTTACATTGTTTGGATCTTCAGGGTATAACGAAAATATTCTGTAATGTGGAGTTTCCAAAATTTTGAACACGTATGGACCATGACTAGGTGGCAATGTAATATCGACACCAAATTACACGAAAGAAAGAGCACTATTACACTGACGGTTATTATTTCTAAAGTTTTTTGATGTGTCATCATCTCCTATAAGCAACTGTTTGATTTCTTCTGGAATATTTCTCGAAGGTAAATTTATTTTCCCATTTAAGCAACACAGAGTAAACTGGTTTGCAGAATTTCTCTCACATGCGAAGTACAAATCAGAACAAAACTGACATTTCATAGACAACGACCCAACAGAAAACGAAATGACCTCACTATCACGACACCTACGCTGACTTTCTCTTTCCATGCGTCCAGTTAATGTATGCTTGCGTCTATTGGGGCACGTGGGCAACGATTCGGAATTCGACATAACCTGTGAACAACTTCACTACTTCAGTACAACCGAGAAAAACTCACTGTCTGAATGTTCTCTACAAAATACACCACAAAGGCGAATACATGCAAACTGTCATCGCCACAATGCAATTATTACACCGAAACAAAACCTTTACGAATTGTAAACAAATCTCAACAATCAAAACAAAACATCAATAGCGCCACCATGAAGCAGCCGCTCTTTGGAAAAAAAAACAATTGACTATTGATAAACGTACTATTAAAGAATGATTTAATTAATTAATTTACACCATAAATGTTGGTGAATCAACTCAAACAATATATGATAACACATCTAGGGATCACATTCTTTCATTTAAAGGAAAAAATACTACAATCGCTTTAGTAGAAGCTCTAAACGAAGCTATGGCAGAATACCTTATTTTTTTAAATATATAGATAATGAACTTATAATAAATAAATATAGAACCTTACATACCGTTCTTCTGATCTAACCCACCACAAAGTAAAATTCTATTTTAATTTCAGGATTAAACTTTAACTCACACACACGTCGACTTCACCTGCCTTGTGAAATGCGGTTATACCAATTGATTAGGATTTGTTTCATGTGTTTTTTTTTCCTTTCTGGAGTTTTTGAACTGTTAATCAACAATCGCTGCTTATGTTCCTGGCACGATTCTTCCCAATGGACTCAGTTTCTCACAGCCATGCATTGCCATTGACATAGATGCTCCAGGAGATTGTACTTCCTTGTAAATTATTAAGCCGACAAAAGCTTATCATTTATGCTGCCTGAGTATGTCTTAGTCTCCAGCCCCCCCCCCCCCCATTTTAATCCACACTTAATTATTAATACCTACAATACAATTTCCTGTGTTCTATGGCTCCCATTTGCCTCCCCTAGTCAACTTGAAATATATGAATTCTTACATTTTGTCGCACGTGGTCCACGCTTGCCAGCTGCTGTCGCCATCAGTGGGACGACTGACGCGACATGCTCCCACCGCCGCCTCGAGACCTTGTCCAGTTGGCTTTACACCTCTCCCAGCTGCCGGCAGCTTTCCCACGCCAGCGGTCACTCCACATACAGCAAACTCCGCTCGTCTTCCAGAATATCATTTGCACGCGACCAAACACGTGTACCAAACATTTTTACTCATAATTTTCTCACTTTGTCTTGCTTGCACACTTGATTTCATAATCGCTAACAATATTCGCACTGTTGCAGCTCACCATGTCCACGTTTGCCGCATTCACATCGGTACGCACGACTCCGTCAATCATTCACCTAACACCAACAATATTTACTCAGTTCCTCATCCTAGCTTTAGTCATTAATCTACACTACTCGTATATGTTGAAGTCCATTTTCGGGAGCGATGGATTCGGATTTACATTTTGTTGATTTCACAATCACTCAAGCATTCGTCCATCATGCCGTTCCCTTCAGTTGCCAGGCATGAACTCGCGCCCTCTCGTTCATTTGGTGAGCGTAGAGAGCATATTTTCAAACCTACTTTTGAGTGCTTATTGCGACTCAGCCATTCACAATATCAAAGTAGTTTATTAGGCAAAATATGCTTAAGGCTTGTATGCTTTATTTTCGAATTTTCGACGTTTCCTCCCCGGACACTCCTCCCGACTTTAATAAAGTTGAATACCATTTTATTCAACGTAGAGACATTGTAACAATAAAGTTGAATAAATGAAGTCGCCTTACATTATCTCTCTCCCATTCATATCGCCAACAATGAACTTTTCGGAAATACATTTTAAATATCCATCGCTGCTTAGCAAACTAAGCAGCTTATACAGCTTATAATGGTAATATCAAATTATTCGTTCGTACAAAATTATGATACTTAATGTTTTCAATTTTTATTTTTTATTAGGTCCTGAATTAAACGCTTAAAGCATTAAATATTCCAAATTAACAACTTCGATATTACATTCTTCAAGCAAATGAAAAAGCACAAACTTCCTCGAAATATTTCTAAAGCTTACGTATGGATTTATATTGCAACTTAACAAAGGTATAAGTTTTGGAAACTAATGTTCTACGATTTGTAATATCTGTAAGTAATATTAAGTTAAACAATCAGATGGGATTCTCAACATATCCAACTGCCTCAAAGCACTCCCAAATTGCGCTCACGAAGCCAGGAAATTCTCAGCTGGGGACTATGTTTGACGCCAAATTACACAGAAAATACTCATTTCGAAAAATTCAACATGACCTTATTTCAAGATCTGTTTTTAATGAACACATTTCATTAAAAAACTGTATGTTCACAATTGTAGTGGTAGGAAAGAAGCGAAGAATGTTAAATTTTTGCAATTTGCGAAAAATCAGGCATTTAAACGAACATGAAACCTACATCATTGACTTAAACGTTCTTTAGGCTCTATAAGTTCAAAATTTAATCAAAGAAATTTCATGCAGTGTTTGAAAAAAATTGCTTGAAAAATTAAAAATGGCCTATACTTGACTCAACATTTCGTGAAAAATACTCATTTTTTCGAAACATTGTACATGATTTCATTTCAAAATGTGTCTATAAGGAGCAGATTTTGAGAGAAAAAAATAGTTTTAGCTGTAGGAAGACACCGAAAAAAATTTGAACTTTCACTTTTTTCGATAAATTAGGGTTTTCAACGAACATGAGACCTGCGCATTTCTGTTGAGCCTCTTTTACGCTATCAGACAACAAACTATAATCTAAAACTTAGAAACCATTTTTTGAAAATTTTGAAAATGTCAACTTACAATTTGGAAGAAAGGCAGCAAGTACTTTTCTTATCTACAAGTAGTATGTTTCATTATCTGATTGAATTTCATTTCATGTTGAAGTTTTATAATAATTTAATGATAGCAATGAATTAATCACATATCATTAAAAACAGCACACGAGTGCTCTTAAGGATACTTGTTGATAGCTCAGAGTTCTAAATAGACGCCTTCGTAGTATCTTTTTACGTCAATTCAAATCATTAAGTTATAGTTTTTAATGGTCGTTCCATGATGTATGTGAATTAAATGGGTAACGTTAGAATTTGTGAACTTTCCCAGAGTCCATTCTCAGAGAAAGGTCAGAGGAAATCTCTTCTTAGACTGTTCCATATTTCCACTGGTCTTTCGAAACGTCCAGTTTCGTTCTGTAGACGGAGGCGTATCTGTCATCTCGGGCATCCACATTTACCCTGTTTTTGAGGGCATCCTTTTCGCCATCCGTCCGCCGCCTTTTGCAGCCGCGCTCCCGCCACCTCTACCACCGGCACCAGCGGCACCATTTGCCGTTGCGTGGCCTAGACAGACAGCTCGCCAGAACAGAGTTCATACACATATATTCTAAATTAAACGTTATAATATTACTCGTGTGTTTCATTTGAACAAGTCACTTTATGGTATCGAAACCGAGTGTTGCAGTCAGCCTAACACGCCAGTCAACTATGAAGTTGTTGAAAGCTCGACTACTTATTTCACTCATGTAACAAGAGGATAAGAAAAATTTACAAAATAATAAATCAAATATAATGTTAACTTAAGTAACTTATTTAGTTATTATTAATTAAATAATTTGTTATAATATGGAAAAAACAGTGGTGTTCAAAAGAACCAACTTTCTCGGATTGTTTCTAAATTTTCAGTTTTCGAAAATTCAGAGAGTTCTACGCAAATGAGACCTGCGCCATTCTTTCAGGTGTTCCTTGTTCTATCTGTGGAAAACAAATGGGTGCGTTTTTTGATAAAATGTTTCTTTTACAAATTGAATAAATGTCAAGCACAAATTACGTGAAAACTACTAGCTTTTTTAAAAAAATTTACATGATCTTTCGTAAAGAGATGATTTTTAGAACAGGTTTTGTCTAAGGCAGAATCTTTATCTTCAATTTTGTAATTTTTAAATGTTAAAATTTTGCAATTTTTGAAAATTCTGAGTGTTTGCCGAGAGCAAACACATTTACCATCCTTTCATACATTCGAGATTCATCATATCATCGATTCATCATTCGAGAAAATCATTCATATTTTTACCATCCTTTCATACATTCGAGAACAGAATTTAATAAAAAAGTTTGGAGCCGCTTTTGAAAAATAATTAACATTTAAAAGTTGCACATATTTCACGCAAAATCACTCGAAAAATTAATCATGTTTTCGAATAATTGTTGTGAAGGACCTTATATCAAGAGTCAATAAAAGTCTTTAGAAAACACTCTTCATACAGGAAAATTCCCTATATTCTATATTGTATACGTTGCGAAAGGAGGGCAGCAAGCCAATCAGCATTAGCGAACTTGGTGTGGGCACTCGCAAAGTTGTCTATTTGCGAACCACACTCCCAGAGCCGTATCGGAGTTGGAAATCTCAGACCCCCTCCAACACGGCCTTTTTCCCCCTAGCCCTTTTCGGGTGGCGGGTGGCGGTGAAGCAACGCCTGCCCGGCGCAAATAATAGGTACCACGGAACAACATATACCATGGTTTTACAATGAACAGAATTGATACTAGACAGGAGTCATTTGATTCATATTCGGTCGAGTTGACGTTGCGGCCATCATGTCGCCTTCTTCAGCAGCATAGCCCAGACGAAGACCCCAATATGATGGCCGAAAAAGCCGTCCCCTGAAGAAAGCGGTTAGATTTCACCTACCTATCTAGCTAGTGTTGAAATCCGCTACCGCTGGGACTCGAACATTAGGGCCTACCGGGCAGAGCCACTGCATAGTCAGCGGCAATGCTGTCGCTGTGCTCAGTCGGCCGACCGGCATCCAGAGATCGATGGCGGGCCACTAAACCAAGGGCCTCTGTGGCAGCCTCTGCATGTAGAATGTCTTCGCGCCTTACAGAGGTGGCGGCGCATGTTCCCGATTCGTCCGCCCTCCGCCCAGATAAGATCGCCCTCGCCGCAGGATATGCTACACGTAACATTCACCCCGCCCTGCGCTCTGAGCGCTAAGAAACGCCGAGGCCGAACCTGATACTGCTGTCCTTATGCATCATATATTCTCCTCGGGCAAATGAATTCGAGATTTCATTACAATGCGCTATTCATTGAGTGAAATTACGGGTTTCCGTGCACCATGTGATAGGCATAATAAAAGGGTTCACGAGTTTTAGTTCAGGAGCACCTAAATTAGTCAAGATTATTAGTCTCTTCAATTCTCCGAGTAACATGTCTGGCTGTTGGGGCTTCAAAAAGTAACACCGTTCTTTGAAGTTCCATAAACTGAATTATCCTGAAGTCTCTTTTCTTGCTGATAGTTCCTGACTATTGAAGGGGAGGTAACAACGAAAGATCTATTTTAAGGCATCTATATTATCCGTCAATGAAATATTAAGTCCCAATTTTACTGCTGTATTTTCCAACAATTTTTAAAACCATTTTATGTGTGTTATTTTACATGTTCCCTGTGGTTTGGTATTATTTAGTTCTTAGTCTTATTTCTTCGCTTGAAAGTCTAGACTTCGGGTTTAACCAATAATCTCCACTGAGAATAACTTATATAATTAAGAAAGAAAATGAAAGACTGCGAAATAAATTCGAGAAGACACAAAACAGCAAAACTTATCAATAGGGCACGTAGAACAATTGAATTTCAAAAATTATATGTAACGAAAAACTTGCCTGAACGGGTTTAGGTACATTATCTCCTTGAATGTAAACAAATAATCAATAATATTATGTTAATAAATCAATTGTATTAACAGAGAACATTCAATTTAAGAATGAACTTTTTATGAAATGACTAAACTCAAAGATTTTTTTCTGGAGGGCACCTTGAGGCTGTAGAAGTAAAACAGACGGAGCAAGTTACAACGCTCAACGGATCACATCAGCAGTCTTTGACTTAAAACCACAATAGATCTCTCTAGCCGTCAATATTGCCGCACAATAGGAAAATATTCAAGAATAGTACATTATGAAACGATGATGTAATGATGGGTATTAATACGCGAGTGTGATATTACGATACGAGCGAGGTACGAGAGAGTATCGTAAACTTCACACGAGTGTATTAATATCCATTACATCTTATATTCATACTTTTATAAGTTAAACTTTTACATTGAAACGTTTCGTGGCAGTCGTGGGATTCAGTCAAGGCCACCTAGTGGTCAGGTACCTTACTTGCCGCAGGTGGCTTTGGCTTACCAGACCGCCTCACATTGGGGAAAAAGCCCGAAGAGCTGGCCATAAAAGTCCAAAACATGAATTTCTATATAAGTACTTGTGTCATATATCATTTAAAGAGGACCAAATTCTGCATTGAATGCCGTTAATTTCGAAAACGTAAGTTTACTGACTCTGTTTTGACATCGTTTCAAACTTACATAAAATATACATCTCTTGGCTGTGATCGCGAAGGCTGTTTGCAAGCGCCCGCTCTATCATGCATAACTTTACTCAGTGATCATATAATGACATTTGGGAAAGTTTATTTTATTCTTGTAGGTGTTATCTGTATGGTGAGTAATTGCCATTTGGTTTGTTTGATTTGGTCATGAGAAATGTATATTCAAAAATTGCGATTTCTCGTTGAATTTTTATAATATAGTTTTTATTTCACAGGATAAAAGTTAGGACTTTCACTTACTAGCACCGTCTTTCATATTTTAAAATATCAACTATTATGTTCTTTAGTGATATTCATTACAATTAGCTGCTGATATCTGCTAATAAAGTTGTGGGGCAATAAAAAGCATTTCAAAGCAGATGTGCGGTGGAAGTTACATTGGCGTATCAATACGCGGCGCCCATCTTAACTTTGTTCCAAGAGTCTATAATTATATCTGGAAATATTATACTGTTCTTAAAGATATGATCGATATTATTAGTAATTTTTACTGAATTTGTTTGAAATTATAATATGTTAATTGGTATTCAAATTGCTCTCATTTTATTTACATTACAATTTGATGTTCTAAGAGGATACAAATTAAGACTAGAGCCTTCTACCGCAGTTTTTCGGTGTTTAAAATATTATTTTTTATATTTTTTAATAGAATCCGTACCAATTTCTTGATAATATCTGCTAATACAGTTGTAAACTATAAATAATACCACAAATAAGATGTTCATTGGAAAACGAGCGTATGGAAACTTCGCAAAAAGTGCAAAGCATTAATATGATTCGTACAAATTTGTTATAATAATTTATTACATTAGTTTATTCTTCCAAATATTGTGTTTTTTTAGGTAACTTAAAATTTCATCATTTTACTAGCATAAAACCAAAGTTTTTACGTCCGTCAGTGCCACTGTGTCTGCTACAGCCACATTCAACATTGAATGAAATTGATGATGCATATTCTGAATACTAACGAATGGTATGGCAAATAAAATAAACAAAAGTATCTTAAATATTATGTTTTTCAAACCATTAGATTTTATTCAATAACAACACATAAAATTTTCAAGTGTACTTGCAATAAAAGTGTAGGTGTAAGAATTTCAAACATCCTCAGTTTCCTGATACGAGGAATATCAACAAATTAAAACACCAGTCAAAACAAAAAACATTAGGATTAATAGATTACTAATAGCACATGGCTGTAAAATATATAATTTTAGAAATAGAATTAACATTTTAAAAAACGAAAGAAAGAAAAGGAGGGTTAAATCATTAAATATTGTGGTAATTTTGTGAATCTATGCAAGAAATTGAATGAAATGGAATTTAACAATTTTTTAACAGAAAACATGGAATGTAAGTTGAGCCGTTTCTGTTTTGCTGTTTGGAAGCCACGAAACGACTACGTGGGTTCAGCGGCCCAAAGGGCTTAAGTACCGGGCTGCGGGGTGGAGGATGAGGGTTAATCGCCAGGGTGTGGTGCCCTGTCTATTGCGCCGCCCTGAAAGAGTATTTGCTAGCTGCCAATACTAAGTCTCCCGCACTGTAGTGAAGTCGTCGTTTGTGTCTACATTTTTAGAGAGTGCGTTTTACTGCAGTGTGTTGTGGTTTTGTTAAAAATGTAATATATCTCTTCTGTTATTCACCTACATTCACTTCGGGTTTAACTGAGATATGAATCGTCATTGTTCACTAAATAAAGTGGAAGCTGTTCCTGGTGGTGCGTAAAATACTGATACACATAAAATAAGAATCTAAAAAATATATAGAATTACATTCTCCAGGCGTGTCAAAAAAGTATTAGCTTGCTAATTGAAATTAAATAAAAAGAAATGAGTTATCAGCACGGCTTAGTTGTATTGTTGTGAAGTGCACTGATCGTTGTTTCAAGATCTCACGATGAAGTAATATTACATACGCAGAAGGAAATATTTCTGTTGCTACTGAGATATTTAAATTCCAATTTCAAGGAACAAGTGAATTTTCTCGAAACTGAATTGTTGAAAAATAATGGTTGTCGCGTCAGAATTAGCAATGTTTCAAAAACAGACATTACCTTGTGTGAACTTCAGCTGTGAGAAAAGGTGGCAAGCAGAATCAAGATATACGATTTTGTTTTCTTAAAAACACGAGACTGAATGATTTATAAATCAATTTTCTGATGTATTATTGTCTCTATTTATTCCAATTTTTAAATAATTGCAAATATAATTTCAGATTCGGATTCAGCGACCCCAAAACTACCAAGATAAAATGTTTTATACGCGATTGGCACCTTATTTGACTTTTGGCCAGCTTTTCGGGCTTTTTTCCCAATGTGCGCCTGCGAGAAAATACAAAAGTTGCCGCAATAATTGCCAGGTCACCATTTTCGCCTTTTTCTCTTATTTCTGGAGGTGCCAACTCCTCTGATTCACTAGACATTTCAAGCTAACGAATTGACCGGTTATAACGAACGATACGGCAGCAACATATAACACACCATAACTTGAGTTCTGATCTTAACGTTAGTCAAATGTTCCCTCTACCACTACCACTGCTTGAGTCAAATAGGATCAAACTGAAATTACGATCCAATTTATTTTAAATAATATTCCACATAAAAATTACTGATAATAAAATAAATAAATACTGATAAACATAATAAAATATTTTATGAAATTTTAATGTACACAATCGAACAAAACATTCACTAGAACGATTCTCAATGATTAGTGAAGTATCAATACTTGGTTTGTAAACTTATTTGTGATTGATCAAGAACTTGTATCATAATGAAATATGTATCGTAATGAGTATCATTATGCAACGGGTTGCAGTCATTAAAACGCAGGATTATACAATGGGAGTAGAAAAACATTGCTTTGTAACCTCACTTCTCTATCCATAAAATGTACATTACTCTTCTGCATCCCATGACGAACAAATACCACTTGTGAAAGACTCCAGAATATAAAAGATTACTCAGATTATAAGGTCAGGAAATAAATAAACTATTGAAGTTTAAAAATGGTTTAGAATCTTGTAAATTTTAATTTAATTTTGAGAGTTGCGTAGAGCAAACTATGAAATGGTGAAGCATGGTCAATCTGTTTGTAGATGTAACTGGAGAGCGTCTGGCGAGATTCCTCTCTCCTCCTGCAGAGGCGGATGTGCCAAGGCGGAGGGGCGTTCCTGTTCTTATCGGAAGCATTCGCTGAAGCAGAAGTACACACGACGGACCGGTGGGGTAACACCCGCCTTGTTACAACGGCGCGAAGTGGCTTGTCTGGCGCATTCCAGTTCTCTGGCGCTCGTAGGTGTGGTTACTACAAACTTCTGTGAATCAGACATTATCTTCTTGACAGGTTATCGTTTCTTTGTGGAACATGAATTTTTTACACGCAATCGTACATTTTTAATATTTTACAATACTTTTCTTCACTTTTCCTCGGATGATATCATTTCTGCATTTTCTTCTTCTGACCTAATCCACTCGACATTTGCACAAAGCAATGTCTGAAGCGAGACCCCTCGGCAATATCTGCGCTTTACTCCAACAACAACAACAACAACAACAACAACAACAACAACAACAACAACAACAAACGTTACTAAGGAGGCAGCAATATGTCGATGTTTATTGTGTGAAGATAACTGATTGAAAACATCGAAACCTTTTTATTAATATTTAAATTTTCCACCTGGCACTCGAGTGGGTGGGGGAGGCGGAGGTGCCAGGAAACGATCGCATTGTCCGGGAGCAAGGAGAAGTGGAGGGGGGAACCTGACTATATTTCCAAGAGACCGCATTCCTCGACGCCTGGTCGAGTTCCCGAGTCTATGGAGTTAATTCTGTTTTATCCTTTTTTCTGGGTGCTCGGAACTTGCACTGTTTCTCCGAGACAGAAAACGGCGTCCACACCAGTTCTAGAAGGTCCTAAGACTGCGTACGAATAATTCGGAAATGTTCTATGCATGAAATGCCTCATAAGTGAATCAGAATCGTAGGCTGTATTAATAAACTTTCACAAAATATAATTGAACAATAAGATTTCCCAAGTAAATCACTTGCTTTATTCAAGTGAGGTTCTTGAAATGCATTTCATTTCAGTTACGTTGGTTTTATAAACTGCATATATATTATTTATGTTCCTTCTTAGAAAAGTAATTAGTGCAGTGACTTTTCGTTTATCAAGATATTAAGTGTGTCATATTTATAATGTCTTATAGCGCAGTTGATTATTTGAAGGCTTAAAATTTAATAATTCAGTGAAATACATTTTATATTACAATAATTCGATAAAATGATATTATAACAAACCTTAAACGAGCTTTTACGCAATAAAATGTAAAACCACTTGATCTTGACGTAAGTGGATAATACAGCTGTTAGACTCAAGTCGACACAATGCAATTGTATACATTCTACTAAATTTTGAAGGTTAATTATGTGTAATAATTATTTAATAATAATATAATTTCAATTTGGTTGTAAACAATATATTATTATATTTCATTACCCACGCTTGGTAATCCACCATAATATTGTAATGACATTACTTCCTCTTTACGTCCTTTTCCTTTTAATATAAATAATTTTAATTGATTTATTTAAAAGTCAAATATCTGAGATTTCCTGTCCTGACTTGTAAATTCAGCTCAGTGTTACGCATGTTATTTAACAAGGGATACGGTGTTACTGTTTGTTGTGCTCTTATATAATTCTTTGTTGAACAGTGTTGCATTTTCAACAATGTTGTCCCTGGGATTATCCATTTCCCATCTTTGGATGCAACTCCTAACGTCCAATGGCGTCCAGGGGCTAGTTCTCTTTCAATGGCATTTACTGATTTTGCCGCAATATTATATTACTACATAAACCAGCAAAAGTGATTTCTACCAGCAAAACTTTTTCCGCTCCGAGACCCGATCTCAGTTCCTCAGATTTATCTTATCGGCACAATCATACCATTACGCCACACCGTATGGATTGAACTGGAGTAGGGGCATAAAAAGGTAAATACCTGATTCCTGTAAAAAAACTCAAGAATAAAATTATCCGTTAGAATGTGCCAAAGCCTCCAGTCCGTTCAGTTCTATCAGGAACTATCGATTTCCGAGAAAACCGGCTGAAGGGTTTAGAAGCTATAGTTGTCGATTGATAATGATTCCGGGCGCGCCAACTCCTAAGGTCATTAGCCCCTATTGTGTAGTAAATGTTTTTGCTCGGGTGGTAGCTGTGATCTTCCTACCCAGGATGGCTAAATCAAGCTTCGACCTACCGTCGGTCAGTGGGATTTTCCCCAACCAGGTGCCTCCCACCAGAGGGGTATCCTTCTAACCGGGACAAGCTGTAAGATTCCGTGCGATCTCCCGGCATATGTGGTAGTGTTGTGAATGTACGTGTGTGTAAGTAAAGGGTAGATAGGATAACGAATGGGAAGAAAAGAGCGCATGCAGTCCGTTTGGTAGGATACTGGCCCAGCATTCGCCTGATGTTGATCAGAGAAACCATGGAAAGCTATCGATCAAAGCAGCCGGCAGATAGAATTCTTTTCTATACAGCAACAGAACTCGACCTAGTTAGTGTCTAAAATACTGCCATCGTCATGAATCGAATCCCGGCCAATGGTACTACAATGAAATTAGTTGATGCCCTGAGCCACCTCTCCCGGTCAGCCGTTAAGTATATATAAGTCGGTCCTATGGATAATGATTGATTGATTGATTTTTTCGTATTTCCGGGCGCGTCAACTGCTGTGGTCATTAGTCCCGTAAGTGTAGTTCATGCTGTTTTTCGGGAGATGGTGGTGATCTTCCCTCGCTGGATGGCGAGATCCGGCGCCGACCTACCGTCGGCTAGTGGGGTTTCCCCCTAACTAGGACTCTCCCACCAGCGGGGCACCGCTGGGGCTCGAACCTAGGACCTCCCGGTCAGAGGCGCTGCAGTGACATCAGTTGATGTACTGAGGTACCGCTCCCGGTCTATGGATAATGAATATATTGTATTTATATTTCATGTTGATAGATTGATTAGTTTACTTAAATCGATTCATACAAATAGAAAGACAACAATTAATTTGTGTTGTGACAT
Organism: Teleogryllus occipitalis; assembly: GCA_011170035.1. Taxonomy (NCBI): domain Eukaryota; kingdom Metazoa; phylum Arthropoda; class Insecta; order Orthoptera; family Gryllidae; genus Teleogryllus; species Teleogryllus occipitalis. The sequence continues at coordinate 101,587 of BLKR01002252.1, forward strand.
ACGTTTTACAAATCGAACAAGGGAGTTGAAAACTTGTTTAAAAGTACAAAATACGAAACTCACATACATACACTTCTAATTTATTTAGTATCTTAATTGATTGTATATGTGAGTAGAATTGCTTCAAATGAAGTTTCTGAAATTGTACAACGTTTGTTTCACGTGTCCCACATTCCGGTGAAATGACGACTAGAAATTAACTGGAGGCATCACTCTAACCAGAGCACTTGACAGACGACCCACAATCTCGCCACAAAATCACGCCATTGCGCAAGGACTCCGTAACTAAATTCACATTAGCAACATTTGCCCATTGAGAATGAAGTGTGTGGGCTTCATTCTAATGGTACAAATGTGACATTTTCTGAATAACCATATTATAACGAAACATAATATTGCATTTAATTTACACAAGTAAGTAATATTCATCAATTACTTGAACTTAGCGAGAATTCTTCGTAATGTTAATTCATTGAAGTACACCTCTTAAAGAAGTAAGGAGGGTATTGCTTCGAAACTTAAAAATAGTGAATATCGTTGGTATTACTTGTATTTCTGTAGATATAACGGACTTTAAAAAATACAATTTCCATTAATATTGATTAACAATGATTTTGACATGTAACGCAAATCATTAACCATGAGGATAACTTAACATTTAATTCTAATAAAATTATGTCTTGAATGGAGTTTGGTGGAACTATTCAATGCACTAATTAAAGCCAGCAGTATCTGCAGTGAAACAGTTGAAAATTGGACGCCATTGGATCGAGAACAGCCTGCGAAAGTAAAGGGCATGTAGGACGCGGGTTATTGCCTGCACGAACAGACCATCGGCCTTAAAGAGCAGAAGCGATTATGGCCCTCGATCTGCAGAGGAATCCAATCCAAACCACGACATCCGGAATACGAGCAATACGGAGCCTGCTGCCTCGCCCCAGCCAGCACCCCAGCCCAGCCTCCCGAGGAGCACTTCCTGGAGTTGGGGCGATGTCAGACGAGCAGCGCGCGCGAGCCTCCCGCCGCTTCCGACTGCGCGGCTGCGCATCGCATACCTGCGCCTTAATTACACGCGAGCAGGCACGCAGGGGCGGCGCGAGGAGAGGCAGGGGCGCGGAAGCCAAAGAGGCGACGAACGGACGGGAAAGGAGAAATATGCGAAGGCAGGAAAGAAATAGGAACGGTAGGACTGATTGATATTGAAAGAAAAATGTAAGCGGATATTGTCAGACTGTATTTGGTCTTTTATTTCATAGGCAGAACTGTTTTTCGATAACTATTTTACATAAAAATACAATGTAATTGCAATGTACTAAAATATGTGATACATAATAGCAACGTTTTGGAAACGATTATTTCCATCGTCAGGCTGGAGTTAAAATGTCAATACAAATAAATATAATATTTTAAACAATGATCAGATTTAAACAGAAGAATTACATAATACCAATGTATACAAGTCACTATACGGAACACACCTTGATAAAAAACTTTTGAAAATCGCACTATGGTATCATATGGCGATATGTCGATGGAATAAACCAAAATGAGAGTAGAAAGTAGAAAGAGAGAGTTTGAAGGGGACACTACAAAATCATGTAAATAATTATCTATAAATTTAAAGAACAAATAAGTCCGATAAAGTTGAAAACTTACAGTTAGAAAAGAAAATAATAATTTTAATATGTTGATATTTGAACAACAAATGTGATAGGGAGAATGAACAGGATAATTTAACATTTAGTTGCATCAGCAAAGTAACCAAAAGCAAATAACAATTTGAAAGAATCACATTCAATGGATGAATACGACGAATATAAATTAATTTTATTTATTTACCTTAAACAATTCTAGGATTACTAAAGATGGCGACAATACCAATTTCAATTATGAATAAATAAGCATTATGATATGACAATTAGATGAAAAGTGGTGAAATGAGTACATATTAAATTAAATTGTAAAGGAAAGCCTCTGGATTGGAGGAAATGTGGCACGGGGAAGCAAGTGTGGGAGCGAGGGGGAGGGGAGCCTCGGATGCGGGGGACGATGATGGGGTGGGACGTCCAGGGAGTTAAAAGCTCACATCCGATTGATCAACGAAACATAACACTTTCACCCCGTATCCGCTTCCATTGCAGGGGTGGGGGAAGAGGCAGACTCCATAATTTGGGCATTCACGGCGCCTTGAAGGTAGAACGTACACAGTGACGGAAAGAGAGCGAGCTTGCCTGCCCAGCAGCTCCCCAAGGGCGAGTGATGGCTGTAGCAATAACGAGAAGCAGTGCGTGCCGGAAGGGGCGTCTTTGTGTTTGAGGGCGATCACGAGCGGCAGCATGCGAGACTGACGCACGACCCACGTCAAGTGTACAGCGGTGTGTGTCGGTGTTGGCAGTGTAGGGCGGTGTGAACCGGTGTGCGGCAGAATATTCGCCATTGAATGCCGGTGTGCGGGGCTGCGTGACCTACGGTGTGCTTGTATGCGCGGCGGCAGACGGCGGAAGTGACGCGGCCTGCCGCTTGATAACGAGTTCCGCCCCCGCCCTCCCGCCCGCCGGCCGGGAGGCTGGCGCGCAGCGGGAATCTCGTTACGGGGCGCGGAGGGGGCTGCTTTATCGCGTAATTAATTCTATTTGCGCCCGCTGGAGGCGCCGCGTCTCCATGCTGCCACGCCGCCCCCGCCGCCGCGGTCACCGGGCGCCGACTAACGCGCCGAGCAACGACCTGCTAAAGCAGGGAAGCGCAGAAATGAGCCACGGGCATGTGCGCCCACGTACGTGGACAACCTCGCATGGAGAAAAATGGGCTTGCACAGAGCCTCTTTTTCTGTTTTACGCCCTTCTGGTTGCTGCCGGTTGCTACGTTCATCCTCTCAAGACATTCTCCTTGCAAAAAACTATTATTATAGGTTCTAAATCTAAATGAATCGCGTATACCTTATGTGTAGTTTTAAATTATTCTGAAGTCAAAAGGCAAATAATTAACGTATTATTTCTTTCACGCCAAAAATTCCAAAATTATATATTTTTTGTTACTTGATTATTTTAGCATAACAATAGTATCGTATTGATTTGAAGCAAATCATCAAAGTATCTATCATTTCAGTTAGCTTTAATAATCGGATAATATTTCATATCCCATATCGTTTAAAGTACAATGACTGAAACTACACAATAAATACAAGGTATCATTTCCAGTGTTATCTATTAATTCAATAGGCTCAATTTTCATTAGAATGGATCTAAAAATTATCAACAGATTTGAAATGTGAATTTAAGGCCACGTAGATAATTAGAAGTACGGAATGAAAAGAAAAAAAATTGGTTATGAAACAGAATGACGTTGCAACATGTTTTTGATCTCTCATGTTTTTGAAAAAAAATTAGAAACAATAGTTCAAGTCGGTAGTTATTAGTTAAAAATAATAAACCAAAAAAAAGGGGGATGGAAAAAACTGAAACATGCAATGAGTGTCAATGAGATCCACAAAAAGTAATATTTAAACGCCAGATCATTTAATTTCTACAACACAATGTGAAAAAGGCGTTTTCCCCTTCATTTGAAATCATATGTGTCATTTATTTATTTATTTTATGTCAAAAAACTGTTAAAACTGTGTATGATGTCCTATGTGAAGAAAGAAGTGAATTCTTTGCACGTTTTCAAAATTCTGTAATCCCTACACTAAGTCATATACTACTTGAATTTTAAGTTAATTAAAAAAACGCTCCGATGTAATAAAATCTATTTTCTAGGATAAATCAGCAATAAACTTTGGGCTTTTATCCATTACGTCCTTCGTCAAGGAATAATACTTCCTGCCGCGACAACATAGAAACGATAATTTGAATAACTATATTTCCCATTGAATTCTAGAAGTCGTGCACAGAAAATGAAGTTACATTTATGTCAAGAAGCAAAACAAGGGGCCATATCAGCATTTGCTCAATGGATCAGGGAAAAAATAATCTTCTACGAAACTATTGAATGGAAATAATGTTCCTTGATTTGAATTTAAAAACGACATAATTCTATAAATGAAAGGTAAAGTACGTAAAACTATTCAAACGCAGAATAATGTAGAGTAAATATACAGAAACAAACAGACCCGACATAGTTGGCTATAAAGTTTCCGGCAAATGAAGCGAACTGTTATAACTGACACGTGAGTACAACGGTGTAACCGTTTACTTCAATTTCATTCTAGTCAAACTAACTTCCCGTCGATTCTCTCAAACGCTGTTTCCCCACAGCTTTACTTATGCAATTTCAATAAACCAGAAAAAAGTATTAAAATACTATTCCCACCCAAAAACCTCTCAAAGTTTCGAAAACTCCACACAATTCATATTTCGGCCGGACGCTCTACCACCACCACCACCACCACCACCATATACCGTCGACGCCTCGCGACGCGACCCCCCGCCCCCCGACATCGACAACAGAACATCGATGCTTCTGAACATTCGATTTCAAACAAATTTCAAACATCGATGTTGCTAAACAGTCTTTATTTTTTTTAATAGAAATTTATCTGACAACAGTCAAAAGATCATCAGAATAATTAACAAAACTTTGATTATCTGATTCGATAATTCAAAAATAATATGGACTTCTTTATTGACAAAAATTAAATTATGTGTATTTTTCCCTTCACTTTTCAAACCAATGTTGGTCATATTTAAAAATCATTACAGAATTTTTTATGGTGGTACTTATTTCATTTTAAAATACCAACGATATAAAAAATCGAAAATATAGCATCTATGTAAAAAAAACTCGACTTCAAAATATCGATGTCAAATACACCGATAATTCCACAAAAACATCAATGTTTAGAAAATATCGACATTCATATCGCCTCCCACTGCCACTGCTGTCACCACAGCTCCAGCTCAGTCGCTCCGCCAGCATCCGTGCTCTCATTGCACAGAGTTGCGGGTTCACAACCTAAATAATCCAGCAGGTTGGCGAATCGAACGAAACGCAACTTCACGCGCGGCTGCAGAAGTCAGAAAACAGTGAAGGTTTCGAGGGTGGGGATTTGTGGTGACACCCTGGGCAGGAGATACTGTCTCGAACGTGAAAAACAGCACTACAAAATTGTCTCTCAAATTATACATGTTGCTCAGACGAATTTTTTTGGTTGGTTGGTTGGTTGGTTGGTTAGTGATTCCGGGCGCGTCAACAGCTTTGGCCATCAGTCCCCGAAGTGTAGACCATGTTTTTTCTTGGGAGATGGCGGTGCCCTTCCCCCGCTCAAGGGGGAGATCCGGCGCCGACCTACCGTCGGCTGCTAAGTTTCCCCCTAACGAGGACTCTCCCACCAGCCGGGCACCGCCCCAGCCGGGACAAGCTCTAAGCTCCCGACCGATCTCCCAGCATATGTGGTAGTGTAGGGCATGCTAGTGTAAGTGTGCAAAGAGTGAGGATAGAAGGAAGAGGAAGGAAATGTCGCGCGCGGTCCGTTTGTTAGGGTACAGCTCCAGCATTTGCCTGGTGCTGATCGGAGAAACAACGGAAAACAACCGATTAGAGCAGCCGACCACTAAAATTCTCTTCCAGATAGTGGCTAAAATAGACCTAGCTATCGAGCTAGTGTCGAAATCCTGCCATTCTCAGGAAGTTGGTTGTTCTGAATGACTTGAATTCTGAATAAAACAAATAAAATTCCCTTACTTAAATAATCCAGTAGTGCGCAAATATAAACTAATATTCTTCATTACCACAATAAACGACATAATACAATGAAATTGGTATGGTGGATAGTACAGACTGACACCGTGTTACGGAGAAGGAGTTAATTACAGAATTGTCCAATGGCAGCCGCAGCAGAGCGAAGCACTTCATCGGATTTGACTCCCTGGTGGAATGTATAAAGAGTTATGAGAGGCTAGGCCAATTACTTAGTAGTACGTTTAGGACTTACCTAACCAGGAGAAATACCATCAGGTTACACGTCAGTACTGAGAATCAAAATAACTGAAAAGATGAAAGTGGTAGTCGACCGAGAGAATTCAAAGATGGAGTTTGCTAGTGAGAGCAGCTGCCGCGGGTGATAGGTCGATTCGTAAAGATCACCTTCATTCTGTTGTCGTGCGAGGATGAAGGTGGTATATTTGAAGACATGATGACACGTTGATAATAATAATAATCGTAATAATAATAATAATAATAATAATAATAATAATAATAATAATCGTAATAATAATAATAACAATAATAAAAATAATGTGTAGGTGCGGACAGAATGAAACGCCTGTAAACGAGGAAGAACTGCTGTAGGTCCTGAGGTGCTTTACAAAAGGATGTTGGGCAGAAGGTAGGATGGTGAGGGAGTGTGTGCCGAGAGAAGGGGGTGGTGGGAGCCACTGAAGTGAAAGCACGTACATCGCAGAGGTCACGACAATGGTGTGGAGAAGTGGTTGCTGGCTAGGAATGTTATACAGGGATGTTGAATATTTATGAGTGACGGTGACGGTGGTAGTACTGGTGGTAATATTCATTGAACAGTGTTGCTAGTTTCCAATGCGCACAGAAATCGAAAGAAAGCTACGCGCCCTCGTTTGAGCGTTTGAGATGTGTATGATTTTCTTAAGATACCCAGCAACATAATCCAAATACGATAAATTTCGGTTTGGACTAAAAATGCAAATATATGATTGTGTTTCAATTGTTTTGTGGGCAGCGACTGAACTCTCATTCTCAGTGCGTCACTTCTGTATCGCAGCTGACGGCATGCGACAGCAAGTCATCAGTCATCAAATTGTTTCCATTCACGTATGGTATGGAACAGCAAGCTTTTGATATTCTTGGAATGTAAAGAACTGTTGTACTGGATACTCGTATATACTATATTACGTTATTAGAGTATTCATGAAGGCTGATTTTGCTAAAATATTGAATTTATTGCAGTGTTTCAGGAGAGTTCATTTGTTCTTCGGCAGTGTGCTTGCTACATTTTGGGTTGGTTCAGGGGCAGATTTTCTGCAGCAAGCGAGTAGTTTATATTTATTTACATTTTTTTATTTATTTGGGTTTCGGTGCCCTAAGGAAACCTTCCGGGATCTCGTTCCGGAAAGCCTCCACAAATTCCACATGTTTTGACTGAGGATAGAACCCGGAATCTAGATATGTGCGCTGTTGTTACGCAATGAGCGTGTGATGGCGAGGAGTTGAGTGGCCGGTGGAAAAGGAGGAAAAGGCGATAGTAACAATAATGAAGACTCTGATAGTGACGGCGGTGGTAACGGTGGCGGCAGGAGCGGTAGTAGATCTGGATGAGGTGGTAGTGGGGGTGGAGATGAGGGCGGAGCGATGGTGGTGGCAGTATGTGGGAGCTTTAGCGTGGGCGATGACGGTGGCGAGGCGGGGGTGGACGCGGCGGCGGCGGAGCTTTCGGCGGGATTGGCTTACAAAAAGCTGCGGCAACTGTGAGGCGCGGGGCGGTTGGCGGAGCTCCAGCCAAGTTTACGTCAGCGCTCCTCCGCGGCGGGCGCGCACACTATCGAGAGCTGACTTACGACGAGCGCACCGGCGCCGGCCCCCACTCCACCGCCAAACGCGGATTTTTCTTCCGAGGAGACGTATATGACGTCACTCCAGAAATTAAGAGGTGCATTTTCTTCCTTCGAGGATATTGTGGCTCATCGAAGAGTTAAGACACAGCAGAATTCTTCTCGAGAAAAAATCTGACACGTTTATCAACGAACAACGAAAATGTACTTTCGAGAATGAATAGGTGATTGGTTAGAAGTACAGATAGATTCATGACTCCCATTCATAAAAACAATTAGTTCTATATGAAAGTGTCATTATAGGATCATGTACAGTATCAGCATGTATCATTCAATAATTTGAAGACGTGTAAATTAGTTTATAACAGTTCTTGATTACTTCTAAATACTACTAGAAATCGAGTTAGATTTTCTAACTAATGGGTTGTTCAGCTTTAAACTTATTTCCTTTGCAAAATCAGATATTAGCTAAAATTTAAATTTAAATTAAATATTTCATATGATTTGTATTAAATATTAATTTAAGTTGATTGCAAAAACCGCAGTGCTTTTTTTCAATTAGAAATCCCGCAAAATAGAAATATTCTACAGAAAGGTTTTAATACACAATTAAAGCATGAACACAAACAATTCACATTCCTCTGACATAAGAGGCTGGGCAATAAGAGACTGTAAGACGTCTTGTGAGAAAGTCAAGGAATACTTCGAGAATGCGTGTCCGGCCAGACACTAGGCGCCGGCTTCTCTTCCCCCTCTTCCCGTTCCGCCCCCAGACCTGTCGTTAGTCCTTCGAACGCAAGTAAATCAACCCAAGACGGTGCACGCATGTTCAACATGATTGATTCTCCCGCCCTTTCCTCTGCGCGAGGCATCTCCACCACCTCTTTCGCTACCAACACCATTCTTCGATTGAAATAGAGTGACTTGTCGCAGATCATCAGCTGGTCCAAACGGGAGCTTCGCTACGACTTACATTTTCTGCAGTGATTTGGCTCCAGATTGAATAACCGCGTCGGAGCGGATGATCTACCAGAAGTCATTCCAACTCGGAGCACCCAGCAGTCGCTGCCAGCGCCAGCTCAGCCGCCTCCCTCGTCGGAGCTCTTCTCCGGCTTTGCCATCGCCATCGCCTCCGCCACCGCCGTGCCGTAAATCAATGCCCTAATAGGTCTACCCCTTCGCGGTTCTATTTATATTTAATATCCGCGTGCCCATTTATTTATGAGTGGCGTCTCTATCGCGCGCCCCCGTCGCGGTGCCAATTAAGGCCACCGCGCGCGCCGCGGGGACAGGTGTCTCAGCGCGAGCCCCGAGATGAACGGCCGCTAATAACTATTGTAAATATCCGAGTGGACAAACGTAGCAGGCCTCGAAGCGGTGTGAATTACGTTTATTGGTGGTTGTCGGTGGCCTCATTATGATTTGCGAGGCGCTTCTGGGTCCGATGTTTCGTTTGGGTTTTCCCCGACCCGGTGTGATGGCATACTAACAAACTAAGCGGGTGACAGGCCAATTGAGTCCAGGAGGTTGTGTTGTTCTGACCACCACTGTTGCTCGTTAGTCCAACGTTAGAACGACACACCAAAATTGAAGGAAAATCTTGAAATACAATGTATATTTTTTATTTATTATTAATTTTGAAGAAGTGTGGTCAATTTAAATACCATTGTTTAGTTTATTTTGAACATTCTATTTGAAATGTGTTCAGAATATTATCTGCCTTCTTCACAGTTTTGTTTCAGCATTTAAACATTTAACCAAAAAAAAACGCAAAAAGCTAGTTTTGTGATGAATTTCAAAACAATAATCATAGTCAAAAATATACATGCATAAGTTTATATTTTATTCCACAACACTATTCTGTACTCTAATACTCCTCGTTGTACTTCTTCCTTTCATATGACGCTGCTGCACTTCTTACTGTCCATTCAAAGTGAACGAACGAGTGTTAAACGTTTCAAGTGCCTTATTTTACATATAATTGTGAGTCTGTAATTCCGGGAAGAATACTATAACTTCATACAAACGAATACTTATCATACTTTTAACTGCTACTTGTAACTACGGAGATACATTTCGAATCATAAAATTCATCTATTTCGTCAATATTTTTTACATTTATTTTATGTCCTACGTCTATTTTCCACACATCTTACCGATTTTGTCATTTGCTCTATTGCGTCTTATTCGTCGAACATAGACTCTGATTGTATCCGTCGTTTTCCTGATCAACTCGGTCTCCTGCGCCCAACTGCGAGAAAAACCTTCCACTGCGTGGAGGTTCGGTTAATGAAGAGGGCAGGAGAGTGAAGGATGCTGATTGAATGGGACGGTTTGTCACAGTCCCGACAGCTGAGAGATTAGGACGAAGACTGTAATTCAGGGCAGGAAACGCTGTGGGAAGCGCAACAAGTTCTTAAACAAAAAGGGAAAAGATCTGATCGATGGTAGTTTGAAGTTTCTGCAACGAGTATCGAGCGAAGGCATCACTGCACAAAGATACAAATAGTTACTAATTAAATGACATTTTTGGACAAGTCGTAAAAAATGTCCTTTTAAGGCAGGCGTAGCGTGCTAAAAGTTCATTTTTTAGCATTAGAGCTAAAAATGATACGATACTTAAGTGTTCAGATGTATCTGTGAATGCAACAAAGGAAGCAAAATCTGTTGTCTGTTCACACCAGCTACTTACTGACCTTAATGTATTATTAAGTTATTTTTATACTTGAATTCAAATAAAATAAAAGTCAGTAACGCTGTTTAAAATACAATGTATGACACACGTGGTAAAATTATTTTATTTTCATCGTAGACACGTTTATCCACTGAGTCTGTCGACCACGGACCCAGTCTATCGACAGCGGAGGCAGAATGCCACGGCGGCAGCGAGAAGGCACTTTTTTGCCTTCAGGACGATGATGAGTGCTAACAATCCGCGTGTCTTCGTTCACACAATTTCCTTGTGGGTAATTCCTTTCATAATTTTATGCCTTCATCGAAATTATAGATATGGATGTTGTGCATCGTGTATCGCACACTGCGCGCGGCTGCAGCGGAGTGATATTGCATGCGAGCGCTGCGCGTGCGCTTACTTCCACAGCTGGCCGCGTGGGACGCTGCTCCGATTTAACCCTTTCAACCCCACTGCAGCCATATGGCTACATCACTTTCTTGGCCTGATTATACGGTTCGAATATCATTTTAACCAATAACAACGATTTCTATGCATTTGAGAGTATGCATTCCAAACCCAAAGAACTGCTTCTATAACTGACTTACGAAAAAAAAGGGCTAGTTTTTGTGTATTTATTTCTCTAACTATATAATATATTAAGTTCCCTAATGTTGCCGTTGTCCACTGTAGCCATACAGCAACATTTTATGGATTTGGTTTTAAGTTTTCTAATGTTCCCCTTCACAAATTCTACGCCTCAAATATTTTGTTTCTTCATAATAAATAATTTGGGATTGACAGTGTTAAAAGGAGCAACTCGCAATGTGCGGTTTGAAAGTAACAGAATAATGGCGGGCGGAGTGTTCGGTTGTAATTAGTGGAGAGTAAAGAAGGGGCGTCACGGCATCTTAAGGGAAGCGCTGCGTTGTGGCCGCACAGAATCGGGCGCCTGCGCCAGCCGCCCGCCCCTGCACGCGGTAAGAAGTTATTCCACGGAACGGGCAAGTGAGACGCAAATGGTTGGTGCAGCGGGGCTATTATCTTTGCAAAGATGACGTAATAAACATATCTTTTAGGCCAGTACCTGAAGAAGACTTCAAGCAATAGTCGAAAGTCGTAGTAATAGTCGAAAGTCGTAGTAATAGTCGAAAGTCGTAGTAATAGTCGAAAGTCGTGGTGTTGCAGTCTGTTCAAATTCGCTAGTTAATAAAATAATATTATATTAAAAACTGAAACGTTTTTATACCTATGCACAGAAAATATTTAAACTTTAAACCATTTAATTATTCTTCGTTATAAATGACTGACTTCAACGTTTTTGTATAATTGAATATTACTTATTTGGGCCGATGTCCCATCCAGTACGGACTAGGTATTCACTGAAAATGTTTTCTGTTAAAAAATGCTTGATTTGCGGAGCCTTATCTTTTTAAAAAAATCAGCATTTCTTGTCCAGTAACACAGTAACATCACTTGAAGAGTGTTCATGTCATAATAGATTTTTCAGAAACAGCGAAATCAATATCCATCAAATCAGATCTTTCATAAACAGCGACAAACTGATTGTTAATAAGTTATCGCCTTTTCAAATAATATAATATGTTGTACTGCTTACCATTATTGTTACAATAGTCTGCGTATACTGACATCAAATCAGTTATTTGTAATTATGACGATATTTCAGATTAAAATTTGAACATGTTTGCTTTTACTTGGAAAATTTGGACGTTTGCTTTTGCTCGAATGTGATAACCATGATTGTTTTCTGAACAATCACAAATATCTTTCAGTTCTTGGTTATTCGTTATAGTTTGAATTTCAGCTATTGATCCATCAAGAACAAATGAATAACATTTCAGGTTAGAAGTATCTGAAGAATTCTCTCCTCTTATCTCCTAAAATTTCAGTCAACAGACCTGCTACAATAGATCTCGTCAATGGCATACGCCTTTCAAGTGACACCTCATTAACAATTAATATCATCAACTCCATCGCCAGGCGGCGGCGTTCTCATATTAATTAGAAACACTATCCCGTATCCCAAAAAAAAAACCAATGCTCGACACTGGATGAGAACTAACAGCAATTACCCTCGCCTGCATAAATCTAACTATAATTGTAGCTTATAAACCACCCAACTTCATCACACCCCAGTCACTCGCTATACTCTTAGGTGACCTGAATGCTAAATACATCTCCTGGGGATGCAGTCATCAATGCCGCCGAATCTCAACTAGACAATTATATACGTACTAGTCGCGCGACTTTTCTTGACGTCTCCCAACGCGGGGTGCGGGGAGAGGAGACTTCTCCCTACGTCACATCCGACGGGAGTTGCCAACTGTAACATTATTAATACTATTCGCGCCTCTTTCACTCTTAATACAACAGGACATTATAGACAATAAAATAGAACAAATAATAACGTAATTATTAGCAACCACAAATGAAATTAGATAATGATAATATTGCTTATTAAGGAGATAAGATATTAGTGTACGTACTTAATTTTCATCTTCTGAATAATGTGAATCATCGCTTGAATTCTCTGTAGTATTAATTACAATGTCATTCACTACAATTTCCATTATCCCGTCTTTTTGCCAGTATTCTTTTTCTAGATGTTTTACATGGTTGCAGTAACCTTCCCAGTCTGAAACAGTTACAGCTTCAAACTCTCTGACTGTTAATTCACGTAGATGCGTAGCTGACATGTCCCCGGATATATTGTGTTCCATAAAATACCTTTTAGTTTTTGCCCACGCCAGCTCAGTTGCATTTAAGTCGCAATTGTAGGGAGGAAGACGAATGACTGTGTGACCAGCACCTGCAGCCATTTCATCTATTACGTACTTTTTTCCCGCCCGTCTTCCATGAAGAGCTTCATTTTCACAAGGAAGCGAGACCTCCAATCAACAATGTCTCCACTTTCTAACAATCGAATCGTAATCGTAATCACCAAAATCCGAATCGAATAAATCACAGGGCACAATAACAGCGAAAACGCGAGAACAGAATTCATTCGAAAGCAGAGGTAGGCAGCCCTGACAATCTTGCCGTGCCGTTCCGTGTGAGACCAAAATTCTGACCAGATCATACCGAGTCGTGCTGTGTTGAGCACGAGGGAGTTCAGACGTCAAGAAAAGTCGCGCGACTAGTACTCACAGATGATGATTAACCTCCCCCCCCCCGGAACCTACATACTATCCTCGAGACCCAAACAAGTTGCCCGATATTCTAGATATAGGAATAACCAGCATAAAAGCCCAGCTTTACTCAAGTTCTCACACTGAGGTCGACTCGGATCACATACCGGTCATTATCTCCACAGATCAGACCTTCCCTCTCCCTCGCCCAAACCAGTTCTTAATACATATAATTTAAATTGGGTCAAATTAAAGGATCAAACAATCCCAAACATCTAAATTCAAAATCCTTGGCACTTCGACGGAAATATATTAGGCAATAATAAACTCAAATAATCTAATAACTAAAATTCTAAACTCACTAAAACCAAAAAATCCCACCACACTACGCAAAAACGCACCCCTTCATCTACCCAAAAGCTTAATTAAAATGATTCAAATTACAATTAAAAAACGAGAAGGTTCTGGCTAGCTCCTAGAGCTCCCAGTCTAAAATGAGAACTTAGTCTTTTACCAAGTATCTCCACAAAAGCGATAGCAGATTTTAAGTAGACCAAGTACATTGTAATAATCTAATACAATCTTTAAACATCCATAACAATTCACTTTGGAATTTTATTAAAAGTATACTAGGAAAAAACATTATCCCTCCTTTAACTACCGCAATGGCAAAAAATATGCTACAAGTGAGAAAACTGAAGTTTTAGCCTATCATTTTGCTGAGACATTCACCCCCAACATCTCCTCTCCCCATCCAGATCATTCTCAAATTCATACTTATGCCAACGCCCCTAAATACAACTTACCCACAAAAATTAAATACATATCTCCTCAGGAAATTATCAACATCATTAGAACGCTCCCAAATAGAACGCTCCCGGTCACGGCAATATTAATATCATTTTAAAAAAATTACCCACAACCATTATCGCCTATATCACCAATATTTTCAACTTATCCTTAAGAATGGAATATTATCCTTCAACCTGCAAACACTCCTTAATCCGTCCCATCCCCAAACCGAACAAAAACCACAGCAACCCAGATAACTATAGACCCATTAGTCTCCTATCATTAGCAAAAATATTCGAAATACTCATCCTTGCAAGACTAAATAATTACCTGAACAAAATAAATCTCATACCTCCCTATCAGTTCGGCATCACCAACAAAATCCACAGCGCACCAGCAAGGTATTCAGTGATCCGTAGGAGCTGTCCTACGAATCACTGAATACTTCATACTTCATTAAAAAACATCACTCAATAGCAGTATTCATAGACATCATTAAAAACTTCGATCGAGTGTGGCACGAAGGGCTAATATATATACTATCATTAATTGGAACCCCAGTACACTTCTTCAAAATAATTAAATGCTTCCTCACAAACAACTTTTGCAGTCGTAATAGATAACCATATCTCAAACCCACACCCCGTAAGAGCAGGACTCCCACAAGGATCCTCACTGCTATTCAACCTCTACACAGCCTTCCTACCTCACAGGACATTCCTACCTCCAGATTAATTCAAATAGCCCAATTTTGCGGAAGACACTGCAATCTAATGTCTCATCCATCATTAAACTTCATAGCAAATTAAATCCAAAGACATCTTCATTCATTAGACAGTTGGTTCTCAAAATGGAAGATAAAAATCAATCCCACCAATTTTACTTTATCCTTTTTTATTTGCCTCCGCACTTATTTAACCAGTTACCGGATGGATGTTTGGAGATACGAGACAACGTGTTCACGAATTCTAGGAAGAAGACGCTCTTTCAAGCAATTAAAAACATGGGAAACTGAAAATCACCCGTGATTGATAAGATCCAGAATGATTGGATTAAGAAATTAACAGCATTACATTGTCATCTAGTAATGGCTGTAAACAAATTTCTAGAAAACCCAAAGGAACTCCCGGAATGGCCCACAGACGGCATCAGGTATCTTCTACCTAAAGGGGGAGACAGTTACTCGGATAAGAACTACAAGTCAATCAATTGTACAGGAATGTACGAAGTCATAACCCCAGCCACAGCTAATAAAATGTATAGACACCTAAATAAAAACGACCTGTTGCAATCTGAACAGAACGGATGTCGTAAAGGTCCTAACGGCTGTAAGAAAATCTTGCTTGAAATCTTACTCTTTAATAAAGTCATCTTGAATGATGTAGAGAAGCGAAAACATCATTTAAGCATGGCTTAGATTGAATACCAGAAAAGCCTTTAACAGTGTCACAAGATTGGATTTTGATGACGTTGGAGATCTATCGATATCTTCTTAGTCAAATTCATATTTGCAAGGCTAGTATGAAGTCGTGGAATACCAGGTTACTAATACACACCGGAAAGGAAGTAGTGGAAACGAGAAGAATTCAGATTACTAGGGGAATAATTCAAGGAGATTCGCTATCCCCTCTAATATTTTGCATAAATTTCATTACACTATCGAGACAGCTGTCGCATACTGACTTTGCTTACAAGACGAATGGTGATGAAAGACCTGTAACACATTTGTTCTTCAAGGATGATCTTAAAGTACTTGCTAAGAATGAAGCGCTTCTTCTCACATTCTGTCTGTCAACAATGATTTTAGCAATAACATCTGCATGAAGTTTGGTCTTGAAAATTGTGCATAAATCAATTTAAGGCGAAATGACGTCAGAGAACATTGAAGTTGATATGCATTCTGTGGTTCAAGATCTTGAGCCGGGTAAAACTTAAAAATTACCTGTGCATTGAAGAATGTGAGACCATTGCGAACGACACAATGAAAGAGAGAATGCGCAGGGAGTATTATAGAAGGCTGAGACTTGTCCTTCAGTCCACTCTGAACTCCGGGAATAAAATATCTGCAATAGGTAAAGTGGTTGTGCCTGTAGTCGAGTACAGTTTTGGAGTAGTGGACTTGACTGAGAAAAAATTCGAATCATGGATTGACAAACTAGAAAACTGCTTACAATGCATCGTCAACCACCCTCGAGCTGATGTACATAGACTTTAAATGTCACGTACGGAAAAAGGAAGAGGCTCCAGACAAATTGAAGCCTCCTAGCACAAGGATATAGTCGGGAAGAGAAAGCATGTAGTCAGTCATCACGATGATCCACTAATGAGGCTGGTGATGATATCTGACCGAAGAATGGGAAACAGCGGCATTGTATGTGTATTAAGATGCGACGAAAACAATGCAAGACACACAGAATAACAACAGACACTGGAGTTTGCTACTTAATATGAAATGAGAGAAAAAAAAAAGAAATTCTGAAGAGACAAAACCACTCCACAGACAATATTTAAAAAGAATTGACAACATGCGGATCAATACAAATAAATCATTTATGTATCTTAAAAGGGGAATGATTCCAGAATCGGAAACAGTGTAATAGGTACCCAAGATGGGCGTTGAGAACAAGTCATTATGATAAAGCGGTTCTCAAAATTTCCCAAGAAGATGAATGCCGCATTTATCAGGAACAAGCAGAAACAATGGATCATATCGTCTCATCTTGTCTATTTCTAGCAAAGATTGAATACTTGAAAAGACACGATAGAGTGTATAGTTACCTCTTCTGGAAGATTGGTAACGCCGAAGTTCCAAACACATGCTCCAAGTTGAACGAACACTCACAAATACCGCTGACGTTTGTTGCACTGTTTACAATACTATACGATCAACAAACTGAATCTGATCGCACAATAGTGGCAAACAACTGGATATTCTAATCCGGGGTTCGGAGAAAAATATTGGCTACTTACGATGTTGCTGTGCCGTGCGATCAAAACGTCGTAACCAAGGAGGCAGAGAAACATCTTAAATTCAAGAGTTTGGAAATCTAGATCATTCGAATGTAGGGAGTAAATGCACAGGTCGTTCTGATTGTTATTAGGTGTCTAGGATTTGTCCCGCAAAATTTCTGCAACGAACATGGCTAAACTCATAATTCATTCAAAAGACTGGGGAGTACAAGACATTGCTTTATATGGAACAGCTTACGTCTTGCGCAAAGTATTGTAGAGGTACCGAAAACCCTAGATCTGCTCCTTAAGAATCTGGTTGCAATCCGGAAAAGACACTATACATAACCGACTCCTAACACCTTTAGTCGATATTTAAAGAAATAATACTAATAATGATAATTTCATTATCCCCAATACTTACCGCCAGCTCACGACGTGGGTAACGCCGGTACCGGAGCAACCTGACGGGTGGTTACTGGATTTCTCGCCGGACTTTAAAGTGGGATCCACAGTACTCCGAAAAGCATCCACCCAATCCTGCTCCAAGGTCGACGCCCAACAATGGCCCCACGATAGCATAAGCCCAACTAGTGAGTCTCTGCTAACTAGTGGGTGGCCGGTTGCATCGCCTGTTCACTGCCTGCACCTTCAAACTGACGACGTGAGCGGCTTCGCTCGTCTACGACACCCCACCAGAGACCACGACAGCCTATGATCTCCCCCTGCGGGGAGCAATAAGGCTTGAATTGAGGCTGAGAGTGCTTCCGCATCCTTGCCAGATTATTTGTGGAGAACTCTTTGAGAGACTGCTTTAAATAATCGTAGAGGCCAAACTGGGCTTGCGCGCTGGTGTACATGATGGTTGTATCCATCTGTAAATATGCGACACAGTTACCTGTTGCACTTTATTTTTTTCCTAAGTTCTCAATTATTATCTTCAACCATTCGTTGAAACCGGGAAAGTATTGTATTTAATATTTTAAAGTAGCTGGCTACCTCAAAATGATGAAAATTCGTGAAATTTCATCTTTTTCAATTTTTATTGAGTGGAATGCTGTGTTTTATCCTTTTTTAAATGCACAAAACCATCTGTTTCTAAGTTCCTTAGTTTTTTATCAATTTTGTTTGAAGCGCGCGTCAACTGTTAAGCTCTTAGGTGTGAATTTGAGTCGCATTTTTCCTGTATTTAAACTTTTCAACTTATTCATATATGTCGAACCTTATAAATCATAAACCATAAAAAATGATATAATCCTCCTTGCAGATTGCGATCCATGATATGTTTTAGGGGATGAACTAGAATTCTTAATGTGTCACAAAAAGGTACAGTTAAGTGAATTGAAATATCCACAATATACTTTTAAACAATTATTTTTCTTCTATAATGAAATCCTGACTCATTAGTTTTCACGGTGCCTTTACCATTCTAGTTCATTCTCTAGAACATACATTTGTGATTAATTTACCAAAAGAACTATCAAAATACATCAATTTATCGTGGATATAGTATGTCTGAATTAAAAACCTGCATTCTGGCCAATGAATTGTAAAAAAATATAGAACGTTTCAAAACAAAATATTTGGTCTCTAAGAGCATATAGGAATCAAATGTATAAGGGAAAACTAAATGCAAACAATATTTTTGATCTTTTTTCCAGGTAGACATCTTCTTAACGTCACCTATAATACAGAGATTTTTCGTTTGTTATGTCAAGCTACACAAGAATTTTAGCTATCACAAAATATACTGAAAAATATTTGAAGTTGTTCATCTAAAAATGTGTTAAACCTCATTAAGTTTGTTGCGTAATGGACCAAGGTATAAAATTAAAGTATTGTAATGTAACAATTGTTGGCTCGCAAACCTTTCTATAAACCACCAATAAAGTTACTTGTTTCAAACTCTTTATGTATAAAATACAAAGGTTTGCAGCATCAAAAGAGGTTCATTGATGAACTGGAAATAAAAAAATGTGTGTGTAAAGAAATGCTCTTTTGTGGTGGATAGTTAATTTCTTTATATTCACACTTCATATGCGTAACTTTGCCACTATCAATTAACTTGCAATGCCCTTTCATGACGTAAAGAGTATTTGAAATAAAGTGTATATTTTTCAAACAAGGCCAAATGGTTCGTGAATGCCGCAATGCTTCATAAATATAACATTTCTAAATGTGAATTTCTATGTGAAAATGTGAATTTCGAATATAATGTGATTTTTGCATTTCATCTTCCAGAATATTTTTAAACTCGTAAATTTCCACTAAACTAAGCGCACAGAACTGCTGGCATTTTTTGGTTATGTCGGTCGAATTCCGCGCCGTCCACCCTCCAGCTATTTTCACACACATTTAGCGACTACGCATAATGTCCAACCCAGCCCCGGTATACGCACAAAAGCTAAATTGTTTATTGTTAACGGTGTGTATAGACATAACAGCTGCGTGGATTTGAAACCCCGCACGTGTTTTCATGGTTTTCATTATCGGCCGAAGAACAAAGCTTGCTATTTATGGAAGCTTGCTATTTATGTCCTCGAGGGCCGCTGGATCTGTCTGGGTAAATGTGTAGTAATAGATTTTGTACATAATAGATGTTGTAGATAAATTGCTTCAGAGTCGATATGTACTGCTTTTAATAGCTTCCTGAATAGTTATTGTAATAGCCAACTGAATTGTGTATTGGAAATGTGTTTGTGATAATGATATAATACGAATCACACTGAAATAATCCTGGCAGGTTTTCAGAAATGAAAGATGTGTTTTGATATCGTGATAATTAACAGGGAAATATTGATCTATTAAAAACTTACGCATTTCTCGGGACGAGTAGATTCAAGCTGCTGTTTACTTAATTCAAACTTTTATATAGGCTAACTGATTTATTTAATGTTTACTTCGCACACATACATAATTTGAATAAACTATTTTTTCTCCTACGATCACGAGAGCAAGTCCAGAAAACTTGGAGTACATCACGATTAGAAATGAAAAAGTTTCAAACAAGTCATTTTAACAAATGCTTCGCTACAATGTGTTTTCCTAATGGAATTTTAAAGGTCACGCAGAATTCTCAAGCAGAAAAGGAGATCGCAAAAAGAAACTTTATGAAGCTCTGTTGTGAACGGTTCTTGCAGCCCCTGGCGACCCTACTACGTCTTGTGTCCGCCACCTCCTTCGCATGACTATAGGTACTTAGCTCCTCGCCTTCCCACGAAGGAGGCGAGCCCCTCGGGCGCCCGCCCCGCCCCGCCCCGCCCCGCCCCGCCCCGCCCCGCCCCGCCCCGCCCCGCCCCGCCCCGCCCCGCCCCGCCCGTCTGACCGCACCGCCCGCGCCCACGCCTCCTCCTCCACCCACGCCAGAGACGTTGGAACAGAATTAAACTAGACTCACCGAGGGCGCTGCTGTCGCGGAATAATTTGAAGGCCGACTATGTGGTGGAAACGTGAGTACCTCACTGGTATCGTTGCAACTGTGGTAGGAGCAAGTTAGTAGTTTAAAATAACGATATGTGGTTTCCGGTTCGTGTATTATTTAACTGTATGATAATACTCGTGATATAATATGGTTAAGAGTAGTCCGGCATATATTAATTGTACGTTTGGTTTTTTAGTTCTTTAAAATTTTAATTCTTTTCATGATTGCAGCTTGTTTTTTAATATATTATAAAATAAATATTTTTTATTTGTTGTTTCCTTTCTGAATATTTTATTATAAGTAAAATACAGAGTTATAATATAATTTCTGTTACACTGTTCCTCCACGCCTTTTTCTGTTTAATTTTAAAAGTTTTGGTCACACGGCCTTTCAGAATACACATTTTTGTGTTGTTTAGGATTGGTATTGTATTGATTTGGTATTGATGTTGTTTATAGTTGGTGGAAATATATTTTAAAAATAAAACAATAAATGAATAGTCTTCACTTATATTATTTTTTAGTATTATAATTAATTATTTTAGAAAACTATTTTGTTACATACTGTTTCAATTCTTTCAATTGCCTTTGATGGTTTATTATATAACTATGTCTTTGAATAACATATTTATGACATTGAATATGTAAAATTAATATCATATATGAAAGTATGAACTGCAATATTTCTTTAATGCTGCTAATTTTTGTTTTGAAAACAGGCACTCGTCACATAACTAAGTAGTGTTAGAGACGGAATGAAGAATTTTATAATCTATGTATAATTAAATTTGGTGCCTTGTGATTTATATATGAATAATTATCAGATTTTATTGTGTATTTTTTTTGCGTTGTGTTCTACTCCAATATATTACGTGTTGTTCTTGCGTGTATTAATAGCCGTGAAGATGGAATTAAATAATCCGAAATGTCGGCGAACTGAAATGTAATTTTTCGTAATGAGAATTGTTCTGAATTTAACTGTAGCCAAATCCCATGATACGGACCATACTTGAATTTACTTCAATAACGTAATTCTTTCCACAATGATATGTATTCTTGTATACCAATATATGTTGACAGTTGAAAAGTATAATTTATTTACACCCAATAATATTAATATTTATTAAAACACACTTGCTCAGAAAACTACAACCATCGTAAAAATTCGCAAACCAAGCATGAAATTCTCATAAGTTTCGCAACCACATCCCTAACCAACACAACACAAATGCAGAACATCTCTTTCGAGCGAGATATTATCCAGACATCACGACCAAGGACAGCGCGCATTACAGTGCAAATTGTGTACCGTCAGAAGCCCCAACCGCACGTCCCATTCTCCCCCGCGAGGCGCCGCTTTTAAAAAGGCGCCCAGGGATGACGCGGTGGCGGCGCGCTCTTAATATTCCAGCGGTAGACGCGAGATCGTAAACGAGAGATAGGAGATAAGCCCAAAAAGAGCAGACGAGCGGCGCGCGGATAGAGCGCTTTAATTCCCGCGCGC
Organism: Teleogryllus occipitalis; assembly: GCA_011170035.1. Taxonomy (NCBI): domain Eukaryota; kingdom Metazoa; phylum Arthropoda; class Insecta; order Orthoptera; family Gryllidae; genus Teleogryllus; species Teleogryllus occipitalis. Next base: position 123,589 of record BLKR01002252.1, read on the forward strand.
GCGCCCCGCACGTACGCCGTGCAGGCGCGCGTTATATTATATGAACCCCTGCACGCGTCGCGTTGGCCACGGCACTTTCCCGTGAGGCACGCCTGCGCTGCCTGCGGGGCCATATCAAGTGCATAGCTCACGCTTGCGGCTTTTAACAGGGTTGAGATTGGGCGAGAGAGGGACATTCTTTTACGATCCTAGTTACAAAACATCTAGGAGCTGCTGGAATAGTTTGTTTGGTAATAGGGATTTTGTGGTTTTCTTCAAGTTTTAAGTCTTACTCGGAGCGACACTAGAAATTTTCTCCTGCGCGCTGCAAGACAGTGGTACTTTGTGATGGCAGGTGCTCCAAACGAGATGATAAATAACGGACGTTTTTCGATAGATAGATAGATAGATAGATAGATAGATAGATAGATAGATAGATAGATAGATAGATAGATAGATAGATAGATAGATAGATAGATAGATAGATAGATGTATTAAAGTTCGCTTTGAGCTAATGCTCGGTGGCAAACATGATTACAACTAGATATACGACAATTACAAAAGTATTACGAATATTTAAAAATATAATTACAATTATAATTAGAGATTGATTTTGAGTTATCTGTAAGTTGATTTATAAGCTTTTCTAACATTTCACTCCACTTCACTTCACTGCGCTGCACTACACTGCACTCCTCTCCCATGCCCCCCACCACACTACACTACACTTCACTTCACTGTATAAGGGACATGACCATATTAATAATAATAATAATAGTAATAATAATAATAATTATAAAAATATAACTAATAATAACAATAACATAAAAGTTACATCAAAACCAGTAAGCGTTAATAATTATGATATCAATAATAATAATAATAATAATAATAATAACAATAGCAATAATAACAATAATGATAAAAGTCTCAGTATGATGACCTACATAGAATTAAGTATATTTTTAATGATGATAATGAAACGATACATACCCGTCACGCAGGGACTCTTCTTAGCTAAAGAAGTCATAGAGACTGACGTGATTTTATTGTTCTGCAATAAACACGATCAAATTCATTTTTATTATTATGTATATCCGTGTATGATAGTAATTTATGGATTTACCGTCAGCCTACACAGAGAATTTTACTCAATGATTGACTATAATCATTTGATTTTTTGGTTATACGAGGAGTTCCTACTACTGCTTTTGGAACTAATAAATTTTCAGCAATAAAAATTTTCTCTTCCCCCCCCCCCTCCGCGAGAAATTCACATCTTGTTTTCCATAGAGGCGAAATAGAAAAAATTCAAATCATGGCGTATGAGATGGAAGGAAGCTATTTCAAAACAAGACGGAGTGCACTTAAAATGCATTTTACAGGAGACCCTCAGACCAAAATGGTTTCAGGGAAACTTGCAGGATGTCTAGGTCTAACCATATAAAACACACACACACATACACATAAAAGCAATTCTAGAACAAATGACTCAGGAACTCTTAAAGTTCTGTTTTTCTTTCCATAGTTCTACCATTCATTTGATGCAAGTTGAGAGCAAAGAGTTACCTCCATCCTAAATACAAAATTTTAAATATTGCTTAGTTAATAATTTACCATAATACTTAATTTTTTTCTGTAAATAAACATGCGATGTCTCTAGTCACTTACGTTACACTCTAAAGGCCAAAATCTCGTACAGATTTACAACTGTTAACCACAAATTAAAACAAGATGCAACATTCAGAAAACCGAGTTCAAATAAGTGTACGTAAATTCAAGTGTACGTAGTAAGAATAATACGTTTATAACCCAATAACTTTACTCACAATGAACAAAAATATACATTCAGCTTCTTATCAATCAGTCACAACACGTATGTGTGATTCATATTTTTCAGTACATACAAACTTCGTAGAGGAAAGGTAGAGAGGATCATTTTAACGAACGATCCATAAAAATGCGGCAGTAGCAAAACATTTAAATTAAAGATATGATATGAGAGAAGTATCTTTTCTGCTGATTCTCCCTTCGAAGATTGTTCCAAGCTGAAGTTCGAACGCTGAAGCGAAAGGGGAGGTGGGAGGTACGCCTGTACAACGTGGGTGTTCCCAATAAACCACGTTCTCACGGTCGTAGTTCGCGCCTGCACCCGCCAGGGTTTCTTGGCCCCGTTAAGACATGTGCCCTCAATAATGGAAATATCTCCAGACAGCCACCACCCTGGAATATATGCACCCTGTCAATGCATTTTTCGCGACACAAAAAAACTTTGCATAACAACGCTGAAACACACACGCGCTTGCGTGATACGAAATGACATCCGGATACTCATACCTTACATTGGTACAGACAACTGGCTTTAAGGCTTTTAATTTTAATTAGTACCTTGCAACGCACGCGAAGGGAAAAATCGTCCCATTGGCGCAATACCACCTACATAAAATTCCTCTACTTGTGAAACAGACAGTAAACAGGTGTATAAAAATCATAATGTCAAGGCATTGTGTTGTACAGTGCATTTCATTATTTCTTCAGACTATTGGAAAACAGGTCAGGCTACAAGGAAAATATTACGACTCACTCTTATAAATAAACATTAGGTTTTTATGCGAAATGTTTTTTAAAAATATTGTCGTTAATTGCTGAGCTCGGTCACGCCCACACTGTCGTCCCTCGGGCAAATAAACGAGTGTGTGCAATGCATTTTAAATAGAGCGAGATTAAGAAATTACGCGCTCAATCGAACACAGAGTTCCAGGTGGTGGCCGGGAGTCGAACCCGCAGCCGGCGGAAGTGCTCATTCGTTGGCGCCAGATGGAAACTTGCAGTCACGTGATCAGAGCACGGGGTCGTTTGAAACCCCATTACTGCAGATGACGAAGCAGAGGGTAAAGGCAATAGAAAATGATGGCTCGACGACGGAGCAGCAAATACAGGCAATAAACTGAGGTTTCACGCGAGCAGTGGTAATTAGTTATTACTGTCTACCTGCCTTTATGCTTCCATGAATGTTAGATTACAGTGTGCTGGGAAGGAAAAATACTGCGGAATGAATGTACCACATGGTCAAATACCTAAGTTACTCATGATCTTTCTACATCTGTGAAGTTCCTGAACGAATTATTGTCTTAATAAATATAATAAACGGGAAACATTTTCTATTTTTAACGGCGAATTGTAACGGTGTAAGTAACTTTTCAACTTGTATATTTGGAAAAAATATAAAGCAAAGAACTGTTAAGGAAATTCGTAGTTGGGAGATTTATTCAGTATTGCTTTGACTTGATTCATCGCATTGTCAAACTTGAACCATTTTCAGTAATCGGCTTTGCCCGTCGTTTCAGAATGAAGTCGAAAACCCCATTCTGTAGAATCAATATCAACGTTCTTTTTAAAAAATTATACGAAAAAATACCCAGAAAACATTCAATTTTAGTAAAATATTAAAAATCACTCTACTATTTAAAATGCTGAAATATTTGAAAGGTTTTCCAAACCTAGAATGCATTTGCCTGTAAAAAGACACTTTTTTGGATTAATTATGTAATTCAAGTATTCAATATTTTAGAGGTATTGTCCAGATAACTTCATTTGAATAGAATATTTTCATTCTTAAAATTCTGCTAAACATTAAGGAGGTATTTCAGATCTGAGCTCTAGGTAGTTCGATAAGTGAAAATTAAGAAAAAACAACATTAAGTGACACTTTCATGACAGTAAATAAAATATTTACAATGTTATAATTTTAATGTATATAATTACAATGTATATATATTTAATTTCTAAACACTTCTTGATTTAGAAGCATCTTTATGCTAGTGCAACATTCCATTACATTTGACGTCATTTTATTCGGATGAACACTTGAAGACTGGATAGTTACTCCAAGTTGCACATATTTGCCATTCCTTTCAAAGCTTAAGATGATATCAATTGCACTCTCTCCAGTGATCATCGGGAAATATTAAAAAATAATAGTGGTAAATTCCAGAGCTATCTCAATAATATGTTCTTTATTAGCTGAATTCAAGTAATGGTTATATTATGAACATTTAAATGTCTTTCATATACTACATCATACTTTATGGACTCATATCTTCAGACACTAGCAGTATTGTCTGACAAGATTTTAATGGAATGTTCGGTATGTATTGTAAAAACGAATCACTTGCCTCAAACTTTTAAGCTACTTTATTACAAGGTGCATCATATCGACTAGGAAAGAGGTTCATCCATAAGCAAATTATTTGAGTTCTTAATCTTTTGCACATTACGAACCGGATTTCTCTTATAAGGATAGCTCTAAATTTTCAACATTCCCATCATATTCGCATTACTGCTCGGCTTGTGCTAATAACCCGAGTTACGAGCGAAATATCAGCAGGTGGTTCGCTAGCGGAGGAGACGGGGACGCCGGTAAAGGACACAAAGGCGGAGGCAGCGGGGGCGGCGGTGTCGGAGGGAGAGGCTAAGCACGCGGCGATGATGTTGCTGATGGTGATGGTGGGTGAAGTGGATGTAGAAACGGAGACCGATACTAAGGCAAAGGACGAGGAGGAGGTAACGGATGCAATAGTAGAGATGAAGGTGAAGGTGCAGGTGGTTTCAAGCCTCGATGGCGAATGGGGGTGTGTGTGGAGGGACTGCAGTAAAGATGTAGGCACCCGCTGGTGGGGGCGGGCGCTGTAAATTAATATGGAGATGGAAGCAGAGGTAGATGTGGAGAAGCAAATGACTCGAAGGTGGAGGCGTAGGAGGAGGTGGAGCAGGATTTGGATGTGGAAGAGCGCAATGATATAATATAATACCATTGCCCACTGCATAATATTTAATTAGAAATTAATATTTAATAATTTTTCAGGTCGATTTCAATTAAGGGTTATTTTTAAAAACTTTTCAAAATTCAATTGCTGCTAACAAAAGATGGCAATTTAAATTTCAAAAAGTGAAAGAATAGTAAAAAACTAAATTTAATTAACTATAATTTGCTCTTTTATACATAAAGTCATTCATTATATCATCTCTTCACAATCTATACTGAATCCTACAGTAAATGTATTAATTCCAGCATCACAATCGCCTTCTGCAGTTCCAATCCCTACGTTCTCACTAAATGAAATATTTTCCGTCACTTCCAATCCGTTTTATCATTTTGTAGGGTTTCATAATGTCGGAGCAAGCCTCTATTATTTCTACCACAACATTTTCTAAACAATATATATATATATATATATATATATATATATATATATATATATATATATATATATATATATATTACTCAGTCCTAAAATAATGTTTCATTCAATTATTCATTGTACCAGTCATGTATCTCTTCTGACACGATCCTGATCATATATGTAGTAATAAAAAGTTAAATGTAATGTGATGATCTTTCGTTAAACGTGAATGATTGTTTAGAAAAGACAGAAATTATGTATAAAATATTTATAGAACAGTTAGAATAATATAAACAAATTAAAACAATATTAATTCATTGTTCAACAGTTGTCGATAGTCATTCATGTTAAAAAAAATTTAAAGATGCTATTAAATATATCGAATGTTCAGCACAATATTAATTGATTCATTTTACTTATATTTGAACAATTACTCATCTTTTATTGAATTAAACTGTTGATTAATAACCTATTACAATATTCAATTATCAACCTTTTAATTAAGCATCAGTTCAGTTATCTTTCAATTATATTTAAGTTAAAGGTGATTTTTTTGTGTTCTGAATTGCCCTTCACGGTAGCCCCAAACTTTGCTTTCAGGAAGCTCTTTTAGGGTAGGGAATTAATCCATGTGTCTGGGCGGCCTTAAGAGTCCAGTGATACTTCGAGAGAAAAAATTTCATTTGTTTATTAAGTTAAATAGTTAAAACCTATCAAGGCAAGTGCTGTGAGTGATGCTCCTCAGGTATCCAACAGTTCGCCATTTGACTGCCTCTCTCCACCATTTACTTGTATATTCCTTCGAGCCTTGGATTCTCTGTTCAAACTGTATTTTGGGTAGGAATCTGAAACAGCGGACTAAAAATTCTGTTCCCTCAAGCCTTGGATTCTGTCTGGAATTGAATTTTTTGGGTTTCGGACATGAATCAAAACCAACAAGCAGCTCTTTCATTGCACAATACTATTATTTCAAGTGCTTATACCTTTCTCACAAGGTTCATTATTACTACCGTGATAGAGAATTTACTAAATATTGCATCCAACTAATTGTAATACATTGTAACATAATTGTATTTTTTGTAAATGTTTTATAATTTCATTGTAATTTTTACTGTATTGAAACTGCAATTATGCTCATGCTTGTCGATAAATATTTCATGTCAACTTATGTTGTGACCTGTTCGAGCTCTCTGCGTACCAGTGTTCAGTTGTTCACGTATCTACTGTTGCTGTAACTACTACTATTTACTTTTACTCTTGCTGTACGACGCTGTGTTGTCAGCACGGCAATAAGTGCAATCAGTGTGTGTGTGTGTGTGTGTTTTTCCTGTTCATCTTTTCTGTGAACCACACTATTCACGTTCACTGTGTGTGTTCCAATTGCCATTTAGTTACTGAATTCTTGTTGTGTAGAATATTTACAATTTTCACCAACAAGCTCATGTATCTTGGCTTAAATAATTACAACCTCAAAAAGGTCGTCAATCTGAGGAATAGTTTAAACAATAATTGTGAAACTCTTCAAATTTATTGACAAAAACAATTCCCTCACTTTATTAAAATATCAGGAGTTGTTATACAGAAAAGAGGCATTTGACAAAATCTATTCCACATTCAATGAGTCAGCTGAAGCTGTGGATCCATCACCTGAGTTTTCTTCACAATTAGAAGCATCCTTTATTAAATATTATGAAACTGTGGCCGTCGAGCGTTATCTAATCGTTGAGTTGTCGTGCATCGCGATAGGATGGAACTTACAAAATAGATCGTTAGCCACATGGTGGATTGCAGGGAGGATTGGGGGAGATTGTAAATTCTAGTGAGAAGGATGGAGAATGACGGAAAAAGGAATGGAAATGCCAGTGGAATGAGTCAACTGACGTGGTGGATGTGGAGATCTCGTCAAATGTGTCAATGGGGTGAGCCATGCGAAACCTTCCTACGTGGAACGACCGCAACAAGAAGGATCGAAAGAAATTTGAAACGAATTGGTGATTAGATCACGATGGGAGAAAGGTGGGAGAGGAGTGTGTGATTGAGTAAGAGGACCGAAGAGAAAAATATTTTTAAAAAAATCTAGCATTCGTTGACATTGAAGGAGAATGAACTCTTGATGTTTCAGACACTCAAAACGGGTGATATAATGAATAACTGAGACCAGTAACTACGATCGGATAAATGACGATGGAGCAATGGCGGAATCTGAAGCAGGGAAAGACTGGAGAAGCGTGAGTCATCTTTCTCCGTCACATATTCCACATGGATTGGCTGAGGCCCAGCGAAAGAAGGCGTCTGCGCTAAACATCATTTCTCGAGCCCCTCGGAGAGGGAAGAGAGTGGGCGGAACGGGTGGGCCTAGGCAAGAGGGGAGTGGCGAAGTGGGGAGGGGAGGGGGAATCGGGTGGAACGTGACGTGGCGGGGCGGAGGCGATTGGTGGCGCAGAGGGTCCGTGGCAAACGAAGGGACTCTCGAAAGAATCAGGTGCAGGCGTAAACGCAAGTGGTATGGGGCGGGGTGGAGGGCAAAGGGGGTGGGGAGGAGATGGGTCGGGAGGGGAGGGGGCGGGGCGAGTTGGAACGGGCAGGCCTTTGCAGGGGGAGGGGCGGGGAGGGGAGGAGCGGGGTGGGGCAGGGCGGAGCCGGGGCGGGGCTGGGCGGTAAAGGCTCGCCAAATATCGCGTTCCGCCCCTCAAATGGCCGGCTGCGTTTCCGTAACGATCACCCGCGCGCCGTAAAGTGTCGGCGGTGGGGCCCTCGTGCAATTTGCCCCGCAAATAAGCCGCAATTATCGTAAGTTGCTTCATTATGTGTCCGCCAGCGACAACAGAATGTGCTCGCGCCCGACTGCCTGCCGCGCCGCCTCTCTGAGGGTGGCTGGGAGATCTGGGTGGGAATTTGCCTTCAGGTTCCGACAAGCCTTTGCAAAAGGCGCTGCTGCCATGCGCAACTCAGATCACTGGCGAGAAGACGCCCACAGAGATCGGTCTACGCGACGCCGACGGCGATGGCTTTCACGGGAGAGGCAGCGAACATCATCGCTGGACGCGTTATTACAGCTTCCTTTTTAATATTTCAATAGTTATCACACTATTTACGTATTTTACCATACGTAGTTTCATCGTTCTTGCCTCTAATGTAGATCACCCGGCATGAAAATGTTGGTTTTGGATACATTTTAATAAACTATTTTTATGGTCTAATGTATCTAGAGTACCAGTTCCATAAATTGGGAAATAAAAAGTATAAATTTTAAGCTAGTTTGCATTTAAGTAAAGAAATGAAGTTCTAAAAGGATTATTGATTTGCATTCACTTCAGAACACATTCCAATAGAGTTATCAAGTACTTCTATTACACGAACAGCTTTCTCAAATCATACATCGCACCTCCAAATTTATTTTCATACTTCTACAAAAACACCATCCACGGTACATTCTCCCACAAACCCGTCAGATTCCAAAGCGTCACATTTGTATCCGCCCGGCGACATTCGGCCAAGGAACGTGGAGCACTTCCGAGAGGAAACGGTGGTTCTCTGTCGGGGACTTCAAGCGAACTGTTTCACACCTGCCGAAATAGGTTCGCTTTTTGCCATGTGTGGCCACAGGCGTAGTTCGTACCGCATAAATTTTACAACTAGGCCATAAACTCCCGCTCCAGAATACACCGCGTTATTTACAGCCCTTAAACCGACGACCAACGTTGTCGACACACGAATAGCGGATGACGAGGATTTTTTAAACCATTTGGTTACTGCGACTTGTATCTCCTTCCGTGAGAAAACGCTTGTGTATTCTCTCCTACGGCGCAGATTTGGGTGGTAAAAGAAGCAAAAATAAGTGAAATCTGAAATACTCGTAGGTGAATCCCACAAGTTGACTAATGTATTTGCAAATCAAGTTTTTAATTGATTCTGAGGAGAGCACGACCGATCACGCACGATCATACAGTCCCCGAATTCAAATGTTCTACTATAAACAATGACAAAAGAGTTTCTTATTAATACATAAATTTATGCATTTTCTTAAAATTTTCAAATTAGCTTTCAATATTGCATTGAACAAATTCACGCCGTCATTTCATCTAACCGCCCCTTAGCTCCTTAGCAACCATCTAAACAACCTATTAAAAGCGCGTCCATAATGGCCGTTAAAATGTTCCAGAGTCCATGAAAAATATTTTAGCGGACTCTCGGGTTCAGTATTACCAGTGCTCATAAATATTTCGATAAATATGTCCCTTTTGTCCCACGTCCTTTTTGTCTCAATTCGTCTCTTTCGTCTCCCCGTGTTCCATTTGCCCCTTTTGCCTCCTTGAACCATTATTTCCATTTGTGCTATTCGTCTCGCTGTTCCGTTTGCCCCTTTGACTCCTTATGTCCCCTTGTCACATTTGTCCACCTTTATCCCATTGTGTCACCTTGTCCCATTCTATCTCCTTGTCCCATTTTGTCCCATTCCCCCTTGTCTCATTGTCTCACTTTCCCCTAGTCCCATTTTGTCCCATTTTATCCGTACGCTCTATTTTGTTCCTTTTCCCATTTATCCCCTTGTCTCATTTACCACTTGTTCTATTTTGTCCCATTGTCTCATATGTCTTCCTTCTCCATTTTGACCCTTTTCCCATTTTATTCACTCGTGCCATTCTGTCCCTCTGTTCCCTTTGTCAATTTGTCCCTTTGTCCCCATTGTCTAATTTGTCCCTTTTCCTCATTTTGTCTCTTTCCCTCTTCCAATTTTGCCTATTTTGTCCCCTTGCCCTCTTCATCTTCCTTTTCCTGTTTTGTCCCACTAGTCCTTATTTGTCCTCCTCTGTCCTGTTGGCGCTTCCGCGCACTGCGATGGCTATTTATAGACGGTACTAACACCCTGCACCAACACCCCTTGCCCCAGAACATCGAGAGTAATGACAATTCTTAACTCATGAAAGTGTTAAACGTTTATTTAGAATAACAAGAATAACTAGAAATAACAAAAAATTATATGTAACGCGTTTTTATTAGTCTTTAAGGACTTTTTACATAAATAACTAGTATTGAATCATTACACCGTGTAGTACATACTCATGTAAAGATACGTAAATGAGAAACTTTTATGAGAAGCTTAGTGTTCATTCCAATTCGTTGCAATTTTTTCGCAAATTAAACATCATTCTAGGCTTCCAATCACACAGATTTCTGAGACAGAATGTGTAATATTAAGTGTTTTACTTTAATCGACGTGTAAAAAGAGTAACAAGAGAGTTAAAATTCTATTATTTCTACTGCATATATATCATAGTCCTGGTCTGAGAACTTAAAAATATGCCATAAATGATAAAATGTTACACACAGCAACCCACCCATAGCGACGAATTTTCACCTCTTTTGTCAACTTCTATTTCCATGAACTTCTATGAGCTAAAGTGTAGTGCGTTACTCTAAAATGCAAAGTCAAAAAAGAAGCAAAAAGAGCCACAAAAAAAATAGTGGATATCCTTTACTAGTATAAGTCTATTAATGTGTATAACTTTAAAACCATTTTCTTACTACACATAACTGTAATTGTGACAGAGACAAGTGATGATACACGAGTCAATATACAAAGGAAAAGGAACTAAAGAATAAATAAAAAACAATAAAACAATAAGAAATTAATAGAATATAAAAAATGGTTTTGTTAATCTATTTGTGAAATTATGTCAAAGTTGTAATACCCAGACATTATTTGATTTTCTAAATTTTAATGTTTCTCAGAGTTTCACTATTATCTTTATAAATAATTAACTAGCGATGCTTCAGAACGGTACAAACTTTCTCGTGCTAATTTTCTAATATCTTTGGTCTATGCTAACTTTTCTGGCCTGCACCATCCTCTTGCCAGCTCCGATCTATCGCTCCCAAACTACCTTTTTTATATTTTCTCAATTTTCCGGTTTCCTAATGGTACATGTGAAATATTACTTTAAGAATATTATAGAAGAGTAATCCCTCGTCCAACATGGAAATTTTTGTTGACAAAATGGAGCTGTTTTTTTACGAAAATTTGAAGTGTTACTGTAAATGCGAAATTTGAACCTTTTTGTATTCAGAAACTTTTAAAGCTTCCAAATACCTTCATTGAAAGTCATTTGAAGCATTTACGCTCACAAATGCAATAATGTATACAAATCACTGTAAATTATTATTTTAAATGAGAACATGAGATATTTTAAAAAAATATTATATTTGTGTAATCTTTTTTTTAAAAAAAGAAAACAACAAAATGGGTTCTATGTCATCTCATACTATGCAGTGCAAAGTGTGAAAAAAATTAGGTGCCATTTTTTAGAAAATGGCGTTTAAGCGTTTCCGGAAATGCGGGATTTTGAGCTCATTTTCACAGAAAAGTTTTGAATTTTCGAGAAACTTTATAAGACATCATTTCAAGCACATTTACTCATACATTCAGTAATGTATAGAAATTGCCGATAGTGTAAATATTTTAAGTTTTGGTAAAACAAAAGAATATAGCAAAGCAAATAAATCAACTGTTACAGTATATTTAGCACCATCTCCACCAAAAGTTTGAAGAAGAAATTTCTAGGCGTTTTAAAAAATTATTGTTTATGATTTTTTTAATATTGCACATATTTCACGCAATATTGTATGAAAACTACAAAAATGTCCAAAAAAATATGTATCGTCTAAACGAAGGAACTACTTATGGAGAACAAATTTCATTTGAATCAAAAATCTTCAAATAGTAGTTTTAGGAAAACCCCAGACAAATTTCAGACTTGCAATTTTCAAAAATTCATAGTTAACAGTGAAATTCGGACCTATGACACCTTTATAAGTGAATGTCACTATTCTTCCAATAAATTTAAGGAACAAATTTGGAACCATTAAAAAAAAATGAAAATGTCGCAGGTGCCCTGTGTACAATATTCCCAAATGTTAAAGGAGGTTTTTCGAAATCGCTAACCTTCGAGAGGATCCACATCGACCTGGGAATATCCATTTTGGAGAAAACACCTAGGCGCTAGTGGTGTTCACAGACGGACTGACAGGTAGATGGACGGACAGACGAAACATTTTGGGGAAAAAATCCCTTTTGGTATCAGTGGACCCCCAAAACGTGTATTTCCGTTCTCGAAATCGATTACATAACTTTCTCTGTACTACGTATATTATTTCGTAGATACGTACGTATACAAGAAAGATTAAACGACATTTTGTTCAACATTGATATATTATTTTCTTCATTTTTAATTGTCATTATTTTCTTATTAATAACTGAATTGAACTGCAACTGTCAATACCGATCTTAAATCCTGGACAACGAACACAGCTCCTTTAATATTAAATGATTATAAAGAATTATGAAATCTTTTTTTCCTCTGTAAATTTGTATAAGACACGTTAGTATCATCCACTTTTATAACATTTATGCAGGGAGAAGGTTTCGAGCCAAGTCGAAGGCGTTTTCTCGTTACATGAAAACAAAAGAAGACTACTAATTCCCGAAGGCAGCGAGTCGAACGCAATCGCGCTAGGGTGAATACAGATGGAGCAAATAGCAAGAGGGGAGGGGTAAAATCGCTTGTCGGCGACGCGCTGCATCCACAAATAACGCCGTCCTAACCGGCTCCTCTGATATTCAAGCCTCACAGCGCACAGCCCAGACTCCGCACCCAGCGGCCTGCTCAGCAGAATTCCCTTCTTCCGCGGACAAGGCTCATACGCATCCGCTTCGCTCTGTTATCGCTCCCGCCTCCACCCCCTCCTCCCCCGCCTCCACCTCCGCCCCCGCTACCGCCTCTGCCTTAGCCCTCATCTGTGCCTCCATCTCCGCCCCTCCCCTGCGTCTGCCCTATCCCAGCCCCCGCCCCTACACCTGCCACCGCCACCATCTCCGCCCCCACGTCTGCCTCTGCCTTCACCCTCGCGCACGTACCCGCCCCGCCCCCGCTCCGCCCCCGCCCCGCCCCGTCCCGCCCCCGCCCCGCCCCGCCCTCGCCGCGCCCCACCCCTGCCCCGCCACCGCCCCGCCCCTACCTTTGCCACAGTCACCCCCACTTCCACATCCAAATCATCGCCTGCTCCCCACCTCCACCTCCACTTCGCAATCACCACCATCCTGTCTCCGCCTCCTCCCCCGTCCCGTAATTTAATGTGATAAGCCTTTTGTTTTATTTGTACGAGTATATTTATTGTCGTGAGTCCGAATCGCTTTATAATGTTCTTGCATTTACTGCAAATCAGTCACGGGAGAATAATTCGCCCATGAACTGGAGCCTGGTGGTTTACTCCATGTTGCTACCTGGAAAACATAATGCTAAAATTCGGACGAGAGCAAAACATTTCTGAGAGGGGAGGGCAGCAGGGCATTGAAGGACACATTGCTCTATTCTGTTAGCCAAACTCTAAAAACCTGGCGAAGGAATCAGGGGAGCACATCAGACTGAAGAGAAAGTGAATTACGCAATCGCCCTGGCACATGGGGCACGCTCCACATGCCGACTGCAAGATCACAGGGAGTAGAGGGAGGCAAACAGACAGGTGAGAAACCTATGAATTGGTCTCAGCAAACATGTGACTATTTCAGAAATCATGTCAACTCTTCTTGTAAAGTGCATTATACACTTTTCAATACTTAAACATGATTCATTTTATAAACTAGTGGTGCTACAGCACGTACTTTCTCACGCTATTGTTAATAGTTATGTAATATTACAATGCGCCGATTTCTGTCTTTCACTTCAATAACCATGTGAAAAATTCTTAAACAAACGAAACGTGAAAAAATCGTGTGTATGTTTAATTCAAACGTTTGAACGAAAATAGCTTTCTGCCATTGAATTCTGTTTATTCACGTTCTACATAAATGTACCAACGATGCGCGAGGTGTATTTTAGCCGTAAATAAAATTATTAGCTTTTATTAAAGGCAAAGAAAAGGCAGCAGTCATTATGGCCTTCTATAATCAGTGTGGCGTTACAACAATATGTGGCAACAAGCAACAATGATCGCTAATTCGTATGGGATACACATTTTGCAAATTGTTGATAGCTCTAGCAAGAAAATGAAAATTGATACAAAAATATAATAGTTAAACAAAATTGATATATTCATCAAAAGTATTCGGATTTTACACGCATTACTCTTCATTCCCACACATTATGCAAAGCGAATCAACACTTCGTTTTCACATTTAATTCAATTAAAGACAATTTAAAATGTGTTTTACATACTTTCTAAAAGATTAATTTGTAAACGTATAAATAAAGCTCGAATGTAAGAAACGAACAAAGAAATATGAAATATACAAATTCTAACTTACGAGGCATCCAACTGCCTGGAATTATTTTCACTAAGCGCAGTAAATACTGACTGGGCGACTATGTCACCAAATTAACACCAAAAATACTCATAGTTTCAAACAAATCAAACTGACCTTATTTGACGATATCTATTTGATGAACATTTAAGGAAGGAAAGGAAGTGTATCTTCACGATTGTAGTTGTAGGAAGAGGTCGAAAAAATTTAATTTTTTTAAATACTGGAAAAATCGGACATTTCACGAACATGAGACATACACCATTCTCTTAAGCGTCCTTTACGCTAAAGTCCAAATTTCATCAAAAAATGTTGTGCCGATTAAAAAATTATTTAAATAAAATAAAAGTTGGCTATGTTTGACACAAAATTTCGCAAGAAATACGAACATAACATTATTTGAAGATTGTTTTCGAAAAATTGAACGTGACATTATTTGAATATCTGTTTTTGATGAACAAATTTCAATAATAAAAAAATGCTCATCTTCATATTTGTTGTTGTAGGAAGACGTCGAAAAAAATTGAACTTTTTCAATTTTCAGAAAATCAGGATTTCCAACAAACATGAGATCTGTACCACTCGCTTAAACTCCTTTCACTCTATCCAACAAAAACAAAATTTCATCAAAAACGGGGTTTTGGGAGCCGATTTGAGCAAAAATTGTTTATACAAAATTCAAAATTGCCTATACGCCCAGTATTCTATAACTGTCTTTCTACTGCGTAAGCGGTAGCGAGAAAGTAAAAAGCTTTATGTAAGTAAACGCTTTATGTTCTGCGTATCAAAGAAAGTCACCGATCATGTTAAATTGCGACAGAAGTTTTGAGACATGTCATCCGATATACACGCTTCCTTTCGACGAACCATTTCAGGAATTCTAGCGATCACACGCATGCGTGCTGAGGCTCTTCCGTCCCGAATTCCGTGGTGCGCATGCGCCCGTTCACTGAAGCTCCTGAAATCGTTCCTCAGAAGGAAGCGTGCAAATCGGGTCTCAGAGATCCGCAGAGTCTTGCGAACGGTTGGGTCTGATGACGGAGGCTCTCACCACATTTGTTATGGTGAAGCACATTTGTTTAATTTTGGGAACAACCAACATTCCATTGATGATTAGAGGGAGAGAGAGAGAGAGAGACGCGACTAGCCCCGCAGATGCAGGGGGTGTGCGCGAGTGCGTGGCCGACGCAGGCGTGGGGTAGGCCCAGGCCCGCGCTCGCACGCCGCATGCGGTGGCACAACCATTAAAGAAGGACGCGCCAAACTCCCCCACTGGCACCGCCATCATTTCCAAATCAATATCGATTCAAGGGAAGAGAATTAAAGAGGCGGTTTCAATATTGCCTACTTAGTTCTTCTTCTAACCGTCTTATTCTTCTTTCAATTTGAATTCTTTTCTTCTTCGTCATCACTTTCATCATTTGTTAATATAGATCGATCCCGGGAAAAGTATTTTTAATCACAACACTACTAATATGTTGAGATGTTTTACTTATATTTATCTTCAGCTTCATTTTTGGTTTCCTTAACCATCTTCTTTCATTTTATATAGTTTTTTCTTTGCACTCATCGCCATTTCGCACCACAATTTCGAAATAAATACCTATTTTCCAATGATTATACATTTACTACAATTATCTGTTTCATATTAAGCCTTCGTTGTATCAAATTTTTAAATTTGATACTTATTGCTCAGTGGGTTGGAATGACAAGTAGTACGACTTGCCGGTGGAACATATGAACTTTACGTGACAATTGTGGAATTTACAAGTAGAATAAAATAATTGTGAATACGTAGAACCATGCACGTATAATACTTATTCCACCAATATTATGGCAAATTTGAAATGTGTCTAATAACACCTTCATGGCTAATTTGAAATGTGTCTAATAACAAGCACATTATGCAGTTCCAAAAGATCCTAACAGTTTAGTGACATAGAAATCAATAAGTATTGTGTAAATGTAATCGTTCTACGCTATTCCCTTAACTTTGAAAATTTCTCTCATATCAAATTGTAAATTATGTGACATGCAGAAATATTGATTGAAATATTTTTTCTTACACTCTATTGGATCTTTATCTATTGGAATTTTTTCCCTATTCTATGAACATTTCATACTTCTCTAAATCGGGAAGGCGAGAAATGCGCGCGGCGTTCCTTGACCGGCCCTAAATGAAGCAAAGGACAAGCGGCTGCAGAGGACGCTCGCGGCGACCGTATGGAAATCGGGCTTCGGACATCGGTGGGTGCCAAGGGGAGGGGGCGGTGGGCCGTGGCGGCGATAAGACGCATGGCCTCCGGACAGAGGGAAATCCGAGGGCGAACGCAGGGGGCGCCCGGTCGCAGAAATGGGCGCATTCACGGCTTCAATGCTCCCTTAGAGAGCTTATGAGAGATGCTGAATTAAAAATTGCACGTCGGTGTAACACGGATCAGCTCAAAGACAAAAAATGTTTATCAGCGCAAGTAACCGGTCTTCAAAGGATAGTAGCCACACGACAAAACATTATGAAAATGAACATTAAAGCGAAAGCAAAATCGATTTTGAATTAAGTAGCATCACCGACACTGTAGCTTAACAAAACCAGAGGAAGCAATAGATTTGTCTACAAATCCCGCAACAGACCTAAGCAAATATGAAATGACAGATGTAGAAACCTATCGTTTTGTGATGTAGTTGGGGAGTTATTAGTTGGTTGCGAAAGAAATTTATGTTCCAATACATACAAGTCACAGATGAGTAACTGCAACCTAGTAGTTTTGTGCAATGATTAATTTACTTTTGTTAAAACTAAGAAAACATACGTCAAGGAAAACGAAAATTTTGGAAGTGACAATATTCAACGAGAGCGAACGCAATGGCAACATGCAAACCAAATTCAGTCAAAATAATCACGGCAAGCATAGAAAATGTATTCCAACCCATATACCATAATACTATTCTTCTCGGTGGCCTAAATGCAAAAAGTACCCAACGGAGATGTCATTCAAATATCAAGATAATAAAATTCTTTAAAGAATTGTAAATCAACACAACTTAAAAATAATAGAAATTGCAGAACCGAATTACGACCGCCTAAGAAGACCAGAGATTCTACACATCGGAATTACCAACATAAAGATAAAATTTTTCCAATCCCAATATTCGAACATGACTCAGATCATATTCCCACGTTATAAGCAACTCGCCAATTACCACCTCCTACTCCCATCCGCCGAAAGAAAATACTCTGAAATAAACTAGCATAAAATTCAGAAAAATTTAAGTAATGAAATTCCTAAATTGAAAGTTTTAAATCAACCATTAGAAATAGAAATACAGTTTCAACATTCAACATAATAATTCACGCTAACCTACAATCCACGCAAATAAACTCACACACACGTCTAAAAAATTAAAATGAAAACAGATTATCCCCTGATATTCTAAATACTATAAAAATTAAAAGAAAAAAACGAAGGCTATGGGCAAATACTAGAAACTCTGATTTAAAAGTTGAACTTAATCTAATCACAAACGTAGTCAAAAATTTTCTTTTTAATTAATGATTGTCAATACTCAAGTAAAACCCATTCTCTTAATTCCTTAAACAATTCGATATGGCAATTCACAAAAAGAAAAAATAAACGAAAAACAATAACACCACCTTTCAACACGTCATCTAGCATGCACAGCAATAGAAAAAGCCGACGAGCTAGCTTCATTCTTCAAATCCACATTCACAACATACGACATCCCCAAACAAAATTGAATTCATATTGCAAATTTTCCTGATGATACATCATATACTTATCGCGATCATCACTAACAGACATAAAGATCAAAATTCAAGTGTACCTACACCACGCTTGGCATGAAAATCTAAAATTCTCCTGAATCCAACTGAAACAGCAGCAAAAATTTTCATTCTCAAACCGTACATGCCCCTTCCCCCTAATCATAAACAATGCCCAAATTAGCTGATACTCTCCAAATAAACCAATAAGATATCTTGGACTAAACATCAACAAACGCCTTAATTGGTATAAATTCAACGACATCAAAATTCACCAAGCTAAAAGTAAATTACCCCAACTAAAAGCTCTTATAAAGAGAAATAGCCATCTGCCATACAATATTGCCTTATATTATTCAAAACTATAATAAAACTCCGACCGCTGTATGCCTCTCCAATACGGTAAAATGCACACAAAACAAACATTAACAAAATGCAAATCATCTCCAATCAATTTCTAAGGACAATATCAAATGCACCATGATATGTTACATACATGCAACTACATAAAGAATTTAAGCTACAGCAACTAGCCCATTACATCACATACATCTCCTCAAACGTTTATATAAACTTTACGCAAATACTATCACTAACGAATACACGCTCATTAGAGCTTTTTAGAAGACGTTATCTGTCGCTTTCGTCCGCAGTCGGCAATCTTCCAGGACAACCTTTCTCCTCGCAGGTCACAGGCAAAATGGACGAGAATTCGTTTCTTCATCGTAATTTGCGAGAGCTTGCCGAAGAAATTTGTGATTGGTCAGTGCGTTTAAGCGAATAATTATCTGCGCCCCGGGTCTGAACTGCCAGGCCCTGAAAACGTCGCGGCGCCACGGACGCCTGAGTAAAGTCGGCGCCGTGGCGTAAACCAAAAGTGTACAAAGTGTAAACAGTGTCAAGTGATGTGTTGTGTCGTGTGGTACGAATGCGTGAGTGAATGTGTTGTATATATAGTTTAAGAATAAATGAGTGAGTGAATGAAACAAAATGAAAAACAGAAAACGTGAACTCTTTCTATAACGAACTTGATATAAAATCCATTAGTAATTTAATACTAAAACATCAATCGCCCAAATAGGCTTTGTATATAGTTTTAGTTCTTAGATTAATTAGTTTATTTAAGTTATTGCCCTCCCTGAAACTCCAAAAGCAGAAATGCTGGAGTAATATTGTAATCCGTCATTGAATAAATTCCCGCCTCACCAGGGTTATTGGCGAGGGGAAAATGAAAATTATCTGCGCATTCTAGTTGTCAACACGGTTACTCCTATCATAGATACAGCGCTCCAGCGTGACAAGAAGTTAAGTTGTAAATATTCTAGCTTATAAACGTGTGATAGCGGTCACAGTATCAACCTTCAAAAAGATAGACAATATTCATAAGTCAATTTTTGAAAAAAAGGTGGCTCAAAATGTCCTTTGTGAAATCACCGATTCCCTTGAATATTAACGGAGCAATGATGGAATGAGAAGTGAAACAATCTGCTTTGCTACTCAGAGATGAAGTGCCGCCCGCTCGTGTGCGGGGCGCATGGTGCTGCCGGGCGCAGGTGCGAGGCCGTTGCGAGGCCGTTGCGTGGCGCGGCGGCGCCCGGACCTGCGTGCCCCGGCGCGCAGTGCCCGCGGGCGGAATCCCGATTAGCCGCGGGGGTGGGGTGGGGGGCGGGGGTGCCGTGCCGCGCGTCATATTGACCCACTGCTCCGAAACACAGCTGCCGCCGCGCCGGTCGGTCGGCCGGAGGGCGAGGCGCACAGGCGTTCCGGCACTGAGCTCTCGCAACAGGAGGCAGCGGCGAAGTTGCCTCCGTTGCGGACTGTAAAGGAAGGCCGTGAGAGAGACGCGGAAGCGAGTAGGGTGAGGCTGATTAGGATGCTGAAGTGGGATTGGGCGGCGATGGCATGTGTCTGTCGGTAGCAGTGGGGCTGCAAGGGCGAGGAGGGGGAGAGGACGGCGGGAGTAATGGGAAGTGTGGGGAGTGAAAGATGATGGAGAGGGCAGTGAGAACGACGAGAGCGAATGACGTAAGGAATGAGAGCAGCGAGGAAGAACGGATGTAAGGGTGGAGAGATTGACAAGTTCGCGAGGGCAGTAAGGCAGCGTGGGCAGCAGAGTCGGCAAAAGTGTTGAGGATGGTGAGACAATGGTGACGACAACCTCGACAGTTTGTGTGTGTGTGCCAAGAACGACGCAATGATAATGGTGACAAGAAGAGATAGGGAATGCAATCAAACGAAGCGGAGGGAGGTGGGGGAGAGTTTGGTGAGGTGTAGTTCAGTGACCAGATTTAGTAGAACAATTAAAGCAAAACAGTTCTTTTTAAAAACCATATCGACCTTTAGAAATGGGGGAGCCGACTGCAAACATGGTTTATGTCCGAAACTGTCACCGCTAAAAAGAAATCCATATGCAAAATAGAGAACGACGAAAGAGACTACCGTGTTAAATGATCAATTTCTATCTGTCAACGCAACGATTCATTAATTTGTCTTTTAAAATAATTAAATATTTAATAAATATCAAAAACTGTTTCGTACGTTCAGATCTGCTGTTTCGTTTAGATGATGCGGATAATGATCCATAGTTTTCAATAAAGAAATTATATTACTTAATACTGTGCATTTTTATGCAACCTACAATTTCAACCTGAGTTACTGCATATACTACTAAAATAAACGCGAAGTTTTATGCATACACAAAAATGTGTTGGAAAATGATCCAAAATGAATTTGAAAATATCACTTCCCCAAGTGACTGAGAGCAAAAACAGGAGACTACACCTTCGCAGTAAATTATGGTAGCCGTGGGCAATATTATTAATTTATTTTTTTATTTATTTTACGTCAAAAAACAGTTAAAACAGTTATGACGTGCTATGGGGAAAAGTGAATTGTGTGTTGCGTACAAGTAGCATTGACGTACGTTGGTTAGCGATGGGTCTACGCGGGATATAACGACCTACCTTCCGACGTTTCTTGCATTTCTTCTGTTTTCCACGTGGGTCGTGAAGCTGAGGCGAGCAGAATGCGAAATAGAGCTGCAAGGGGCTAAACGTGAACTTTGGAAATCGTGACGTCGCTGCAAAGTACTTTCCGATCAAAATGTGGTTATCGTCTGTAACGTAACGTAAAGAAAAGTGGTATCCCTGAAATAATTCAATATTAACCTCCAATGAATACAAAAGAAGTAAGTAGAATAGTGTATTTAAGAAAAATTAGCGTATGTCAATGCTCCCTGCCATTCATGTTGTGTATAAGAGATTTTCTTTCCTGGCATTATTGGGAAGAAAGGGATTCAGAATTTTGCTTGTTAAAAAGATTGATCTCAGCAAATCCTCTGTCTACAAATTGGAAGTACATAGAAGTATTTTTTGTAGTACCTATTTAATTTTTCTGCAAAACTTCTAGTTTCTCTTATTCTTTAATGTACAAGTATATTTTCTACACTATTTCACTTGTTATTTTATTATAATTGTCTTGTCAAAACTGAGAATGCTATTAAAATAAGACATGAAAATATCAAGGCTGATACTGCAATTTATTATTACATTAGAATTATTATTCCGATTTTTTAAATACATTTTCTTGGTATAAAACAGTTATGATCAGGTGTGGTAGGTTGAGAATGAGCACTCATTTTTCGAGGAACAGTATACGTTCAGGATTGTCACGAGTTTTGAAGTAGATTAAGCGCTACACTAAAACTTTCATTGCCGTTATCGACACACTTAGCACCGAACGGAAATCCATTCAAATGCCCATCAATAGTCGTGTATTACTTATTGACAACCATGCGGGCAGTGAATGCACGGACGTCGCCGGCCGCCATTTCATTACGTGTGCGAAGCAAACACGAACTACGGCAGGATGCCGATGACGTAGCATTCAAGCGTGAGGACGGTTGACTGGATAGAGGTGGACGATACATCGGTGGCGATGGTAACGCAGAATGTGTAAATGATGCGGAAACTAATACACACCAGAAATTGAAGAGGGTTCAACAAGAAGTTAGTGATGATGTGAAAATTGAAAATAAAATGACAAATGTCCTTGCAATCCGTTAAAATAGCTGCCTAATATGCTTTATTTACACTTATAATTACGTTATGTAATGTTTCTATAACTGTAAACGATTTATGCTGTTGGCGTTTGGCAGAAATTACATAACATTTGTGCCGTGTAATTACTATTCCTGGAATAAATAATTAAACATACGAAGAAATATAGGCAAGTCTTGGTGTTTTAGTGCCAGAACACGGTTTTATTACATACTTTTTGGCGTTATTTCATTGTTGTCAGAATCACAAGACAAACAGCTTCCAATCAATCCATTTGTTGTCGATTGTTCCGTTAGTACACTGCATTAACGCTAATATTTTTTCTTCTTTTTTACCATTTTAATGGTTTCCTTTGTGACTCTCGAGAATGAAGTACAATGACCGACTGCAGCAACATTGGCTATTTTCTATTTTCAATTATTTTATTAATTCCAGTTTTTGTTCGGGTAAATTCTTTTATACCTCCTTGGAATAAAGCTGTATTAATTTTCCCCTCCCTCCGAAATAGTGCAGTAACATCTCAAAACTCACAAAGGAAAGACAAGTATTATAAGTGCATATATATATATATATATATATATATATATATATATATATATATATATATATATATATATATATATATATTGTCTCTCTTTGGAAATTCATGAGAAGTATTAGTATTACGAATGATATCAGAATGAGAAGGCAATGAAGTGGTGGAGAGGATAATGGACGTGATAAAGTGGGCTGGATAATTCCTCAATGCTGAAAACCACTGAAGTAGGCGGAACGGAGCCAGGGGGCCGTGCCTTGTCCCCTCAAAAGTTGAAAAGGGCTCGTAGCCCTACGTAATAAAACATTTTATTTCCGGACATATGATAAATTCCTTATTTTCTCCTTTTTAAGATGACAATTTTGAAAATTAATATAAGATATTTCGGAAAGACTTTCTAAATCATGTGAAAATTTTGTACATGGTTCAACATAAAATCAATATTTTTTAAATTATATCATTAAAATTATAATTACATGATCTTTGTATTATGTTTTATTTATTTAACAGCAAATGATGCCATATTAAATATAAACGTTTAATTTACGTGGCCTACGTATTAATTACGTAAATATTTTTAAATACGTAATTCATACGTATTAATTACGTATTAATGAAACGTTGCCTCCCTGCTGTTTAGGCTGGGCACAACTAGTATGCTGAAAACGATAGCAAGCAGGTCTGGTTGAT
This sequence comes from Teleogryllus occipitalis, assembly GCA_011170035.1. Taxonomy (NCBI): domain Eukaryota; kingdom Metazoa; phylum Arthropoda; class Insecta; order Orthoptera; family Gryllidae; genus Teleogryllus; species Teleogryllus occipitalis. The sequence goes on from BLKR01002252.1 coordinate 147,113, forward strand.
GGGATAAGTAACGAATCTGGTGGCATTGGCACTGATTGCAGCGGACATGAGGATGCTATGAGCCACTGCATAATAAAGACGCATTTCCGCCCAGCGAGGGAGCTGATGAAAGAGATGTTTGGCAAAAAGGCGGTGTAGTACCACAGGCGATGGCGCGGGCCGGGCGTTGCGCGTGCGTGATCCAGGTGGGGCAACGGCACTGGGCCAGCCGGCTCCAGCGCAGGACGTCCTCCGCTTAGGCGACCACGCCGCCGCGCATTTCGCCAGCGTCCTGCCCCTTTCAACACGCGGCCCCACCCGACATGCATCGCAGTCAGGACACTCGAAATGGCGTCTGTCCACGGTCACACAAACTTCGCACACAAGCGCATATGAGCTGTGTGTACCACGGATATACTCAGGATTTTTCTCAGACTTTCAGTGAAATACAAGATATTGTAATTCGAAGGACCCAAAGGTATCAATTGTAAGCAATCAGCAGCATTTCCTAAATTAAAAACAAATGTGTAAGACAGAGCCCAAACAAGTCAGGAATGTTGTATGAAATGAAATAAATGTCTACAATCATTCGGATATCTTATTTCCAAGGTGACGAATTTCCATTTTCGTTTCCTTTCTAGATTTATGAATAAATACCTTCTTAAGACGCATCTCCATCGTGATGCCAAATATTGTGATAAAAAATTGTGTTACACCTACGTGAAACGGTATTCGATAAGGGCAAATCCTCTCTTGAACTCTAAGTCTGAATAGGCATAGTTTCTCTTTCTGAAAACTTAGGTTTCATGGCGATACGTCACTTTGAAATTGAGCTCTTTGTTTTCGACAACGTTCCTGTTGGTTAAAGAAAACAATATGTTAGAAACACTGATATATTCTGTGATCTAATCGTCTAATATGTACATGCTGACTTCTAAACATTTTTACCTCTTACATTCCAGAGTACAATAGAGGTCAGATAAAATCCCTAAGTTGTTCGTGTTAAGAGTTCCAAGACGTCAGGTTTTTAGACCCGATATAACATATCTAGATGATAGCGTTTCTCTATGAATATTAAAGTTTAATATAGCCAAGAAACTTCCTGCTGATTCTCTAGCAGAAACGCGAGAATAAACGGAAGTGCTGTTCTCACCGTTCCCAAACTCTTCGTCGGTTCCGCGCAACGGCAACTCCAGGAGCAAAAGCATGGCCGCATTCTAGAGTGCCACCTAAGTTTTTTTAAACGCTACCCTCCCTTCTTTTTTCTTTTTGTGCCTTTCGCCCACTCGTGCACCGCGCTGCGCCACGCCATCTGTATGCTAATTGGACCTGTTTCTCTGTTAAGAAGCGACGATTTCGACGGTTACACAGTTTCGCGCTGCGACCGTGAGTAAATTGATACCGCCGGCTTCATTGGATTTTGCTTAAGTCGAGTGTTATGTCGACTTCTGTTTGACGTTCAATGTGGGTTGCGCGTGACGGTTCAACGTCTGTCAGCGGCGAGTTCAAAGCTCTCCGCACTTCTGTGTAAGGTGCTCCTTTTGACTACATGGTCACATACAAACTGTCAAATGAATGGCGTTTCTACGCCACGTTGACCTACGCAAGGTCTTGCCCCACGACGTGTCTCCTAAACCATCGTTCTACAAGATCGGAAACATCAATTCAGATTGGCAGACATTACTAGTTCCCAATGACTCCAGTTTTTTCGTTCGATGGATGAAATGTACGCGTTTCCTATAAATATAAATGACTTAATCTCTCGCAGCGTTTAGAGAGAGGATGAAGAAAAAGTGAACTTTCGATATTGTAAATATGTATCCACCCAGATGTTGTCATATATGGAATTTCTTATTTCCTCTAAATATCTTATGCAATATTAATCGAGTCTATAAAGTAAGTATAAATTCTGTTGACCCGTTTAATTAAAAAGTTAGCGCAATTTGAATAGCCTCTTATAAAACGTTATGAATATATAGGCATAAATACATCGAAACACCAAATACCAGTCAATATTACGAGGCAAAAGTAGTAAAAAGTAGTTGTGTCACACCCTCAACAACAGCAGACAATTCATTTAACATTATTTATAAAGTTAGCAGGGCGCAGTTTAGAGTGGCTCAACTTCAAGTGGCTCAACAAGGTTTGCTGTAGCCAATCTACCATCTGTGGGGTTTTCTTAACGAATTACTGCTCTTTCTTAACAAAATGTGGCAAGGGAAGACGGCAAGTTCTTTAGACAAATTACCAGGGAGCTCGCCTTGAAACAGGAGCTACCGCTAACGAAGCTACGCGATATTCAACGTCGGAGCAGCAGCACAGAGGCTGAAGGCGGGGTAATATGCAGAAGATGGAAACGGCAACCGAGAAGAGGAAGAAGCGATCGAGAGGCACTGACAAAATCGGATGGAAGAAAAAGGAAGAGGAGAAAAATAAATAATTTAATAGAAGATAGTTATTAAAATAAGCAAATAAAGAAGCAACTAATTTCAAAAATAAAATTTTTGCTTTAACTACACTGAAGATAAACAAAAATCAATTGAAGAGGAAAATTTGGCAGTAAGAATATAGGGTGATGCATTAAGATGTGCACATTAACCTTTTGTTATATACGGAGAACTTTGGTTTTAAACAGGTGTGCTTGAATAGTTATAATGTCAAGTACAACCTTCAAAGAGTGAAGGTGCTGTCTTCATTTAAAGTGGGGTTAATAATGTGATAAATCGTGCATAGTGAAATAATAATGGTTCTGAAATGTATCATGAGATGCTCTACAATAATGAAAAATGACAATAACTTCTGAAAATATTATACAAACTCAGAAATAAATGCAAAAATATTGAAAGGTTTTAATTTCTCACAGATAATATATTATCAACATTTTTCTATATTTTTCTTATATCTGCAAAGACAGAAAAAGTTACCTTCTAAAACTGAAACATTGCCTATTGCAATTATTGCCGGAAAAAAATGTAAAGGCACTTGCTCACTCTACACAAATAGTACTCCGTGTTCCGACGGTGGCGCAATATAAGTGGAAATTTTCAAGGTATTTTTTGATGTAGTCTCAATTGCCTTACACCACATTAATTATTATTATTATTATTATTATTATTATTATTATTATTATTATTATTATTATTATTATTATTATTATTATTATTCATGTAAAGATATTTTTAAATGTGGTCTCAAAATGTTAATAAATAATTGTATCTCTGGCTCCATCAATGGTTACCTCTAGATTGATGGTAGTGAGAATAATAAAGAGGGATGACTAAAGATGAGAAATTAATGCGGATGGGATGATGGTTCAAAAACGGGGTGATGTGTGAAGCCAACAGAGTTTCAATCATTAAGTGAAAACACCTGGGACGCCTTATGACGCGTCGGGAGTTGAAGCGGAGCCTTCGGCGTCACCTATTTTGACACTTCGCACGCGCCACCGAGGTTAGCACACGAACGGATTCAATGAGTGTGTTAGTCGGTGGCGAGATTTTGTTATATTGAGTGGTGCGAGGTGACGGTGCTTATAATGGAGACGGTCGACGGAGATGGAGGCAAAATGAGAATCATCCTGGATATTATGACTGCGTGAGCCCAGCGAGGGAGCGGGTCCAATGAGGACCATCTAGGAGATGGCGACGACGGTAGTGACGGTGGTTATGGTAGGGATGACAAGAGGCAAAGTTAATGAACGAGGATGTGCAATAGCGACGTCTGACGAAGGCGGTCGCGAAAGGAGGATCATCCCGGAGATAACGGCGGCGACAGTGACGATGGTTGCCATGGCGGCAGCCGAAGGAGGCCAACGGAAGAAGGCACCATCCAGGCGATGGTGACGCCAGCTCCAACGAGGGCCAGCGGAGGGAGGCGGAGGCTCCGCAGAGGGCGTTGGCGCCAAAGGCCGCGAGATTAATCTGCGCGCTGGATCGCGTGGCGCCCGCCCGCGCTCGCCCCGACGCGACGCGCAGACAAATCGCGCCTCGCGAGGAGCACGGCCCCGCCCCTTCCAGCGCAGCCTGCGCTCCCTCCAGCGGACTGGCTTCCATCCACGCGCCAGCGCAGAAGGGAAGGAGGAAACATGAGGGTCGGACGCTCAACCCATCCACGCATCTAGGAATGGGCGTGAGGGCAGGATGAAGAAGGAAGCATCGCGCGTGGTCCATGGCCACTGGTTTTAGTGTACTACTCTGGTGCCTGCTTGGAAGTGTTCGGAGAGCACCGTGGTCCCGCCCTCTAAACATGTCATGCAGCCAGTGAATGAAGACTCGACTCACTTCAATTTTCCACAGCCGGGCTGCGAATATTTCATTCACTAGTCTACGTAAGTTTAAGTGTGGATACAGTGTATCTTTCTCCTTTGGAATTGTAAAATCTAGTTGAGCTTCCAATTCCCAGTTGCAAAACAAAAAATTATTGCTTGACTCTGTCAGGGAAAATAGACGATCCGGGAGAATCTTCTTGTTTGGACTAGATTGCCTGGCGGGTGCGAGCCAATGCTCGCTTGCAAAGTTCGTTCGGAGGACACGACTACTGACATCTTCTGAACTCTATCGTTCTCTTTGGAGGTATTCAAGACGAAGCTGAATCAAAAGTGTAAGGAGGTCTGTAGCGAAATCTATGCAATATTGTTGATCAGCAAGTTCTAGGAACTCGAAAATTGCTCATATTTTATTACTAATGCATGATTCAAGTGATATTCTTTGGAAGTACAGAATATTACCGCATACGTCATGGCACTAGCGTATGAGTAAAATATAATTACTTTTAAACAGAATATCACACACTGTTTGGTAGCTTCTCCATACAACCAAATTTATTATTAGTTCTAAAATTAAATTGTGTAGAGTAGTTCATGAATTACATTCATAGGATTCATTAATATTGGGAACAGTTAAAACAATAGTTTGTCAGCAATAATTTGTCAGCAACATACTCCTCAGCACGCGATTCTTCTTTGTTTCATTTTAAATATAAAATAAGTACGAATTTCGTATTTTACTACTAGTGATACATTTGAGTTTTTACATTGATCCTTTCAATTGATATTCAATCCTTAATAAAACCATTGCTGACATATGTCATGATATGAGGGTTCCGTGTTTGAACAGTAATATATTTAAAGGAGAAGGGTTCTTATTTACAATATAGAAAAATAAATATTTAAATTTAATGACCTGCGCACATCCAAGAAAATCAAAAGGCAGAACTGAATGACTGAGATCGAGACTCTCTTTTGGTGTCAATCACCTGAATAATGGAAATGAACAACGACGCATCGCACGTCATAGAACCCACGCTCAGGCTCTTAGTGTCCTCAGGATTGAAGGCCTGTTGTATTGGTCTTGGGAACTGGAGCTTCCAAATGTTCAAGTACGATAACAAAATACTTATTCTTCACATTAGGGATACCGACTACTACTGTACTTTACTTTTAAAGTAATTTCACAATCCCATGATACAAAGACGAGTGTACATAAATATGGCCAACGAATGTTTGCAAGATCAATAGCTATCATTCAGTCATGATATAACAAAAGTTCAGATTTACTGGAACGTAGCAGTTTCCGTTAATCCGTTCCGTTAATCTACTAACTAAAACGATTAAAAATATTTATATGAAACAGCAGATTTTTTTATTATTTCCCAAACTTTTACTTTATTGCTAAAAGTATATCATAACCCAATGTCGTTCTTCAGCACAATCAAAATTTTCTTTGACTCCTTGCCTACGCGTCATGTACTAGGCCTTGACTGGTTAGCTTGGTTACACAAGTGTGATATGTTATCCTCTTCTCGTTGTATCGTGCCCATAACGTAAAGGTCTGACGGTGTGTCAATCCGACTGCACGCGTCCTGAATACCGCCTTGGCCCGCCGTGCGTCCGCTCAGAAGCTCCTCCGCCCGCTGAAGGCCTCGGCGCCCGCGCCTCGCAGCGCGGCCGGGCACGGACTTCCTCTAATTGGACTTGCACCTTGTTCCGATTCACCAAGAGGCCACGCCCCTTCCAGTGACTCCTCAGGTGAAGAAATAAATGACCCAAGAATTTCTCAAGGAAACCAATATCTCCCTCCAACGTAATCACAAGTCTTTCTATTCGATATTCCATAGACTCTAAAATTGTTCAAACCGGGACATATGACCGGGAAGTTCTAGATTCGAGTCCAAATGGTGGTAGGATTTTCGACACTGCACTGATAGCTAGAGTTTGTCGCTGTCTGGAGTAGAATTCTAGCGACTGGCTGCTCTGATCGGTAGTTTTTCGTGGCTTCTCCGATCAACAACAGGCGAATATCGGAGCTTTACCTTATCGAACGGGGCGTGGACCGTGCGCGATTTTTCCTGTTCCATCCATTGTCCTATCCTAACCCTTAATGGCCTTACTTGCCCTACATTACCACAAATGCCAGGAGACCGGTCGGAAGATTAGAACTAGTCCCAACTGGGGCGGTGCCCCGCAGGTGGAAGATAACTGGTCGGGGAAACCCCCCGCTAGCCGACGGTAGGTCGGCGCTGGATCTTTCTATCCAGTGGGGGAAGATCACTCACACCTCCAGAGCAAAAAACACTCACTACACAAGTACAGGACTAATGACCTTAGTAGTTGACGCGCCCGGAATCACTAATCAATGAATCCAAAATTGTTCAAAGTCGATTTTCATTGATATTAAATTTAATTGACATGCTTCTTAGTATGTTCTGAGAAAATTCAATTTTGTGGAGTAAACGGATAGTATTAAATATAAATAAAAAAGATGTACATTCGCTTAAATGACAAATTATTTACTACATAGGCGTGCCCAAGGAGGTGAGGTTATGAACCTGCAACTCTCCAGTAGCAAATGGAGTATTTATTTTCCTTCCTGGGGCGTTTTTCAGCTTCAGGGATGATTTCGACATCCGCACCGGATACCCACTGTGTCGCTCACGAGGACATGTATTAACCTTCCACACTATACACACTTGCGGGCTGTGGTCAGAAGCCTTCCGCGACAACACACATACATGAAAGAACAAACAACCGTACTCGCGGCGGGACTCGAACCCGCGACCCTTCAGACCGAGACGCTACGTCGGCTCGCTCCAGCCACCTCGGCTATCCACGTTGCGAAGCTAAGGGAAAATATTGACAAAAATATTTTTTGGTAACTTTCTATAAAAAATAAACTCATTGTATCTCAAGTGAATAACTATAAATCAACAAATGAAAATGAATATTAAATTCCGTATAATGGAAATTATATTATGAGAAACATGTAGGCTTCAAATTGTACTCGTAGCCCCAACCTCCCAATGAAGAATTCTCCTTGCACCGCTGATGAATATATAGAAAGTAAAGTGTGTCAGATAGTGATAGCGAACAGACCGTGGTATTATTGATTTCGAATTTTTCTTAAACAAGCTGTTGTGTGCATAACGAACATATCCAGGGAGACGTCATTGAATTATCAATTCAATGAATATTACGTAAAGATACTACGTGTGAGGATTGCGAAATAAGTTCGAAACTCTTTGTAAGCCTTTGAATTCCTCTTGCGCCTTCTTGAGCGGAATCCTTGACATCGAAACTGTGGCAATCGTTTCGTGGTGGGGAGGCGGACTCTCAAAACCCCACCATGATTCCCAACGGTAATTTTTATGAAAATGTGACAATAAAGAATAGAAAGTTATTAGAAAGGTAAATAGGAAGAAGGGTTAAAGTGTTTGGTAATTGGTTCGCCGCACTGGAGGTGATGGAAGGCAGAGTGACTATCTTCTCGCCAGAAATTTCATTTCAAATTGGGCCACTAAACCTAAATCAAGTTAATACTGTTTAATTGTTGAAAAGTTTATTCCCATTAAAAATCTCTAATTAGAATAATATCAAAAATGCATGCTAAATTCCTATTTTTGAAGATTTCGTAATGTTGATGGTAGAAGGTTTTTGATGAAAAAACTTGAACTTTACTTTTCGTAGAGTAAGAAGTTTTGAAGAAGCAGTTAAACAAATAGTAAATGCATTCGATATGTGTATGTGACATAAAGTATATGTCCGTTAGCGAACTCTTTGTCAATACTGGAAACTTACAGTAGTATTAAAGTTGAACTGTAAACTAATTTATATGTATAACTACCCTGTAAATCAGACTTCAGCGTTAAACTTCGGCGGTAGTAGCGATGGATGCAAACTATTTTGGTTTAAAAATTTATTCTCAAAGATTATACACTGAATTGCATTCTGTATATCCTCATCAGTAGTCTGAATAAACATTAGTATGCTATTTCCGAATTGCGTATCTATTGCTACATTTCATTCGATAGTGATTAATTGTCCTAGAAACATACAATTTACGATGTACTACGAAAGCAAACCATTGTATAATAACATATCTTTCTGGAGTGAATCATTATTCTATCACATCATAAATATCTTTATGTGTACATAATGTATGGTATAAAGTATTGACCATTTTGTTTCATTTTTAACGAATTAAACATTCCTTACGTTAACAAATCCATTCTCTCAATCTGGAAATAATAGACATTGATACTAGTGTGAGTTTGCTTAGGGTGTGGCAGAGCATCCGATCGTATCCAGCTGTCAGCAGGGTTCGAACTGTGCGAAATAGTGTGTATAGGAAGCGAACCAAAACCAGAATTGATGTGATCTAAAATCTTCATTTTGACTCCAATTATTATTTTCCCCTTATCTGCTGATTTTTTCCTGGTGGCGCTATTCGGGAGGAGGATATTAAATGGCGGTGTTTGGGCTGCTCTAGTTGTAGAGGCTACAGGACGCCGCGACGCCGTCGCGAGTGGCGGAGCAGCATTTCCATGGACATTGCACAGCCTTCTGAGGGATGAGTGAATATTCATTCCGGGCGCGTGAACTACTGAGGTCATTAATCCCGGAAGTGTAGTGCATTAATATCCGGGGAGGTGGCGGTGTTCCATCGCAGTCGGTCTTTGAGTTGCAAGTTGCCTTGAAGTCTATTTCCCTAAAATCATGTAAAAAACCCATACCATTTATTACGTTTGACACACAAGTCACACACTACCTATGAGGGAGGTAACTTCAGTAGCGAAAAGCAAAAACTTATCTTTCGCACTACAAAAGCAAATTATTATCGTAGACGAAAGAGCAAAAAATTATCTTTCTAGAGTGAGTCATTATTATGACACACAAATATCTTTGTTGGTTATAGATAGCATTATCAAAAACGATCTTCATTTTCTGTTTTCATTTTATTTTATTTTATTCTATTTGTTTCAGCAAGATACCTTATTTAAAAATATCTGAATAAGAACAAATAAAAACATTTGAATGTTTCTTGTATATAATTTATAACAAACACTTTTATAACATTATATATTTAATCATTTTAACTCAGTAGATTATCTTATTGCATCAACAAAATTACTGCAGATGAGGCGTGCGTTCGTTCACATACTATTTCAAAACTTGTACATTTCTGTATGTCAGCAGTATCCTAGAGCCACGTCATCTCCTCTGATTATGTTGAGAAGATATAAAAGAGTCATTGACAGGGTAGAGATGCAACTGATCAAGTCTAACATTGGAAACCCACAAAAACGCAAACGTTATTTTCTCATGTCGCTCTGCAATCATTTAGTTAGCTATAACTCAAATTCAAAAATATAAATTGAGAACAAAAAAGTTAGACCAGGAAATGAACATATTGATTAAGTTCTCGATATCTGATTGACAATTTCGAGAACAAACTGAAACAAGGTTGGGAGTACTTCAGGAACGAACGCTAACTTCATTAACGTCAGAGAAATGAGACAGTGGAGAGACTCATTACGAGTATTCTACCGTGAAGATTTTCTCTTCTGCATAATGAAGAAATTAAAATCAATTATTGTTCTCTGGGAAAACAGACTTCTCTTTACTTTCGAATCTAATATCACGGAATAAGTCTGGAAGTAAAATTCAAAGCAAAACAAAAAGCAGGAGAGAAATGAAATATGGCTTGCATCGTATTATTCATTACAATTATTTATAAATGATAAACACTACTCAAATGCTCACTAGAAGATGAATCAATGTTCATTGAAAAATATACAAGAGTATATATTTCTTAAAATTTTATTGCCTACTTTGCTTTTCAAATCACATTACAAAATGTTATGAAGATATACCATTCTAAATTTTTATCGTTCTTCCGTATAGTTATGAATCCAATACTGTTTTGGATTTTATACTTTCAATGTATTACACATTTATTCGACCATATTTTGTCCTTTAATTCTTGGAGTCATTACCAAACAGCGTAGATGACATCTTAATTTTTTAAATAAAGTTACATTTTAAAATAATTATTTATGAAATGATTGTTGAAATGTGAACAATTAGCGAATAAACAGATCAGAAACCTAATTCTGAAACATTAGCGAGGACAAAGAAAATATTTTAACACACGCCATTATCAGAGTTACAAGAAATGTGCAGAAATCGAGTTTGCTTTCTTTAAAACTTCTGTGATAATACATTTTTCCTCTCCGACAAAGCTTGTTTTAAAAGGAGATCGCCCTCTAGTTTTAATTTTCTTTGCTCGAAGCGCTGTCGACTTAAGGGAACAGTGCATCATCCGTAAAATTGAATTAGCCAGCGATGAAGGTGCCTGGAGCAACCGCGCAGCAATCGTGCTAGTCCTCGTCCCAATTTAACCTAAAAAGCGCCCCTAGCAAGTAAACTGCATGTGGGCGTCGAAGTCGGCGCAAGCGGTGCGGAGCGTAATGATAATGATGATGACTGCGTCGCTTGGCAACGCTGTAGCCGAACGACTGTGGCGCCGCCTGCGGCGAGATTCGTAATTACAACCAGTCTAACAAGAGACCGAATGAGAGCCGCCTTTGTCGTCACGAAAATTACGCCCTGAGTTATTGCATAGCGGGAGAAGGAAGACGATATTAACTGCGTCTTCCCGGTATTGTTGCTACCCGTCGTCAATTGAATGTGTCAAAACTTTAATTAATTTCGTTGACGGATGAAACGGCCCTAATATCTCTATTTAGCGTCAACGCGTGAGACGCTGGGCTTCGACTGTGACGGCGGTTGTGGGCAAAAACTCGAGAACGCATACAAAAGCCTGCGCAGAATGCCGCTATACAAGATGGTTGCCTTGTACCGACAACGGTTCCCCATTACGTGGGGAAAACAATGCTTCCATTTGCCTTGTGGTAATCAAATCGCTGTTCTTACGTACGTAAAGAATGCCGTCACGAAGTAGATGGAATGTGGTAAACTAACAAGTGCGTTTTTGCTCCGGTAACAAAAGAGCGACGGCAGATGTGTGTAGCACATGGGAGTAATGAAACACTTGTGAAGCAGAAGACAAGTCTGTCAGGTTTTTTGTTCTTTTAACTTTATCTTAGAAAATGTAGAAAAGTTTACTAGTTGATCTATGCAAGCACGCAAACTACATTATTTTATTTATTGAACTGATGTTGTAGTAGAACAGCAGACTATTTTTTATGACACTAAACTTTCTATTCCTTCGTTATTACATTTATTTAATAATGTAGAATATGATTAATAAGGAAATGTGTCCATATTAATAAAGATAATTCGAAATTTATTTAAAAAATGTAAATCATCTTTTCGTTGATTTCGATCGATAAAAAACGCTTAATAAATAAATAACATTTTAGGTGTTTTCTATCGCTCAAACAATTATTTTCTCTCTGGAGTAATGACCCACGGCACAGGAGTTAATATTCTTCCGTTCATCTACGACAATGCCCGAGAAAGTAATACATTACAATGTCTTTACTATCCAATATGCAGTTTTCCCTACTTATTCACTTTAAAACATAAAAAGAATTTTCCGTAAATTGTTGAAGATCACTTGACAGCTAATGTATGTGAAGGATGTATGTAAAATATCCCCGCAAATAATTTTGAAGTTGAAATGGTTTTTCATCGTTGTAGACATTAAGCTAAATCTGTACTTTCTTGTATCAACAATTTTGATTCAAAATATATGTTGCGTTGCTTCGAATGGGAGTGAATGCCTCAGCATGACATCCACAGATTCGTATCTACAAATCATAGGGAGATATGTGAGTGCGTGTGCGTGTGTGTGTGTGTGTGTGTGTGTGTGAAAGGGAAACGAAACATTTTGAGCCATTAGAATAATTTTTACACAAGGTTGAAGTTCACAAATTTCAAATGCACAAGGGAAATTTATTGAAAACGAATAAAATTAGATTACCTGAATTTAAAGGTGTCACTGTTTTAAAGATTGATTGAGTTATTAGTGATTTCGGACGCGTCAGCTACTAAGGTCTTTAGTTACGTAAGTGTAGTGATTTTTTTTTCTCGGGAGGGGGCAGGTCCCCTGCAGTATGGTGAGTCTGGCGACGACCTACCTGTTGCATAGCGGAGTTTTCTCCAACTAGATATCTCCCACTAGCAGCGGGGCATCGCCTCACACAGAAAAAGCTCTAACCTCCCGATCGGCCTCCTCGCATGTGTAGTGCTGTTAATGAAGTGCATGTGTGTGTGTAAGTAAAGGATAAGAGTAGGACGAGGAAGGAGAAGGAAAGATCGCTCATGGTCCGTGGCCCGTTTGTTAGGATTTTGCCTGGCATTGATCGGAGAAACCGCGGACAACGACCGAGCAGAGCAACCGGCCGCTAGAATTCTCCTCCAGACAGCGACTGAATTCGATCAAGCTTTCTAGCTAGTGTCGCAAATCATGCCACCGCCAGGTCTCGAACTTAGAAACTCCCGGTCAGTGGCACTGTTTAAAAAAATGCTCTTGTTAATGATTAGTGCATTTCGCATTACTGCGTTCATGTATTTCATAATGCACAATTCAAAATCAGTAGTTGCTTCAGAAAAATCGAAGAAACGTGCAAAACAACATAAACGTGGGTCAACCAGTCGCTGTTATATACAACGCCACTAAATTAGAAGCATTCGCTTTTTCCCGCGTGGGAATCGCCACCGCTGCCGCGCGCCGTCCTTTTGAGAGCGAGTGCGTGTGCGTAACGAAGCGGCGATTTCGTAAAAACGCACGGTGAAAACAGCGTGACGCCGCCGGTAAATCCACCCTCCCCCGGTTGGGTGAGGACCCAGCGCGCCCGGTCGCTGACGGGGCGGGGGTGGAGCAGTGGAAAGCGAAAGAGTAAGAGTTGGTGCGGAGGGACATGATGCGAGGTGGGGCGTGGACGGGCGATCCTGAGGTTGGGCGGAGCAAGGGAGGAGTGAAGCGGGAGATGAGTGGGGCGAAGCCAGGAGGTAGAGTTGGCGGGGGCGGGGCGGGGGCGGGGGCGGGGAAGAATTATCCTACGCTCAGACGGAGTGGGGCTAGGGGTAGCGATGAGGGGGCGAGCGGGCGAGAGGGGCAAGGTGGAGCGGCTGTTGGAGTGGCAGGCAGGATGGAGCGGGATGTTGGGGTGGCAGGCAGGATGGTCCGAGACCAGCGATCCTGAGCCCAGGAGGAGCGATGTCGGGCAAGGCGGGGAGGGCGGACCGATGGGAAGGACGGGGAGAAGCGCGAAGAGGGCAGGGCGAGACAGGGTGGGAGGGATGATGGCCGGGGAGGGGCGACGCAGGCGGAACAAAAGTGGGCGGTTCGGGACAGAGCAGCACGGCGAAAGTCGTAGAGGCGGGGCGGCCCGACACTACATATCGGGACGGGCAGAGAGGTATTTGCACGGAGTGAGGCGATGCGGTCCATGGAACAGCTGCGGGACGGGAAGTAGGATCGGGGTCGGGTGAAGCAGGGTCCTGCGGGGCGGAGCGGGGGGCGGAGCGGGGGGCGGAGCGGGGGGCGGAGCGGGGGGCGGAGCGGGGGGCGGAGCGGGGGTGGGCAGAGCGGGGTGAGCGCCGGGTAGGCGGAGCGGGAGGCGGGAGCGGGGCGGGGAGTGGTGGCGGACGTTTGGTTGTTGTAAACACAGCGCAGTTACCGCGCCGGTCAGGGGTGGGATTACGGGCGGTGGACAATCGCCAGATGCCGGTCGGCCTACAAGAGAGAATTGCGATGACTGGAGCAGCGCGAAGCGTAACGATAGAAGTACAATGGGTGTTGCGTTGAACTGTGTGCAGAAAGTCGGGAGCAAGGTGTTTTCACGTGGAAAAAAGATTAAGTATGTTTTGTGATCTCATACGTATGGAAACATGAAAGTACATGAAAAAACATAAAACATGAAAGTACAAAGAAGACCTATGTCGTCGCTTTCGAGATCCAGTTCGTATATTATCGAAACTGTAGAAAGGGTAGGGATGAAGGAATAAGGTTTTATAATGAAATCATCAATTACTTTATTGTCCGTTGGTCATACTGCAGTATGGCAGTTATACGAATGAATGGTTCTTATATTCGTTAACCCTTTATTATCCCCTTCGCCGAAATAACGTTATTAGTTTCTGTACAAGATTCTGATGCTGAAAAGGTATTCAATATTAAATGCAACGCGCGAAACTTTCATTTTAAATCACGCGGCGTATGTATAAAGAAGATTTGGAAATACGGTTCAATCGGCGAATGATAAAAATATTACGTACTTCTAGTATCAACAACGATTACCAGACCATTCTCTTAATTCGGAATGGAATAGCGAAACGGTCAATGAAAGAAATAGTTCCTATTTCGTGTTTCGTTTAATTCTCGAGAAGCGAAGACTTCCCAATACATTAATAGCGCTTTCCATTCGTTGCACTGAAACCCACCCTAGTGCAGGGCAAGAACGTCATCGCTCCGAAGCAGTGCTGCCCTAAACGCGTTTAGGGCAGCTATGAATGAAACGGATTCCGGAACTGAGTCAGTGCGTGTGCACTGCTCTGTGAGATTATAGATAACTGTTCTTGGTCTGTCACACTGATGGAAGACCAAAAATAATAATTTTGAATTATGATCGTTGTTATAATTTTTATGAAGTCTTTTGGTAATTATTACTTCTTAATTCATAAAATATTAACGTGTGATTTCTTTATTTAAAAATCACGAAATCTTCAAATGCATATGTGTCGAAATTTAATTTTTCGAGATTTGCCAGTGATCGAAATAGAACACAAGATTTTCCACCGAAGGGCTTCTGCGGGATTGTTTGGTTATTGAAAACCATAAAAATATTAACATGAGCGTTTCCGCTGGTAGATGTATGGGAGTGTGAGAAACATTTCGTGGCACATATATTTGAATGATTTTGTAAGGGTCACTATTTTTATTTTCACTTTATTAGCGTTTCGTAATTCAAGCGTACCTGCACTTTGATGCTGCACAAGTTGACCTGACATGACTCTAGAATGTTACGGATAGACGGATACACGAATAGACATTGCTTCACACCTCTGTTTTCTGAAGCAATTCTTAAAAGAAAGAAAAGTCCAACTTGACCAAGAAGCGATGTCCACATTCCGTCACCTACAACTCATCGCTAAGGAATTCGGGGTTGGCCCACGCGACACGATTGGGGACACCTGGAAGGATTGTGCCGCGCCGCGCCGCGGCCTTGACCCGGCAGAGCGGGGCGCGCGAGCACTTGGAGGGACGAACGCGGCGCCGCGCGCGCGGCCACGCCTCCGCCTCCGCCTCCGCAGCGGACGCCCGACCCACGAGCAGCACGCTTCTCACCCTTACGACGAGCTACCAAAAGAAACTAAGACAAACTAGAACGGTTTCAAACAGTCATTCAATTGCCTGCAGACATACATTTATAATAAATAAGAAAACTATTTCAAGAAAACTAAATAAGAAAAAGAGTTGAAATCGAGTGGCACATAAAAAATTGTGGTGTTGTTAATATAATATCCAGAAATGCAAGAACAGAGTTTTGATCAGATTCATTTACTTTAATATGGATGCCATTAGTTTTGGTCATCAAGTTTAACTACGTGAGGATAGTCGGTAGGGACTGCCATTCAAATACAGTTGTCCAACATTCATTAATCAGTTTCTGAAATATTAAAAAAAAAAATTCATACTAGGTAAAGAAATATCACGTAGATTTGTAGAGATAAATAGAACCAACATAACATTACGCTCACACAATCATCTATGAGTCTGACAGTGACAGCCTTACTGGAGTTTTTTTAATTACATTTAAAAAATATATTTATTAATGAAAGAATGAACATAGTTCAGTATTATATATTATACATTGTTTGGAAGACTGAATTGAATTTCTAATCTTACTATTATATCTAATCATATATGAATAGGAACCTCACAGAGCACTTATGGGATTAATGCAGGTCTGAAAATATTCTGAGAAATGAGTCTAATGGGTATCAATTTATTATTCTAGTTGGGAGCTGGTAGATGATTGCTTAGTGGAATTGTGTTTATTTTGGAAATGAAATTGTGAGATAGGAGTGGAATATAGTGGGCTATATGGGGGTAAGTTCTATTCATTGTGCAGTGAAATGTTTGGGAAAAACTAGGGGGCATGAATGCCAAGTCGGAAGAAATGGTTTTGGTTGATCTGTACTTTATTGATGCTAGTTTTAGAGGCGTTGAACCAGATAGGGTACGCATTAGAAGTCTTTTTTATTTATAGAGAGTGATGGCGTTGTTGAAGGAGAGCATACTATTGGTGTTTAGGAGCTTGAGTTGAATTAGTTTTATGTTAGCTGGCTTTTATTTTAATGTTATGTGGTTTTTCACATTTAGTCTGGTATCAGTCCTAGATATTTTACTGATTGATGGTGTGGGTTCCATGGTATTAGATGATTGTTTATTCGGAGTGGAGTTGGGGTTGAAAATGTTCTTAATGGGTATATTTTGGCGGATGATTTTGTAGGTTTAAAATTTGAGTTTCCGTTTGATAGACCAGTCATCAATTTTATTTGTATGTGATTAAATTTGTTTACAGATAAAATAATTTTAATGGACATGATCATGGCGGTGTCGTCAGCGAATTGGGCGATGTGCGTGTGTGATGTTAATAGAATATCGACTGCGTATGTGTTGAAAAGCGTAAGGAACAGTTTTACGCCTTGAGGTAACCCAGCTGTAATTTTACGGGGATTGAATGTATGTTTATCATCTGCGATTGAAAATATTTGGGCTTGGAGGAAGGTATTAATGATATTAATTAAATAGTTGGAAATATTTATTTCTTTAAATTAGAATGTTAAGACAGGATGCCACACTGTGCTTTCGAAATGCGCAAAAAGATTAGTATTGTTTTGAAGTTTGTTTGTGTTTTTATTTTTTAAATGTAATGTGTATGTATTCCGTGATTATTAATAATTGTTGCGAAGTTGACACCGTCTTAGTGAAGCCAAATTGGTGCATTGGGATTGTTTGAGTTTTGTTAAGATGAGAATTTAGTCTTTTAAGTGTTAATTTTTCTATGATTTTTGACAGAGTGGGAAGAAGGTTTATTGGTCTATAATTGTCAGTGCTTGAGATTCTTGATGACTTGGAGATGGATATTACGTACTACATTTGAATTTTTCCAACCTATGGATTGTTATTGTTATTGTGTTTGAATGTTGATGGTAAATATTAATGGTATGTGCTATTGTAAAATTTGGAAAGGTTTCAAAAATTATATTACTTACTTTGTCGTGTCCAGGGGCTTCTTTAAAGGCAAGCGACTGCGAAAGGCAAGCGACTTTCTTAATTAAATTGATGACTTCATGTGGAGAGATGCAGTTGGTTTTGTGTGATACATCATAGTTGAGGGCTGATACTATTTCAAGTATATTTGAATGCAAGGAATGTGTTGGAGTGGTACTGGGAGTGAATTAAAGTGATCGATTAATGCCTCAGTCTTCTCATTAGGAGCGAATATCTTTCCCATTGGAGTTATTAGTTGGGGTATAATTGCTTTAATTGAAATGATTGAAGGCGTTGTCATTGTCAACAATACTATTTATTTCAATAAGAGCAGCTTTCGATGCCTTAGCCCCCATCATCAGTTTTCTGCTGTCTGGAAGTCACAAAAACGACTACGATCGACAAAATCGACTACGACAAAAACGTCAGTATTGTTGACAATGACAACGCCTTCAATCATTTCAATTATGTAAATGTCAACTATAACTCACCACTAAACCAATATAATTGCTTTATTTTTCAAGATTTTTCGTGAATTGCCACAACGTATTGATTGTGCTTAGAGATAGAATTAAATTATTGTAAGTTGTTTGCTTATGATTCTCTTCTTAAGTCGTGGATTTCTCGTGATGCACCAAAGTCTTCTTGTTTTGTTCGCAGTGTTAATTATTGTATATTATTTTCTTAATTTTTTATTGCAAAGCTTAATGACGTGGGGGTGATTATTATTATTGTTGTTATTATTATCAAGAGTATTGATCGTGTTAATTGTTATACTGTTTAAGAGGGCTATAGCTTGTTCTATTTCTACGGCATTTTGTAATATTTTAAACTGAGGTGTTTGGTTTTTAATTGTTTTCACTTTTTTCCAGTGGATGTTTTGGATGTTTAGTGTGAGAGTTTGTTTGTGAGGGAAAGTGATTTGTTGAGTTGAGATGATGGTTGGCAGTTGGTCTGAGTCTAGTTCAAAAAGGGGAGCTGAGTGAAAAACGGTTTGGGTATTAGAAATTGCAATGTCTAATGCATCTGGGAGTTTGTTATCATCTGTGGTGTAGTACGTGGGTTCTCCTGCTATAATTAACTGAAGTTTGAGGTGTGTAATTATTTTGCTGAGTTGGAGGCCTGCAGTATTGGTATTCCTGCAACCCCAATTACTATTTTTTGGGTTAAGATCTCCAATCAATTTTTATTTTCGGATGTTTGTATGCTATTATTAGTGTTAGTAATCTGTTATTTAAAGAGAACTTAATGGCAATAGTTTCGAGATCTGGGTTGTGCGGAAAGCTGATTACGATAAAATTTTCTATTTGTATTACACCATCTCCTTTGCATTTGATCTGTTGGTTCTTACTATATTAAAACCCTCTATGGTAAATGAATTGTCTGCATTTAAATGTGTTTCCATTATGCATGCTAGATTGATTTGTTTATCTTTCAGAAAATAGGTTAGTTCTAATTTTTATTGTTGATGCCGTTGGCATTCTAGTTGAGTAAATTTGTATTGTTTTTGTGGTACTGTGCTTCCATTATTATTATTATTATTATTATTATTATTATTATTATTATTATTATTATTATTGTTGTTGTTGTTGTTATTATCCAAATATGCTGAGAGAGATGCTTGTAAATTGCTAACTATTGTTGCGATGAAATTGCTGACAATATTAACTAAGAAGTAGGTAACTGAGTTAATTACAGAATGTTTTATTGCAATTGTTGACTTATCAAGGCGATTGTGTGGATATATTATTGTTGGGTTAGTTGCTTTGCTTTTGATTTGGGGGAATGTTTAGGGCAAAAGTGAAATTGGGAATCTCATTAGCATTAGGAAGATTAGGCAAGTTTTGTGAGGTACTACTTGGAGGGAGATTCTTTCCAATCTATTTTTATTATTGCCTGAATTTGGATTGTTTGAGGGGGAGTTCTATTTGTTTTTGTTATAAAATGAACATTAAATATCTTAGATCATCTCTTTGAATTTCATTGCAAATTTTACAAATTGGTGATAGGTCTTCTGAGAGCAATTACCAGTATAGTGGCACTTTGAACAGAAAATGCACGCGATTGAATTGTTACAACTATTTTTCGTATGCCCAAAATCCAAGGTCCCCATACACAGTACTGGTCCTTTTGGCCTTCTTCTTTCTCAATGAATGACGATCAATGGATCATTTTGATTTTCAATCGGATAATTTTGGCATTAAGGTGGGACGGCTAAAGCAAGACTGTCAGGGCGTGGAGCGCCTTGTGAGTTCATCTGAGGTATACAGTGAGGTGAGGATTGTTTAGGTGATACCGTAAATATAGATATTTACAACTAACATTGTGGAATACGAAACTACACACCCGATCTCTCATTATCCTCAGAAACTGTCTACTTGCAAAATGATTTCTGTTTATCACATAACTGCCTGTTAATCACATAACTAAGCTAACCTAACCCCAGCTCTCTCATGTTGGCTAATGTGCACTTCATCGGTATTAGGTCCGAAGTATGCGTTGAAGCTGTCCCTACTGCGGTATTTATCCACACGCTTAGGATAATGTGAATATGTTGAATATGTGTGTTTCATAATCAACAGCGAATGAAGCTCATTATTATGTATCAAATCATCGCGCTTCATAATTGGTTGGTTTGCCATTCTAACAGATGGAGGCTCCTTACTTTATTTTCTACATTTTTAATTTTCAGTGCCTAATTACTTCATTTTTATGTTTACTAAGTGATTTTGGATATCACACCCCAACCAAACTCTTACCTACATTCTGATCTTACTGCTATCTTAATTTGAACAATATTTTTTAATATATCGTTTTACATTTGTCAATCGTCCACAAATTGTTTAAAAAACGTATTTAAGCCGTCAGTCAAAATATTAAATCAGTTGTGATATACATGGAGATATTGTTTGAATCATATCATCGATCTGGCGAGTCTCATAAAAGAATACTTATAAAATTATATATCACTCCTAAAATTTGAAAATAAAATTTTTATTATCCTCTACATTAGTCACTACAATAAATTTCAACTCTAGTGCCAATAAATTATTCAGTTGTCCTAAAATACTCTATATAATAATTCTGCAAGAAGTATAAACTCACCTTTGTTGTTAATACTGATTAAATAATGTCTTAAAGAGAGGAATGCATGTACAGCAACTTACCTGAAACAATAAAATAACAACCAAGGTTAGTTACCAACCATTTTACATAACTTATTATATTTTTTTACATAATTTATTATAACAACCAATTTACTTCCAAATTGCGCATGAATATGCAAACAAATACGACAAAAATAAAATTAAAGAAATTATAACATATTCAGCATGTCTTGTAGAATAATCATAAAAAATATATTTCATCTACTTTTATCAAATGTTAATATAATTCACACGATTATCCCTAAACAAAATTTATTTTAGAAATTCCAACGAAGCCACAACTACTAGATCAAGAACCATTCGCATGAATGGATTTTTTAGGATTTACGATGAGTATGAGGTACATAAAATCCATTTGAAAATTTAAAGAAAATTAAAAAATCTATGATGATACATCTAATAACCAATTTAATAGAGCGGCTCCAGTCTTCCTGTATCGACAAATAGGGCGTGCACAGGAGACTCTCCTTCGTAATTCCCATCGGGGGTCGGCGATTGGCGCTACCTCATCAACATTCTTTAATTAATAACCAGACGAAGACAGACTCGTAGGCGGTACTCAATTAACTGCGACATCACGAAGGATTATTCAATTTCACGGTTCGGTACAATGTATCTTCCTTCGCTTGTTGTTTGGACACACATTAAATAAATTATAATTAACAATCTGTTAGGAGTGCTCTCCTGACATATTTGCTTGAACAGGCCTCACCAAACACAATGAGTCTGGAAACCGTGTCGAAGAAGTGGATCAATGAACTGTTGTGAGCATCGGTGCTAAAGCAAAACGAATACCAAAATGACATGGTTCTTATAACCCTTAACCAGTCCCGAATTATAACAGAGACTCTCTGGATTTTGTTAATTACTATGCATCGTTAAAGTAACAAAAAGTAATGCAGATGAACCTGTGATGGGAGTAACCAATGTACGTAGGAAGATATCTGTAAAAAAAACAACAAACAAACAACAGATTCAACACTCATAAAACTTTCAGTATCGTTCGTGACCTTTGAAATCATCGAAACCTTACAATGACATGTTGGAATTTTATTATTTGGCTTAATATTATGAGACTTAATACAGTTTAGGAATGGTGATTTTAAAGAAGGAATGATGTGATGAAAGTTTTTAATGAATAATGAAATTGATATGATTCGCGTGTTGATGAAGCAACGGTGAAATGCGAGGAACAGAAAACCCGAGAAAACCTGCCAGGAGTTTCCAAGGGTTTACCACAATAGATTGACTGGGATTTGGAGCCGATTCCCAGAGGTGAGGGCGAAAGATGTGGTTGGGAAGGCTGCCTCCGCCTTCGCCAGGACGTCTCTTGTGTAACAACGTCGATTGACTCACGGTGGTATATTTCAGGATTAGGCTCCAGAATGCGTAGAGAAAATGGAAATGAACGACAAAAGCCTGGGAAGCATAGTCCACCGAGGGGGTAAAGAAGAATACTGAAAAGCAGTTAACCGTGACCCATTTCTAAATGATGTACCTTGGGTCAAATGTATCGCACAGAAGACATTAATTGTTCTCACTGCTACATAGACCGATTATCCAACATAATGACGATAGCATTTGAAAATCATGAATAGGAGATATTAGTATAAGTAAATATTAGAGGCTTAACACTGAATTCAATAGCAAAACTACTTCTTAGATTATACTTAGAAACAGTATTTCAATTTTTTAAATGCATATAACTACGATAGAAATAATCCAGATTTTAAGGACAACCTACACTTCAGTATCCTTCAAATTGGTTCTGACAACCTGTTTTAATGAACATTGGTGATAAGTGCCATTTCTCAAAGGTAGAAAAATTCTAAGCATTGAATTGAACATACTACTTGTTTCAGTAAATTATTCAGTCTATGGATGTGGATTACTTATTGAAATATTTATATTTCTAAGTTAAATAATATATTTACTAAAATCAATACTTATTTTCCTTCCTAAAATCAATCAGTAAAATTATATTTAAAACATAAAGGATCAAAATGTTACAATTTTTTACTCCGTCTGAACAGTATGATAGATCTGCATCATATTTCTTTGAGGTTGTTTTTAATGGACAAAAATATTCTAAAAACTAAGAACTAGTCTTGATATGATACCATCTTCAAATGCTTGACGGTGGATATATCGTATTGTTTTCGCCAAAAATACAACCAAAAACATGAATCAAGCACATGTGTATCCGTAGTTTAATACAGGAATATGGCAGAAGTTTTAAAGGCACCAAGTGTGAAAGAATTATGAAGGGAAATGGTGAACATTTTGGCGAGGCGGAAACATCGCCGAACTTATGAACCTCATCCAACCTCATCCGCTCATCCAGACCATCTCGAGCCCCACAGTCACTCACTCAACCGCTTTGTCCACACGCACACCTCGTCGCGACGACTAGCAGGCGATTAGCTCATCACGCAAAAACCACCACCACCCACCCGGGTGACATTTGACCCTCCTCATCGAGGGGGTCCTTTGACCCTCTTAAGAGCGCCGCGGCGCCTTTGAACGACGCCACAGCGGCGGACGGGGGCGTTGACCGCCTCCCACGCGCGCCCCAGCGGCGCAGATTGCATGATTTACTCCCGCATTGTCTCCCACGCCGCCGGGCTCGATATGTTTATTAAGACAATCATTATCGTGCGGGGGCACCCGTCTCTGCGACCGCCGCCGCTACCAACGCCTTGGGCCTCGGGTGAATGCTTCATTATTCACGGGCTCAACGCGGACATCATAATTTTTACTCCGTGCCCGGCAGAGTACTCTCGTGTGCGCTCTTTGCCTACTGCCGCGTTCCGGACAGTTAGGAGCTCGGGTACTTCGCCACACAATGCGCCGTCTTTCTTCCTCCCGCCGCCATCTTGGCGTGCCTGACAGCGACGTAGGCGGTGCGCCTTGTTCGTAAGAGCATTTAAATCGTTTTAATGGTATTTAGGAAAACATATGCGAACTTTAGCAGGGATATAATAATATAATTGCGAGTGGTGTGTTGCTCGAATACTATTTAATGCGTTTGTTGTTTCTAATAACGACTCTCATGAAATATATTAAATGCTTCCATTAAAATGCATACTTCACTCCATAAAGGAAACTTCGCGTTGGCGAGAGAGAAAATGTGTGTGTTCACCCCATTTTGTAATATTAATGAATATTGCAGCAAGGAACCAGTTCAGTCACTTATGATCAAGGATGTAACCGAATATCTAACCACGTTTCTAATCTAACACAATAAAAAGAAAAGACATACGATGGCTATAGTTTCTGCTTCGTTACCACAAGTCTAGCATCACAACAATCATGTTTTTATGTGCATTTTATAAATGTATGCTGTGATAATAATTCTCTCGCAAACAAAATCACATCTTCCTAAAAATGCTAATTTTTGCAATAAATGCGTGCAATAATCTTTTCGTACGGCCAGCAAAATCAAGTGTATCCAAAATAGGGGCGAATCCCCTGATAGCAGTTTAAAGTAAAAATAACTCATGCTAATATGTCTGTTTAAGTTATCACCGTACAAGACAAAACTAGTACAAAACATTAATCATCATCACCATCAGGAGCATCATCATTATCATCATATTTGCCAAAGAAATACTGTGGATACGCTTTCAACATATTTTGAGCATCCTCGTTTTTTAAATATTGTTCTCTTTTTAATATGTAAATAATCAATTCTTGAAACTACTCGTAAATCAAGCAACTCAGTGTATTTCTCTACGACTGCGACGCTATACCAGAAGCTTTAAAAAGAAAAAGATAATCAGGATTTTTCCAAAACGCAGACGAGAATCTGAGAAGAGAAGTTCATAGAGGAAAGTTGGCAGAGAAGTTCGTAGTAGAAAATCACTGAAGCGAAATATGGTCAACAGATGGTCATTTCCAATACCAATTGCCTTCTGGCAGAGCGAAGTGTGGAATATCTCAAACAAGATCAAAGATGTAGAAATATATGATATATCAATGGATGGTCTAAAAGCAGTCATTTACAAGTGACAAAATTAAAAATGCCCTAGTCCAGATGGGCTTCAAAACTTTTGGATTAAAAGATTGACCGGTCTAAATGAGAAGATTTTGTTACTTATAAATTATTATCTGAATCATCCTCGAGATTTAACAACGGTTTCGTGCGAGGGTATCACCTTCATAAAGCCAAAAGTAAGAGTTGCCACAGACTCCGAAGAATTTCGACCTATCACTTGCGTCAATACATTATATCAAATCATAACTATCTGTTTAAACTTAGTCGTAGAACAACATTGCGAACCCAAAAAAGCTGTTGCAAGGGCTCGTTGGGTTGCAAGGATCTACTTGTGATAGTATCATTATGTCTCAGGCCTCTGACAAAAAGTGCGATCTCTATTCTTGTTTTATTGACTATTAGATGTGGTCTCACATTACTGGATGCTGTATGTTATTAAGCATGTAATCGTAAGATTTCTGATATGATTTCCGCAATGAATAACTAGCAAACAACAGTAAACATGTCATCAAGTAATGAAAAAACGTCACCAAGACATTAAGAATCAACAGAGACAATTTTTAGGGTTATAGTTTCAGCTCTTACTGCTTTTGTCTTGCCATGAATCCGCTCTTTCTTTTGTTAGAAAACATGGGAGCAGAATATGAACTGAAAGGCCTAGGGAAATATAATGTAAGGCTTACATCAAACAATACTCAGGAATCTAACAGGAACTCATATTACAGGAATACATCTTAATACATTAATCTTAATAATCATACATACATGCCACCGAAAGATTCTCCACCGACATAGGAATGCACACCAAAGCATCAGTAAAGGTAAACTCATCAACGCAATTGAACACGAAGCCATGCCAAATAGAGACTATAACAGGCTTAGAAGCAGATGAGCTCTACAAATACCTAGGGATTCATCAAAACACGTTGGTTGCTCATACTGCAATTAAAACGGAAATGCAGTTGGAATTTGAGAGAGAATGAAAAGTACATTCAAAATCTTTCTTAACTCACGAAATCTTACAGTATCAATTAATATGTACGCAATACCAATTATTTCATTCACATTGGGGGTCATCAAATGATCGAAAAAGGATATTGAATCCCTGGAAAAGCTGATCACTCCAAATGATCCGCTTCCAACTCCGCCATCCAAAAAGCTCAATCCAAAGGGTAGTACTCCCAAGAAAGATGGGAGGTCGTGGCCTCCTTAAAATCAGCAATATCCACACAAAATCGCGGCTCTTCAACAAGAGGGAGTACTTCGGGACGAAAGCTGTATCATCTCATCTACACGGAGTGTCACAGGAAGATGATGATAACTATATGACGTTATGCCTCAATCAACATGTAATTGAACTCCAGCAACCATCATTCGACCGAGAGATGGAGCTATGGAACCAGAAGGCAATCCACGGTAGATATCTGGCTGTAGTAGACAATTCCAATGTCGACGCAGATACGTCGTACAAATGGCTCAGTATGGGATATCTATTCCCTACACTGAAGGGCCCATGGTTGCAATACAAGACCAAGTAATTGCAACAAAGAATTATCTGAAATACATCACCGAAGATCCAGATGTGCCTTCTGATGATTTTTGTACCTGTGGTCAATGCAGTGAGACTATTCAGCATTTTATCTCAGCATGTAGTTTTCTAGCTTCTACTAAGTATAAGAACAGACACGGTAGGGTAATTGGGTAATTATCCCTACCCAATTTGTCAAGATCTGTGGTTTAGCACCATGCCATGATGCATCATATTACAAGTATATTCCAAAACTTGGCTTCAAAACAACAGCTATAAACTGTATTGGGACCGAAGTGTACTGACAGATCGAACAGTGCACCACAACAGACTTGACATAACACTCTGGGATAAAAACAGAAAAAAGTATGTTCTATGGATGTGGCAGTGGTCGATGCTAGCAATCTTACGACAGTGTATTAGACAAAGATCTAGCAGTACCAAGAATTAGCCCATATCGTGAAACAACAGTCGAATATCCCAGAAATAAAGACTGTCGCTGTCGTTATTTCAGAAATGGGCATCATTCCGAAGATCTTTAAGTACTCGCTAGAAACACTCGGAATTAAAAAAGCGTGCCACCATCAGCCTCCGGAAATTTGTTTTACTCAGTACGTGCTCTTTGGTCAGGACGTTTCTAGGAAGTGATGGTTTAGGTTCTAAAATAATCAATGTAAATGTTTCTGAATTTTACACATAAATGTGCATATGCTTCTTGTCTCTACGAGAACTTCTAATTTTGTTTATTGATATTCAATTAATTTATAATATGTATTAAGAATTTGGAAGTCATGATGCTGAGTCTTTGATAGATGATATCTGTGACTTCTGTCTCAGTATTAGAGAACTGTGCACGATTAAATGTAATAATAATAATAATAATAATAATAATAATAATAATAATAATAATAATAATAATAATAATAATAATAATAATGCAAAGCCGATGAAAGGGTGGAGCGCGCGTGCAAACGGAGAGCATTCCCCTCGTGACATTTTAATCGCTTGGCGAGGCGCGTCCGCCATTCGCCATTTCGCGGCTGTTTCGTCGGAGCGTGTAATTCCAATTTTCCGCTCGGATTGCGGGCTTCGGGATCGCGAAAATGTGTTGCTGCAAGGGATTGCGGCGTTCGTTCAGCCCCGCCCCAACCCCACCGCGGCCCGCGAGTCTAAACTAGGGGCTTGCGATTAGGCTTGTTCAGAGGATGATCCTGAGCGGTCGGGCCCGCCTCCGCAACCAGACTTGCCCGGGAGCGCCCGCGTAGTCATCCACCACTAGAGGCGCGCGCAGTCTCAAATAAGAGGGCAGGGTGTGTTTGTGCGCGTGTGTGTGTGTGTGTGTGGGGGGGGTAGGAACAACTATGGTTCTGGGCCTTCGCGATTACGGTGGAGTAACGGTCAGTATACCGAAGTTCACGAATTCAAATCCATTCGAAGACGTGGATTGTGTTCAGGACGAGAAAATCATTCGTTCGCCTTCTTTGGGAAAGGGAGGAAAGCCGGTTGATCCTTGTAGAGTTTTGCACGTGAAGCATCAAGCCTAAAAGAATTAAATGGATTTTTATATCGGTATGTAAGACGAGAAGAAGTGCCAAGGATGGAAAAAAAAAGACTGCGTGAGGACTGCAGCCCGTATGTAAAGGAACTGATCTCGCATTTACATAGTATTGATCGGAGAAACCACGGAAAACTACCGATGAGAGCAGCCGGCCGCCAGAATTCTTCTCCAGACGGCGAATGAATCCGACCTAGTTATGTAGCTTGTGTTAAAAAATTGTCATTGTCGAGAAATGAACTCCAGGAACTACCTGTCAGTTTTGCTGGAGTGGCATCACATTCAGTTCAGCTTTTAACAGCTTTATTAGTATCACGGTTTTGACGAACTATAACACTAATTATAACCAGAGCTGCCGTCGCACCCGTAAAAGCGACTTTTAATCGTATTACACAATATAATGCAAAATTGTTTTCAGACCTCTAAAAGGGGGCTGTATCACGGTATGAAAATAGTCATCTATGATACGAGAGGTGAAAGTGCTTTTGATTTTGCGGGTAGGAAAGGTTGCGAAACGAGGCTGAGGCGCCAATCCTACGAGCAAAATAAAATCTCTCTTACTATGCGTGTCGTACACTATTTTTAGACAGACTTACTGACATCCATTTTATTTTAAGTATACAAATCACTTAATGACACATTTAGATCGGTAGTAGCTAATGCGGTCAGACAAAAATATTTTGTAAACTTCGTTGCATTCACATATTTATTATAGCACTTGAGCATCGTCACACTTTTAGCACCAATGCTCTTGGAGTGGCTGACTAAAAATCGTATTTGATATCTTGGTTTTTGAATAACCATAAGCCAATTCCTGCAAGACAATAGCAGGCCACATACTGGCAATTCCCGTACACATAGCCAAAGGGCGTCAGTTCGGCGCTACGAACAGGTCCTACGAAGCGATGGCCCTGTGAAAAGGACAAAAGTGATGCGCTTACCGTTGTGTCTGTATGACACTCTCTTTCATTAATTGTTGTATTTACTGAATTTTGAAGATAAATAGAACAGACAGCAGTTCTCCACCACTAGACTGAGACCCACAGAACGACACCAAACGATGGGCTGGAAGAGGCCTCGCCGCGAGTAACAGACGGACCGGAGGACGGGCGGACGGACCCACAGACCTACATTGTCACACGTTCAATAATAGTGTTAAATTTCAGATAGTATCAGATCCCTCACGGTGAAAAATTACTATTTTATAAGCTTTCTATACTATTTTCAACCAAATTTCAAAAAAGACGATATTGAATTGTGTCACTTTTCGTGAGCTTTTAAATGCTATGATACATTATTGTAATGATTTACACGATCCCCAATGGTATGCATTTGCATGATAAACGGTTCAAAACATTTACAGCAAAAACGCCATAGTAAAAAAAAAATAAAACCGAGTAAAGAAGAGAATAAAGCGAACCCGAGACTTGTGCGAGTTTGGACTATAAACATTAGATCCGGCCGTGATTTAGAAACATTTTGAAAGTTATCCCAGTGAAATCGCGTCAGGCAATAAAAAGTTATTGAAATTTTCATATTTTGCATGTTGATATTAAGGAAAAATATTAATGGAGTCCATTGTTGGAGCGATGAAACGCATATAAAGAAGAGGTTTTTCGTATACTGCAAGAAAACGCGATAACATATCGAATTCAGACTTTCGGGAGGTAAAACAAGAAAATTAGCTGCATCAGATAAAATTTACCCCATTTAAATATCTTGACGGGAAGTATCGAAATTTTAATAACACAGGTAAATTAATTCAAGCAAGACGAAGCGATTAGCGAACAAATGCAGTGCGTTCCATTTCACAGTCAAAAACGGAAAACAGGGAAAATAAAAGGATTTTGACAAAAAGAAAACAAGAGGAGAACATCAAATTTTAGGAAATTGCCGGGAGAATTTTATCAAAACCAAAACGAGAATAATGTGTTTCGGAAAGCGTTAGAAATTAAATATTTTAAGAGAACCAAGGTGACGCGATCGTCAGTTATCGAGCGATCGGGAAAAGTGCTGAAGCAAGGATAACAATGCTAGGTTGAACAAGATTCGTCAGAATGTGTCTGGACTCGGTGAGAGTAGGATGTATGTTCGCGTAGGCGATTCTTAAAAAAAATTTTTGTAAAGTGCGGAAGTTACGAGCATCATCCGATATAGTAACCGGAAATATTTTAAGTACGGTGTGTAACAGTCGTGGAAGGAGAATTTCGTAAAAAGAAAAGGGAAATTTTTGGAACTATTCCGAAATTCGGCAACGCCCGCTGGACTTGCGAGAGCGAGCGGCGGTACGAGAAGTTTTGCAACGGTGGGGAGCGCGACGTTGCATGAATAATAAGAGGCGCGAAATTTAATTCGGAACTCGGTGAAATTTAACAATTTGGAGGGTTTATAAAAAATAAGATGGCAGCGTGAACTCCGACAGCATGAGTCAACTGTGGTGCGTGTGTGAGTGTCCCGGATATGATGGCGACAACGGAAGGCGCTGTTGGGCGTGAGTAATCACCTCCAGACACGCAGATTCATCGCGGAGGCAACAGTATACGTGAGCCAAAGCATTTTGACATTTGTTTGTTTAGTTGATGGAAGAAAGCTCTGTCGAAGACCAAGCCGTGTAATTGGTAGATTTTAAGACGGAAAATCTCGACAGAATGCATTCTGGGGTTTATGTATATGCGTGAATGGTATTTGTTTGTTTTTTTTGTTTGTAAATAGTTTGTGTGAACGAAAGAGTATTTATATATCTATGTATTGTTTATTGAGGGAGGAGAAGTGTTTATTTTGTTGTTGTTTTTTGATGCTGGGTTGTATTGATGTGTGCCGTCAGAGGTACCATTGCCGTTGCGGCACTAAATAGTGGAAATTGAAAAGAACTTGATAACGAAGGCAATTGAATAAACTTCATGGCCATTTTGGGGGGGGTCATGATTCGGAAAATCAATGTGTGTTTCACCATCATTTACGTAGTATTAGACTGATCCACGCGCGTGAGCGCAGTACCTTGCTCGCGTCTGTACAGACGCACCGCAGACCACGCCCAGGTGAGAGAAAGGACCAGGTAAGCTAGCAGAGGGGCAGGGCAATTGTGAGTAGAAAAAGGGGGAAAGTTATCATATGTGGCAACCCAACGCGAGGCTAATGTTTATTGGTTTGTTTGTAAGAAGGGCTAGAGCAGGGCAAAGAGAATAGGTAAAAGAAGTAAGGAGGAGAGAGAAGCCATTACATTATGTTATAGTTGAAAATGTATTTTTAAAACTATCTAACATAGTATTTAAAATAATACATAATTAAGTGATTTTTTCGTATGTCAATGAATGGTTACAGCGAAACAAATGGGCTAATATTACTTTGAATATGTTGCGACAAAGCAGTGGAAACAAACACGAGCTAGCTTATCACAAACCGACAATCAGGAAGAGCCATTTCAGGTGGTAAAAAATACACCACTGTTTTCACCTAAGATGAACAAGTATCTCCTATAGCATTTTGCTCAGAAATGCCTTTCTCAGCAGTTTCAGTACAGCAGTTTCATAACAAGTGCCTTCTTCTAGAACTTCCAAAACTGTGTAGGGAGTGAGGCGAAGCTCTGAAGATAGTGTGATAAGCCAGGAACTTCGGGTATAATTTGAATGCGAAAATCGGCATTAAGTGTTGACGATGCAATTGTATGCAACGAATACGATGCAATTGTATGCAGGCTCGGGAATCAAAGAATATACGTTGTTAGAACAACCAATAAACAAAGTATAGTATTCCATGCTTGGTGTAATAGTGCTGTTCATTTGGGGACACAAGGCCCCGGAGACATTTCATGTGAAAGGTGTGGAGAGAGCATTGAATGCTGTGATTCTGTAGCAGTTGAAATAATCGCTATCTCGAAAGCAATCGGTGAGGTGCGAATAGTTTTCAGCAAAGACTGGGGTATTAGTTAAATGACAGTGAGGTGAGTAACTTATGAATAGTTTTGAGAGCTCGGCATTGTGCAGAGTAAGAAATCGGAGTTATTCGCATTGAATTATAATTGTAATTTTTCTTATGGTAATTTGGGATTTGAATTCAAATAGACTCCGTGTTTCGAATGGATTTATATTAGGATATCTCCGTAGATAGGAGGAATTTTCAATAAGTTGACTGAAGATAGACAGTCGCACGTAGGTGTTTCATCCGAAACACAGCCACGGGAAGTCGCGACCGCGTATTAATTTAATAGAAATTATTGAATCCTATAAAGTATCAAAAAGTTGAGAATATTTCAGAAATATTTTTAATCTATTCTAACGATAGGTAAGAACATGATAACAGGGCTATCGAGGACATCCCTCGGACAACATCGGGCCCGAATACACCCGAGAAGAAGATCTGAGAAGTCATCACAATAAGCTTAGTAACTTTATTCAAAACCGTAAGATACTTAAATGTTAACAGAGAAAAAGTTCATAATTTCATTAATGAGCTCAATAAAATATGTAAGAATGTTAGAATAAATGTTAATTTTTTTGAGAAAAGAAATGTTACCATCAATTCAACAATTGGTTTTAATCAATAGAACTTTCAGGAATCATAATTCTGTATGGAATTATACGTTCACATGCAACAGGTAAGGAGTAAAATGTATGTCGAAACCCCTGATGAAAATTAAAAGTGAAATTAATAAAATAATATTTAACATTGAGAGAATTTATGACCATAGCAGGGCGACGGAAAAAGTAATAATATTGACTATTTCACTCATGTCTGTTCGTCTCTTAAGTAACCAATGCTAAGCAAGAATTTATTCAAATTAAAACAATCCCAGATGTCTATCGCCATATGATTATTACTTTGTTTACCTTTTGCAATCTCAAAACTATGTAGAACGTTACAACCAAAATTATTCACAAAAATTCTTAAATAATTACACACGTGTGTTCAGTCAACTCAAAATTGATGAATCACGCTTCTAAATAAGCTTGTACAGTTTCTATTTCAATACATCCACGGAATACGAAGACATGGAAAACTGAACTTTCTACAACTTTAATAATTGTGTTTTTAAAAAATGTTCTTTGAATTAGCTTTGTTGTAATTGTTTATAGAAAGTTTTACTACCATAAAATCGAAATATATTTGAAATCATTTTCTGCATGAAATTGTTATTCATATTTTACTTCATTATAAGTTATTCTAGGAGGCAGTGACAACCCGGAGCTGAAAGTTTCACATATTCCGGTAGCATTTTTGAGTAATATTTCTCTTTTCCGTAATTTCTATGATGTTAATTATTCATTCGATTCATGTAATTTCTTAATTCGTGAAATACTCACACTAAATATCACTCAAAGTGTTGTGATGTTATTGATGATAATCGCAGAAGAAGTAATCGCTTCATATTTGTATTTTTGTTAATAATAATAATAATAATAATAATAATAATAATGTCTTTATTAATGGCGAGGCTCAGGCCATAGGGCCTGCTCTTCCGCCTAACCACTGAGTCTACATTGATACAGAGTAGTAACATATAAGAGGGGAGGGAAATCTGTACATTTACGTCTGGGAGTGCAAAACTAGGGACCATCCCGGCATACGCCTTAAGCGATTGAGTAAACCCAGAAAACCTCAATCAGGATGGCGGCTTAGGGCCGAACAGCATTATGGTATAGAAATGGAAGAGAAGACAAAAATGAGAGATGGGAATCATAAATGAAAATAAAGTAGAAAATACGAACGAGAAAGAAGAAAGGAGAGAGATTAAGGGGGGGACAAACTGTACATTTATGACTGGGAGTGCAAAGCAAGGGGCCATCCCGGCGTACGCCTTAAGCAATTGAGTAAACCCAGAAAAACCTCAATTAGGATGGCGGCTTATGGCCGAACATTAATATAGAAGAATATGGTATGGATAGTAGTGAAGGTAAAGAGATGAGGCGTTTAGGAGAAAGAGTCGTAAAGACATAAATGGGGAAGACTGTGAAGGAAAGAGAAGGAAGAAAAAGCGAAGAAAAGGAGGAAGAAGTAGGTGGAAAAGTAATTTTTTTCCAGAAGCGGTACAGAAATGTTACGTTTGATATACATTAGCACTTTACATAAATATACAAACATTTGTAACCGCAGAGAAGCACAACAGGATCTAAGTTAATAGTACCAGTAATTTAAAATATTATATTGACAGTATTAAGAAACAATGTAAAAGTACAATAGGATATAAACATCAATTGTAACTATCATTAAGGCCAATATATTGTAGATATGACAATGATGACAGTACAAAATAGCTGTAAGTATTTTAGCATTTATTTGGAGCGTGGCTAATCTCTTTTAAATATTTTATTTGAACAATTTTATTAGGATACACAGAAAATATGTGGTTGTTAATAATTTAGATGGAGTGAGAGGGAGTGAAAAATGAGAATAGAGTTGTGAGGTATGGGGTGGAATTTTGGATTTAAAGAGTGAGGAAAGTGCGGCGTTTAGGTGGGCGGTGACCGGGTGCTTGGTAGTGGGAAAAGTTTGGAGGATGAAGAGGACATTAATGCCATTCTATATATCGTTATACCTTACCCAAGTATTTAATTCTTTTTTGAATTTACGTTTTTTATTATTTTTTGTTGGTAAATAGTAAGAAGATTTAATAGTATTAAATATCATGAAAGGAGGGTACTTCGTAATAGTTTTGAGCACCGCCGCCGCAGCATTCGAGGGCACTCGCTGTTCTGGAGTGACACCAATGAGATCTTATAAATGCTGAGAGCTCACAAGAGCGCTTTGAGGCATGGAAATGCGCAGGGAATTACAAAACACACGGAAATGATGCTTTGGAGGTCAAAATGGCAAAGGGTTAATTATTATTGCTAATTTTATGAAGAACACACTGATGAGTTTTTTCGACGCCCCAAATTACTGTTTTGTACATAATAATACGCACATTACAAGATTCACGACGACATTTATATGAATTATATGAAAGTAATACACTGCAGCAGAAAAAATGCCACACAAATTGACTTTCCAAAAGTTTGCGCGTACACAGCGCAAGAACAACAACAAAAACGACACTCGTAGATGGTTGCAATAAATGAAATATATTAACAATAATTGGTCAGGAATACTGCAATAACTAAAAGTACATACGAATTTACAGTAGAAAAGTTATTTACTTAACAAAGAAAGTCTAAAAATACTCAGTTCCGCAGAATAAACGCAGAATTGATTAATTAAAACGAAATATTTAATGATTGGCGGTCTCTTCTTTGGAACCTGTCTCTCGTATTACATCATCTGTGTCAGTACCAGTGGCGCACTGAGTATAAGAATTCAATCGGTAGGTTGTGTTGATTGTGATAACAATATCATTTCAGTCAAAATATAAATTATTCATTGGTTTTGGATTTCCCCCGAGGTTCTGAATATCTAATGAAACCATAAATACCACTCCTACGGCCGAAGATTGCATTATTTTCTTTCAATGTCTTCGGACATCGGGAATTAGAAATACAGAAGTATCAAATGAAGACATCCTGTCAATTATGTTTCAGATAAAATTTTAAAAAATGTAAAAAAAATGCAGCCGACCTGGATGGACGAGGTGGCTAAGAGCGAGTACCGACTCAGCGCTTCGGTCCGAAGGGTCGCGGGTTCGAGTCCCGCCTTGGGCATGGCTGTTTGTCCCTTGACCTTGTATGTATGTGTTGTCGCGGAGGGCCTCGCGTTCTGCTGACCCCAGATCATAGGAGCCTGCAAGTGTGTTGGTGTCTAGTGTGTGGTCGAATATGTGTCCCATCGGGGCGTAAAGGGAAACTGGCTGTCGGCTGGATAAAAGCCCTAGATAAAAAAAAAAGCATAAACTGTGATGTAAATTAAAGAAAAAGAAGCGCAGATATTATCCAGTAAAGACGGAGAACATTTCAATTGGCATTTATTTAGCTGCATAATACTCCTGCTGTTATAGAAAGGCACGACATCTCGGTTTAGACGCACACACGTCAAAAACCGGGTCTCAGGCTCCGCGCATGGATGCGCATCTCGAGAACGAAATGGAAAAGGGGAATGGACATCCGTCCTGGATGTGGGTCGGAGCGCCGCGCTGGAGCAGCCAGCCTTTGAGGTCGAAAGAGCCGAGAATATTCGCGGCGCGGCGGGGGCCGGCTCTCGCGTGGGTGTCTGCGCTGGGCGGCCACGCTGGCGCGAGCGCCCTGCTCGGGGCACGGGCTCGCCTCCGGAGAAGGGCTCTTCAGGCTTTCATTTCGGGCGCGTTCACGTTGTGGTGCATGCTATATTTCTCCTCCGCTGGAACGTGCGATCCGGCGCCAACCTACACGTCGAGATGAGGAGGCATCTCCTCCAGCGGGCACCGCCTCAGCCGGGACGAGCTCTGACAACCCCCAACATGTGTGATAGTGCGGTACGTGCTTAAGGGCAAGGATGAGGAGAGAAAGCGCCGCGGTCCGCTTGTTGCGGTTCTGCTCGGATATTTGTCTGGTATTGATCCGAGAACCCAAAGATCAGCCTCAAGAGAGAAGGCTGAGGGGATTCTGTGATGTGAGCATAAGAGGATGAATTTACATTTCATTTTTCAAATAAATTAAAGATATTCAATTTTAGAAAAATCTTGAGCATTAATTGACGTTTTCTACTATTCACCTGGCCACCACCACCAATTATAAGTATCAGATTAAAACTTCAGAAAAAATTGCTTCAGAAAAAAAAACTTCAAAAAACTTCAGAAAAAATGGTCTTACGAATGTAATAATATATAAAAATAAAGCAAACTTGATAAATAAATTAAATCAAGCAAAACTGATAATATTTATATGAATGAAATTAAGTATTTCAGTTACAACAAATAACTACTTGAAGGTATAAAATAATTTGTAGAATAACAATACTTCGTCAGTAACAAAATTAAAATTTAATGTTACAGAAGTTGTTATTCCTTGATTTGTCGTAAATTAGATAATAATTTTAAAATTTTTTCTCATTTTTGCTTTGAAGGCAATTCTTAGCACAAAATAAATATCGAAATATTTTATAAACATCACTAGATATCCTATTTTCAATATTTTCTAAGTAGCTGTTATTTAGTAAATGCGTCGCCAAATGTAAAATCATAAATTAGCAATAGAATACCTAAAGAGTATAGAAAAGAGGCACTTCCAAAGCAACATGAAGAAAACGTAGATGTAAAATGTCAGAAAATTGTTAATACTGTAATTGTCATAACGTTTGAAACAGCGAAACTGTAATTTTGTATCAATAATTTAGAACTGACAGAAATTGTACCGAACCTTTACGTTTTCCACAATGCTGACGTCCACGACCACAAGAAATGTGGTCTGGTAATTGAACCAATGCATTTAATGAGACGTTTCGAGCGTTCAAATGTTTTGTCGTATTCCTTCTCACCTCTACACGTAATTTACAGCTCGTTCACGTGACAGAGAGATTGTTCACCTTCAATTATCAACCGCCATTCTTACTGTTTCCCCTCCATTAAACTTTTAAACTCCATTTTCTGCTACCATCGATCGTACATAATAACCAGTCTGCCACTGGTTGCGAACCTTCATTGCTCTTTCTGGAAGACTAAAACATGTATTTATCTTTACAGGCAAGCAGAAAATACGTGTCTCTTAATTTCCAAGCACACAAAACATACTGTACGACAGAAAGAGTACACGTACCTCATAGAACAATATTTCTTAAATTAGACATTGACTTTCGGAAACAACCAAAAATTACACCTTGCAAAAGTCGTAAATGTTTGTTTTTGTTCTTTGAAAAGCAAAAGAACAATGAAAACCAAACATACGGAAAATCTAGAGGAACATATTACTTAATGTCACACGTCTGGAGAGCGAAATGCATATTTCAGCATTTATTCGTGACCGGTTTCTTTGTTACTTTCTCTAAATGCATTTGTATTCATTCATACTATTTTACACTATAAATCTTCTAGTCATGAATATTTTCTCAATAATTAACCCTACTTGTCTCTTATTTACTAGTTCGTAATGTCTGCAAAGTATTAATGACATACATTCTCAAAAAAGTTTTACCATGCGTCAATATTTCTTCATTTACATTCACATTCCTTTTAACTTTATATTAAATTGAGTTCACTGAAGAAAATTATTTTTATTTCTGAAAAATATTTTACCAGACACTGAACCATAGTTTCTGAAATTTAATTGCCATCAAATATTTCCTGATGACTCAGCTCGCTAGTAGTTCTATATGGAAAAAAATCTACTGGAAATATCATTGCAGCAGAAAAGTGGGAGCACACCTTACATTTACTTTGAATTAGATTCATTGTCAACAAAAGCCCAGAAAAATCTTGAAAAACCGTTGTGATAACTCAAGCCAGCTGCCAATTCTAGGCTAAACTTGTTTTCAAATTAAAGTGCAGTTCAACAAGACGAGGTTGGAAGATGACGCAGTGGCTGGATCTTACGCTGCCCTGCTCGCTATTCCAGTGCTTTTCTTGAACATTACAATTTAGATATAGACGTAATAACGAAACCTGTCTTTGCACCGCGGTGCGTTAGAAAAGTGCAAAAAATACGACGATTGCCTTTGGGATGTTTTGTAGAACTTGTGTCATTCAAACGTTTATGTACGGTGGATTAAGGACATTTTTCTATTTCCTTTTATGTTAAGGATTGTGTGAAACTGACAGAAGTTGGAAGCATTGGCTAAAAACTAAAGTATCTCATAGTTTAAATGTTTTCCTTTTTCGAAAAAGTATTTAAAGAGCTCTCCTCTTGAATTTAAATATTTTATCACGTTCCTCTACCAAAATTGAAGTAAATTCAATTAATCAAATTATAGTGAAAAACACACCATTGTAAACGATTACAATTTGTCTTATCTCCATTTGCCTTATACCTTATCTCTATTTGTCAATGTTATGTGCACTACGATCATTTCTTTCTTTCCTTCACGTTCTCTCAAAATAATATTATGAGAATTACCGAATATTACTGAGTTTCTTCTAGCATATTATGTTTATTTAATTCAAATAAATTTTCTGTTACACTATTCGCTACAAACATCTACTTTACTGTTTGTGCTCCGTTTGCTCTTGTGACCCCAATTTGCACTGCATTTGACTCCCTCCCTCCCGGTTTAAAATAACGCCGCTGACTGCTGCTGGCAATGTATTGAATGCCCGACATGAATGTCGCGCGCCCAATGGAATATTTACAGTTCATTTTGCAATTATCATATTCCAATAGATATCGATTATAATCGCTTTATTATTGAGGCGTCTCGCGCTCGGTTTAATGGGCCGCTGCAAGTTAATGTATTC
This sequence comes from Teleogryllus occipitalis, assembly GCA_011170035.1. Lineage (NCBI taxonomy): Eukaryota > Metazoa > Arthropoda > Insecta > Orthoptera > Gryllidae > Teleogryllus > Teleogryllus occipitalis. The sequence continues at coordinate 186,148 of BLKR01002252.1, forward strand.
TACTCAGCGCGGGCAAACCCAAACAACGAATGTTGTCGCCTGTAACTCTCGACGAATGTCATTTGGTATTGACAAGCGAAAGAGCCAAATACATTATAAGTTTTATGGAAAATGGCAAAAAACGAAACGAACAAAAATGTGAACTGACTTCACTTTTGTGATTGGAAACCATCAAAAGTCACGTACACCAGGCGTGAGAGAGACGTATGTCAATAGAAAAATATTTGTTGAATTGAATTGTTTTGAGTTTACTCTTGTACTGTGATACAAGTGAACGTGTTTTTAATTCTTTGGATGGATGTGTGCATTACAAGAGATGTTGAATTGATAAAAATACCATTAACAAATAGTCAATTTCATAAGTATTTAATAAATGAGTACTCTATATGCAGTAATTCAATACCAGTGTAATAATGCAATAATTAATACTTTTCTTAAAATGTTTTATCATATACTATTGAATAAAGTAATAAATACCGAATGGATATATTCGTCGACAACATTTGTATTGCGAGATGTACAAGGAAATAATATTTTCTGCATGCATCACATACTTGTTGTATTTAACATTTATAAACAACATATTATAATAAGCAAAATTTCCCCATCCCAGAGTGAGAGATGTATCCTTTTTCACGAGAACAATATTTTTTAAAATATACACCACAAAAATATAGAAAAATGAAACTTCCATTCAATAAAAACATCGTGTGAAACATTAAAAAGATCAATTAATAGAATAATTATCCATCATTAGGTTGTCACTAGTCCGCCTGGGATGCAGCCTTGTAACCCTGAAGAAGGCCCAAACCCAAAAGAGCCTCAACAATGAATGTACTCGCGGCTTGTCCCGGACAACGAAGAATCAAAAGAGGGCCTTTTACGGAAAGAAAGAAGAAAAAAGACAACTATAGTTAACACAGAACACTTGACAAAGCAAAGTTTATTCAAGAGTAAAAGATTTGGTGTGGTTTCATACTTCATTTGATGAGGGCGGCAGCAACTTTGTGTCATGGTCTAAAGAGAACTGCATCCAACTTTAGAGATGTCTGGAGAGGGACGTACAACATCAACGTAGTACGTAAGCGACTCAGCGGCAGCCGATAACTACCCACATCTCTAATTCCTCGCAGGCGATTTAGACGACCGACAGACATCCATTTGCAAAGTTAGTAGGTTCCTTCTTATCCACACACTCACCTTAATTACGCTCTAAATGGTCTGTCGCATCCCAATAGGCGAATTTGCAAACGGTTAGCGTCGCTCTTTAAAAATACCCCGTGCGCCCCAGGGGAGGCGGGCGCCCGGCGCCGCGCGCCATGCCTGCGCGTTCCTCGTCTCAGCATTCGCATTCGCACGGGGCGACTCAGGGCGGAAACACGTTCTTCAAATTCAAATGTGCAAACGCCACTAACAACAATATTATATTTAATTATTATAATTTATTTTATGCTATGATATACTTATTACGGTATAAGTACTATGTTATTTATATATTATATAATAATTATATACTTTATTATATATTATGTAATTGTTCAAGGAAAATATAGAGTTGTGGCTTTCCTTTAAAATTCTGTAGCTGTGTGCTAACGAAGAAGAGCTCAGGCAGCTGGAGATCGCTATTGTTACGGTGAAGGGAACGTTTCGTGTTCACCATGTCTCTCTTACCGCCCAAGCGTGGAAATTCAATTAGACCCAATCATGAGGCACACCGTTAGCGCGGAGGGCGAAGGGTGGTCCATAGATTAAGAGATGACTCTCTATTAATAAGAGGATAGAGTTGGCGTAGGGAGGAATAGGATAGGTTCAGCCGCGAACGAATATGGGTTGTCTAGGTTAGATGGGTGTTCAGTAGGACTCTAAGGTAGGGAATAGATGTGCTATGCTAATTTAAGGGAGTAGATGGCAGGTAGAGAGAGGGAGGCAGGTGGAATGCGTTTTAGGGTGAAGGTTTTGGTCATGCATTTCACAGGGTGAAGATTAAGTTGACGGTTCGATGATCAAATGCAGAATTCGTTTAGAGCTCCTTGAAGGGAAGAATGGGCGTCGTGGTGAGAATGACTGGACGTCAATAAAAGTGTCATTCGCTTAGAGGGCCGTTTCGGTGGAGGGGTGGCTGGGGATATCGCGGGTGAATATGATGAAGAGCATTAGGGATAGTGGAGAGTCTTAAGGCTTCTGCAAGGATCTTAAATGGTTGGGATAATGATTTGTTTACTTTGTCAGCAAAAGATCGGTTGTGGAAGAAGCCTTTGATGATGATGAATAGGAAGGAGGGGGTTCCAAGGAGACGTAATTTATACAGAAGTTCTTCGTGCCATACTCTTGTCAAAAGCTTGGGAGTAATCGAGGAAAATAGCAGTACTGTTTTGCTTCTTTTCAAATCCTAGGGCTATGGATTCTACCAGTTGGAGTAATTGATGGGATGTTATGCAGAGCGGATGGAATCCAAATTGAGCTGATGGGATGATTTTTGTTTGATTACCAAAATCATTTATTCTGGAGAAAATGAGCTTTTTGAATACTTCTTCGCGGTTTGAGAGAAGGCTAATTGAACATTAACTGACAAGGTTTTGCCCAGATTTGTTAGGTTTGAGAATCAGAATTATGGAGTGTTTCCAGGCTATAGGAAAATACTTTAGACGAAGACAGCCACTGAAAATTGCGGTTAGATATGCGATAGGATTAGAAATGAGGTCGTGACCGGAAGATGTTTTGAGGGATTTGACAATGGAGGCGATGTTTTATGGGGTTATATATTTAATGGGCGCTGGAGCTAGCGAAAGGGGGAGTCTGATAAAGGCATTAGTTTTGGGGAAAGCTGGGTAGTTGAGTGGATAGAGGGGGGGCGGAAAGGTGTCGAAATTATTGGCAAGGTACTGTACTTGTAGCCCCGGCGGGCTTATCGCTATTGATAAGAGCGGAAAAGCAAGGAACGTACTGTACGGCGATCGAGCGTGGAATCGAAAAAGTAACAGACAAGCATCCTACAAATTAGAATTATTGCCAGGAGTATCGAATTTTTGCTTATGCGTAGCCCACAGAGCCAGCGAAAGATAACCCGAAGAGAACTGCTCGCCTGCGCGGTGAGAGGCAAGAGCTGGGTGGCAGGGGATAGTAAGGGAGCGACGCCTCTCTCCAGGACGCAACAGCAGGGCGCGCGCCGGACGCCCAGCCGTAAAGCCTTATGCACATTCCGTGCCGGCGCCGCCACTTGGCCTCGCGGGCGCGCATTGCGGGAGCGCATGTCCGCAGGTTTACGAGTGCGCGCCGGCGGGCCTTCGCTCACCTCTGAGAGGATCGTCGACAGCAGCTTATGAGAGGCCACCAGCTACGAGGAAAGCATCAATGATATAAATGTATGTTACGAGGAATGTACGTGGTAAATTAACAAGGGAATGTATTGCATTCCGTATAATCCAGAGGCTGATTCTCGGAGGGTGAGAGGGAAGAAAGTCCCTCTCAATTATTATATTCTTCTTCTAAAAGTAATTTGAACAAATTTTTTTAATAACATGTTCCATTTGATAATATTAAATTTTCATCTCACACATTTATTTCAAAATGCATATTTTTGAGATATTTAGTTGCTTTAAAAACCATCCTGTGTAATAATTGCTATGTAAATGTGGTAAATCATTAATCATATATGCAATACGAGGCTGTGGTAAAGAGACATCATCATCATCATCATCATCACCATCACCATTCCCACTCTTTTCATCTCGACCTTCTTCACTGTAAAACTTTCATTTAAGATGTTATTACTATCTCTAGTACTCACTATCACGTTGTAAATGCTCACTGATCAAAATCTTCAACCCTCGGGGATGCAGGAAGGAAAAATACTGGAATTATCTGAACAAAATAATATCGAATATTGGTCGTGAAGTCCGTGTTTAACTGTCTTTTCAGCTGTAACTTCGAACACACGTCGGGATTAAGGTCTATTAGTTCTCACCCAAACATGATAAGGTTCGTGCAGGCGGAACATACCTTTTTTACCTGAAATTCGTTTTGTAAGAGTATCGCGAGGTCGTATTTATGGATGGATGGATTTGTCACCCACAACTCGGTACGATTAGAATGTTTTAAGTTTAAACTTGCTGTAATAAGTAAGCTAGTAGTGCTGTTCCGGAGATGATATTTCAATTTGGGAGCTACTTAACATGAAGCTCCTATGACATTTTCTACATTTTCTAGGAAATGGCTGAAACATTTTTCTTGAAATTTTTGCTCCAATAGAAAACAGTTTATTTACAAGTATAGTTTAGATTTTTATTGAAACCTTTGATATTTGCAAAAATATTTATATTTAAAACACTAATGCTTTTTGTTTTAGAAGAATTTCGTGCTTTCCACTCAACCAAATTACGTCATTTTTTATAAAGAGTTCTTAACGACCATAAATTAAGATTTGAATAGCAGGTTAACGGGGCTTGGTCAGACCCTGACCAAGCCCCGTTAACCTGCTATTCAAGTCATTTTTTATTTAAATGAAAAATTATTATTATTATTATTATTATTATTATTATTATTATTATTATTATCCCATTACATCCCGTAAAGGGCAAAGGCCTCCTGCTTTAGCAGGGTTACAGTAGGTTGATATTCAATTTCACTAAAATCGATTAATAGCACTGTGGATCATCATCTTCTTTTTGCTGTTCATATCCCAGTTGCCTCCATGTTGTTCTCTCTTGGGCCAGTCTCGTCGAGGTGGGACCAGCTGCTTTGCATAGCTCGTCTGTCCATCTTCTCCTCTGTCTCCCTTGGTTTCTCCACCCATACCGAGGGACCCAGGTTGTTGTAATGTATGCCCATCGTTCCTGGTCTTGCCTTATAATATGTCCTCCCCAATGCCATTTACTTATTTTGGCTTGCCGTACTGCATCTTTAATTTTAGTCTTTTTTCTAATTTCTGTAGATGGTATTTGTCTAGGAGCGAAATATTTAAAATTTTTCGTTCCATTTTCCTCTGGCATCGTTGTATCCATCTTATTTGTATTACTGTTAAGGACCATGTTTGTGATCCATAAAGCAATATCGGCAAGATGCACGAGTCCATTACTACCTTTTTAATTTGGAGGTTTATCTTTTTATTTAGCAAAATGAAAGAGACGCTCCAGAATTTTCTCCATGCTACTTTAGTTGTTCTTCTTATTTCTTTATCTCCTCTATTTGTAAATGATATTAGCTGGCCCAGATAAACATATTCTTGCACATATTCTACGTTGCTGTCGTTCACCATTATTGATTTGGGTTCACTGTTACTCATTACTTTAGTTTTCGATAAGTTCATTTGCAAACCGACCTCAGCACATTTTGCGCTTACATCGTAAAGCATTTCTTTTAGAATTTTAGGCAAGGTATCAAATAGAGCAATGTCGTCTGCAAAACGGAGATTTGTCAGCCGCCGTCCGTTGACATTAACACCTGCTTGTTTGGACCAATTTATTTTACGGAAACACATTTCAACACATTTCTGGTGTGTAGTTGTAATGAAAGATATAGGGCCCCAAATGTTATCGCCTGCTATCATTAACAAGTTTTATAATATGAATTACATTTTAATAATGTCATAAACGTAATAGAATGAACGCTTATCTGTCGTCATTTGTTCATTATTTCGTTACATAAATTGTAAACGATTTATTGAAAGCATTTGACATTTTCTGATCTAGAAAACATGACTGCAAGGATATTAGAGAATCTAATTTAGCAAGTTTTTTGAGCAAATTGGAATAGGGTTTTTAAATACAATGTTATTATTGCAGTATTGTTGAGATGTCTGTAAATGCAATGTCCAACAAACGTCTGTCACGAGTCCTTTCACAAAAAATTCAGTGATTATACTCATAAGTGACGTTTTTAAGGTAAGGTGAACGCCAGATTTCTTTGCACGTTTCTCTGTAAGATACATGGTTGAACTCTGTTTTCACAGTGAATGGTGATTGCATTGTTCCAGAATGTGCAAACCTCTCTCATTTTATTCGTGACTTACAATTGAACATGAAACAATGTTTTGGGAGCTTTATCTTTTCTTTATAGTGAAAGTGTAGAATTTTTTTAACTTTCCAACAGTCACATCCCACACATGTCTAATTGTCAGTGGGCATCCTTGCTGCTGTCAAATTTTAAGATGTGTCCCAACATCCCAAGCCATTTTTCAATCGTATTGATTCTTGGACTCAGATACATTTTGCCTAACTTCATTCAATTGTAAATCTTTAAATGATGCTTTGCACATTTTAAACATATGCGTAATTGTTGAGAAAGAGGAGGAAGAGTATTGTTACGCCACGCATTCCCATTAGTTTATATTTATTAAATTTTATAACATCGGAATTCACACATTTGTTGCAAGTATCATTTATAAGCTTTTGTTTTTTGTGGCTCTTCTGATTTTTTGTGGCATCATTCAAAAATAGTCCAATAGTTATCAATAATTTCTCAATGCATTTTTTAAAGAATAAATAACTTGTTTTTCATTTTCAACCATAATCATTAACCTATCCATTATTCCTCATCGCCTTTACAGAAGGCGATGTTTCTAACCGCGACAATGACAGCCGTTTCAACGCAGCTCCTCTTGAATCTCGTTATTTCGTCCTCTTTCCGCGTCCCCATTGCAGCGCTGCAGCCGCCACCGCTGGCGCCAGAACAACTGCTCCGTGCGGGCGCTTTTGCATTTGCACCTCGTTTGCAGACCTCTGCGCCCGCCGCTCCGCATGCAGCGTGTGCTTTGGAGGCGCCCCGACCTCCACCCGCTCAGCAGATGGCCCGCCGCCGACCGTGAAGGGAAGGGCAAGCACCACGTCATCTTGCTTTCGTGGTGCTTGCCCTAACCAAGAAGCACATACTATGTCTCTAAGAAAAGGTGACCCGTAACTGAGAAATATGAGTGACTGGTGGCAATTGTATATTCACAGGAACATTCCAAAATTGCAATTTCATTTTCATTCATTACAATTTCAAAAATTTCATTTAAATTAAGCAAAATAAGGTTTATAATGAGTTATTTTACTTATTTTAGCATTATGCCATTTATGTATTGTATTTGCTTGCACCATAATTTTAATAAATAGAATTCATAAAAATGTTGCTTGTGTTGTGTTGGCATTAGAGCGGGCCATAAAGTATTCAAAAGGTCTGAGGGCATAAAGTATCAGAAAGGCCCGGAAGGGTATTAACAATACCGTTACTGTTATGTTTGAGGTCCGTAAACACACAGCAATTAACTAGTAAACCATAAAAAATCTTATCAGAACCAGTTCGGATGAATAACTGAAGCTGTTGGATACGTTATCGAGGCTTTTTTCATTCGTTCGAGTGAATTCAGCTTGCAAACTTTTGGTTTGGAGTGTTCTTTATCAGGAAATCTGTCTTTTGATATCTCGAAATCGGTCGAACCGGCAATGGCGCTGATATACGTCACAAGAATTACATACAACGCCCGACAAAACAATTTCGGAGCGAACAAATTACACAGACTACTGAGTAATTCTGTGAAGAACATTTGTGGCATTTACGTAAATATTATTTGAACCCCCATTAAAATCTTTGTCAATATTATTTGAAGTACCATTAAATCTTACATTAAAACAAATGAAATAAACAAAAATGCATTAAAAATTTCGGGAAAAGGTTATTTGTCGAAATCGACAAAAGTGCCAAATAATGACCTATAAAAATGGGTCAATTCCTGTTGTCATAACATAAAATGAATTTCTATAATAAAAGACATTGTTCTAAAGTGAAAAGGGAAAAAATGACATTTCATTAAAATCTGCTCCCTAATGATCAGCATAAAACTTTCAATTTCTAGGAAGATCTGCCCTGAAATGAGCTAGAAGTTTGACGCTTTCATGTCGACATGCGGGTGTCTTCCATGAAGAGATTTCTCCATCCACGAATCAGTTTCTCACGATCACCGCATGTGAAATGAGCAAATTCTTGTAATAACTCTGAAGGAGTAAAAGTATCTGTTTCACAAATTGTTTTAAGCAAACTTGATAATTTGCTGCTGAGTAAAAAAACGGTCACTTGCTGACAAAGCTATTGTGACGTCGTGGGAACACTACAGCAATCACAGACACGAGCTTCAGATATTTACAGATTTATTAATAAGTATTTACAAATAAATAGTTTGATCAGTTATGTACAGCTCTGATAGACCCTATCCCCCGATCGCAGTAGCTATCCTTAAGTGACGCCTGACTCATGGTTCACGCCACTTCTCAGCGAGCTTACGCACACAGCGTAGAGCCCCGGTGACCGCAGTCACCCGTGGAAAAAATGTTCCACAGCGGCAATCCAACACATGGGTTGCCATACGAGCAAGTTTTTGTACGTTCGCACGAGGTTTTCACTCAGCTCAACACTCAACCCAGCGCTTTGCGCTCTCGCTTGTATACCTTCCAGACCACGTGACACGCAACGTCATCTCGCTTTCGCGCGTCATTTCATGTCACGTGACTGTCGCGCCGCCACGCATTTTGGGCATCACTTTCCATGGATTTGTGGAAGTTCCCAAAATACCTCGGGGTACCCCGCCCCTAGCTACCGCCTATTCACTGTACTTCCTTTCTCCACCCAGCAACATCTGGCTGCCCTAATCCTGCAACGCAATGCCTGAAAGACGCCGGACTTCCTGCATATGGTAATACAATACGTTACACTATTGCTAATATCCACCAATACTCTCCCACCCGTATTTCTTGATAATGTAGTGCGTTCTACTGGAGACTTCAGATGGTGCATTAGTGCCTTTGTCATTTAAACTAATATTCTGCTGTAGGTCTCAATATCGGTTCTGATCCACTGAATAATACCAAATGAGTAGTTCAAGACAAGAACAGCATTGGTGTTAATAACCTTGATGCTATTCTCACCATTCATTTTTTTTTATGCTTTTCATATCCTTCGGGAAAGTTCTTCCTTCATTTTACTTTGGTCAATGTGCCTTACTTGTTTCATTCCCAGATACCTTTATGTTTCCTCGCTTGTGTCATCTGTCCATCTTCAAGTTCAAAGGACCCTTCCTCCAGTTCTTCTCTCACAATATTTAGTGTTCTACATTTCGCCAGGCTAAACTTCTTCCCGAATTCGAAAGTTTTCTCTTTCAATCAATTCGGGCTTAAGAATTTACGAATTATATTTGCTCTTTCGAATAATCCACCTTTCTGAATGTTAATAAAAATCTTCATTGAAACTGATGTCGTCTTTAGTACTCTAAGTCGTAGTACAAAATACTTGCCAAACATTCCTCAAATTATAATAATAATGATAATGATAATAATAATAATAATAATAATAATAATAATTATTATTATTATTATTATTATTATTATTATTATAATAACCCGGCGAATGTCGAGAAAAACCGTGTTGTGTATTATTATTATTATTATTATTATTATTATCATTATTATTATTATTATAATTTGAGGAATGTTTGGCAAGTATTTTGTACTACGATGTAGAGTACTAAAGACGACATATAGTGTAGAGGTGGTTGATACTGTAGTGAGGTGTACTGATGTAGCGGACACCATCAGCAAATTGAGTGAGGCTTACGAGGGAGAATACTGCATTTGACAAATTGGGACATAGAAAGTTCAGTTTAATTATCTGCCAATATTACTAGAAGAAAGTTCGTTAGGTTAATGAGAATGAAAATGCACTGAAGTACACTTCATGAAGACGTAAAACGTGTAGGGGACGAATTTCTAAGACACATACACATGCTTTCTGAAAGAAAAAGAAAACTAACCTACCCTCATAAAATTCATGAGTGTTAAATATAGTTAATAGTATTACAGTAACAATTAAGAAAATACATTGTGACTATTTAATAATTTACTACTTGTACTTAAAATATGTAAGTAATTTAAGAAATTAAATATTTAGTGAATATGTTTTCTAATTATTTTGAAGTAGGTCATATGAATGATTGTATCTCGACAATAGTTCGATAAATATCAACTTTTTAGTTTAAAGAGAGAGAAAAATATTTATTTTTCGATAAAATACTTGAAAATCAAGACTCTCTAATTTCATCACATAATAATTTTTCTACAATAGTAGAAAATTTAAATTGCATCAATACAATCGATTTGCGTGAAATAAATCAAACACTTACGCTAAAGAATCTTCAATCTACAAGCAAATCTATTGAGACAAATGATTTGACTAATTCATCAATCATCGTCGCATCGTAGATTTGTTCTAATTGTAACGGTTCTCTATCTTTCTCTTCGTCTCCCTCCAGCTGCCCCGCCAACGCAGCACTTTCTCAGAAGCTCCTCCCCGAGCGCCCGGAGCTACCTTCCGCCCCTCCCCTGAATCGGCGACGTCTGCGCGCCAGCGGCCTGTCCCGGCCGTGGGCAAACACGAACTGTTAGCAACGCATCCCCGTGTGCGAAATACAAGGAAAGACGGAGGTTATCAGGATCATCTCGGGCGAGAAACCGTCGGTTCAAAGAAAGCACATAAATATTGGTGCCATCAGTTATTATTTCTAATTTTTATTTTTAGATAATTGTGATGACGGGAATTTCTCATCCAGGAACAAAACATCGTTGAAAACGTAAATACATCGAGCACAAAACATCGATGTCCAAAAATCATCTACTTGAATACATCGACGTTTAGAACAGATATTTTTAAAGAAACATCAATGTTTTGAAAACATCGACATCGATGTGCGCCAATGTGTATTTGACGGCGGCTGCGGACGGCGGCGGCAGCAACGGACTTTTCGGAGGACAGCGGACGTGCAAGAGGTATTTAACAGTTGCATTCCAAAGCAATTCTGGTACCCTGACTGATTGATTAATGCTTTAGGGCATGTCAACTGCTGTGGCCATTTGTCCCGTTAGAGTAATGAATGTTTTGGTCAACACGCCTGCTTGCGGGAGAGTTAACCCTCTGGGTTCCTCCCCCAGCGGAGCAACGCCCCAGCCGGGACAAGCTCAAGCTCCTCGTTGGTCTCCCGGCGGGTGTGGGAGTGTAAGTATGTGTGTACGGGGAGAGAATAGAACAATGAAGAAGAAGGAAAGATCGCGCGTGGTTCGTGGCCCGCTTGTTAGGATGGTTCTCCGCCATTTACCTGGTTTTGATAGGAAAAATCACGGAATACCTTGCTTTTATTTTACAAGCCGAAAAATTGGGGGCTCGCCCCTCTCTCTACCTCTCTTTAAAATACTGTAATTGTTAGAAAGCTTGCCGATGAAGTATCGAAATCAGACAGCTGACAATAAGCACTTTAATAAACTTTTCACTGTTCACACTAATGACGGACTGTCCGACAAGTGAAATATAAGACACTACCGCCTCACTGGGCCTCGGATTTACAAAAAACTATTTTATGGCGTTTCCAATAGGCATCATTACTCTACAGAGCTGTAAATCAACGGGCTCGCATTAGAAACCAGGCACGGGTTTGGGTACTTTCTTCTGTACGTCTTCTGTAAATAGGCGAGTATGTCGTAGTTCAGATTTGTTATTTTTCAGGGTGTAGAATATTTTTCGTCTCTCTCTCTCTCTCTCTCTCTCTCTCTCTCTCTCTCTCTCTCTCTCTCTGTGTGTGTGTGTGTGTGAGTGTGTGCTGTTGTTGTGTAGTGTATAGTTTTGATTCAGGTGAGTTACTATCAAGTAGACAATAAAAATAGCTATTTATTGCGTCAAGTAAAAAAATAGATTTGCACCGACTTATGCGGTCGTAAAATTTAAAAAAATTGAAACTTTGTTTTTTTAATTTTTTTATTATTTAGGCATGATACGATGATTACCCCCAAAGTAAGCCACGTATCCTATTCACATAAATATCGATGAGCGCATCCCGCATCCCGTATGAGATGGCTTCGCGAACTTCGACCCAATTAAAAATTTCTGGACCTGGTGGATAAATTAATTAATTACTAGAGAAGTATTACACTATTAATAAATCAGCATATGATATTAAGTCACGAAAGAACTGTCTCAGTCAATTCCATGCGTGGGAGCAAAGAAATATAAATTATTAAATAAATATAGGGAAATAATCCACATAAAAACGGCGAATTATTAACAACCAATTTTCGCAGGAACCATTAGTGATCGTTTAAGACAGGTGCTACTGATATATTATTTAATTTTTAATACTTTCAATTAATAAATAATACTTTGATAATACTAAATAATTTTAATACTTTCAGTTAACAAATAAGCGCCGAAAATAATTCAAAGTTGGCGCCTAACCTCACGTAGAACAATTATAACCACTCTTTGGTATAGGTCAAGAGCTAAGGGTGTAAATTTCAAACGTGGTCCCTAAAAGATGTCTATTTTTCCTTCAAAAAAGCGCGAACTTCATTACAGAGAAAAAGAAAATCCTCTTTCTAAAAGAAACGATTTCAAAAGAATGCATTCTGTTTGGGGTCAAATCTGGTCCCAATCAGAATATAAGTAATGGAGAAACAGAGTAGAAGGGTTATTTATAGACTCTCGGTGTTTTATCGAAAATCCTTGGCGGCGGCATAAGCACTCTCTCCGCGCGCAAGCACGTTTTCACGGCAAAGGCTAATGGAAGCATTTACATGCATGCGAATAGAGTGGGCAGAAAGGTGATTGAGAACTCCCAGGACAGGTGACATGTAATATTTTTCTTGAAATACTGTGTTGGAAATCAGATTCTAGCGCCCAGGTGTGAGGACAGACTTAACGTTTTCATTTCTGAGAATGGCTCCATTGCAAAAATCTTTCTAGGCGGTTTACAAATTGCTGACCAGAATTGCGAGCTCCTCGCCCGCGAACGTAAGACGGAACATTCATACCGTGACATTGCAACCAATTATATTACGTTTTTCCCTTGAATTTTTCGACATACTTAATTTAAAATGGTGATTCACTTTGAAAATTTACTTTGAACCAATCTAAAATCAAGATACCCTGAAACTGGAAGAATTTATATGGCGAACAACCAAAGAACTCAGTATTCAACTGCACAGTAAATCTTAGAAAAAAACGAATGTTTACTTAGTTGCAGCTCAAGGTTGCGCCTGAAGGCAGTGGGTATAATTAATCATAGCAACGCAATGATTCACAGTGCAAGTATATTCACATCGCGCTATTTCTTTCGGCGCAACTTCATGCCGCCAAGTGGTCTGGGCACAAGTGCAAAGGCGTATTTTGAGCGCCCTCCTGAATGTGGTGAATTGCTTCAGCCAAACGGGACCTAGTCGGCCGTCAGCCATGTGGGTCGAAAACTTCCGCCCTTCACCTCTTTCTACTGAAGCTCTCAGCTTGTTACGAGAGCATACGTGAGGTTGGTGAGTGAATTCATCGATGATGGCCGCTATTTCTTTACTCACCAACAGGGAACAACACAAAAACCAATGACATACGGTTGAAAGTTTACCGTTTGTCGCTTGGAATGCGGCTGCCATGTGGTACGCATGTGGGATGACAGGGTTTTAAATAGGCACCACGTTCTCTGAGTGACCAGCTGTAGTGACTCAGAGCATCAACTGAGGTTTCTGCAGTGCTTCTGACCTGGAGGTTCTAGGGTTCAAGTCCTGACGGTGGTAGGATTCTTGACTATGGAGAGCTAGGTCGAATTCAACAGTTGTCTGGAGGAGAATTGTAGCGGACGGCTGCTCCTACTGGTTGTTTTCCGTGGATTCTCCGATCAACAACAGGTGAATGCCGGATTAGTGCTTTAACAAACGGGATACGGACTGCGCCCGATCTTTCCCCTCTCTTTCGTTTACAGACCCCATCCCTTAATTACATACACTTATAGACCGGGAGCCAGGAAGAAACTCCACGTATGATAAGCGCAAAGCTAAAACCTTTTTAGAAGTTAGCCAGTGTTATGAGGAACAGAGAAACGCACGTATGGCGGCCTGTAGGTGTCGGCCTTGCACTGCACAATTTTTTGCATGTTGAAAAAAATTATACCATTGCGGAATAAGTACACAGCTAATTCTTGTTGTATATTGTTCGTTAGACAGCCAAAGTGTGAAGGAGTGAGTGTGAAGGTATGAAGATGTGACGTCTAAAACTGTACGCCATAATGAATTCAAAGTGTTATTTTTTTAATGCTCTCTTGTATGACGAGTTCAACTAATGTTTTGCTCTAATGGTAGAAAATTCTCTTTCACTGCCGATTATGACAACGCCATACCTTTTCGACGTCTTTATGAATCCACCATACTGATTGAAAGATGTCCAATTTGTCACCAGACCATGTACGTAGGTATCATAGGTACAAGTATGGCGGTACATTTTTTGGACCCCCGTAATTCATTTTGATAAATAGATGCAATGCCAAACTGATGAGACGTCATTAAATGGCCGTCATACTGAAAAATCTGTTTCTTTCAAAATTTTCATAAAATCATTCGTAAGCGCTGGAAAATAATTGTATAATTTCAACAACAATAAAAATCGAAGTAAATGGTTGATTTGCAACATTTTATGACAAATTAGGAACAATATAATTTATTAAAAGAAATACCACACGAAATTTTTTTATAGTACTTTTGATTTACATGTAACGTCTCTGGGAGTAATCTTGATTATTTTGTGGATTGGTTATCCAAAATGGTAGATCTGTCAAAATATATTTTTAACAGATAAAGAAAATGTACTTTTTTGCCTTAATTGTTGCGACTTCCCTGTTATTTCTCTCTGTAGGATACACAAAGCATGCTTTCAAACAAATAATTAAAGATCATGTTAATAACATTAAGGAGACAGGCACACAATTAAACTCAATTTCTCGACATCGCCTTGATATTTTCATTATTTTAATTTTGATAGCCCTGCAAGTTAAAAAGAACCTAGAAAATATTCAAGATTAATCCCGGAGATATTACGCCTAAAAACACACAATGCCATTAATGTCACGTTGGAATCGAATTTATTCACAAACATTTATGCCAATGTTCAGTCGAAAATAAGAATACCCTAAAACATATTTATACTTTGTGATATATTCAATTTTCCTTTATTTGAGTGAATGTACTCCATTCTTGATCTCTTTCTTTCCAATTCCATCTCTGTTTATTTCTGTTTTTGGCTTGATTTCTTGGTTAACTTTTGCAAGTGACAACGACTATTGTTAATGTTAATACGCTTCCTCTCAATTCATAATTGCCACATTCTCCTTGAAGGGAAGATGTATATATTTACAATGGGAATGTTTTCCTTATTTGTGTTTATTTTGGATTTATCTTTTTTATTTTATAAAGTTTTCTATTTAAAACCTATTTTGGTAAGTTCTTCCCTATCCTCCCTCCCTCCCTCCCCCCCCCCTCTCTCTCTTAGCTTTGAGCTTATCATACGTAAATTTTCTTATTGGCTTCCGGACTATTATTCTTAACCCACTGTCGGGAACTGAGAGCTTGTCCAGGCTTGGACAGAGCACCACTGGTGAGAGATAACTGAATATGGAAATCCCTAAGCCGACGTGTAGGCTGGCGCCGAATCTTACCCACCCGCGGGGGAAGAACACTCTTCCCATGATGCAAAAACCTGCATTACTCTTACGGAATAAATGATCACAGGAGCTGACGCGTCCGGAAACAAGAAATCAAGCATGTTCTTGAGTAACTATTAAAATGTGAATGCGATGCTGCTGAACGAAAGTGGTGCGTTAAAATAAAATGCATGTAAATATTGACTTATTAATCAAAACGTATCTGTTGCTTCCTTTATTTAATGTATTCATTACGAATGAATTGGAGAAGAAATTATCCATAGAAATGGGCAAGATCTTAGGGAATTTGCTTCTATTAACGACTTCAAAATAATGAATATTTTCTTCAGGAAAATGATATACAAGTAAATTTACCTGGAGCAATGGCATCACAAGATCGCTAATACACTATGTTATAACAAACAGAAAACTAGTACTTCAAATTAAAAATATTCATGTTTACAGAAGCAGTGATATACCATCCGATCACTACTTAGTCATCTCAAAGACGTCAATTATAGCCGATAGAAACTGGGTATCTGTGAGTAGAGATATTTACAAAGTCCAACACTTAAGAGAAGAAGAAACACGTCTGAAACAAATAAACGCACATATACCTTTAGAAGATGACATTAACTCAGTGTGGAACTCTATTGAAAATATTATAAACACTGCAGCATTTGAAGCTATTGATAAAAAGGAATAAACACAGAAAAAGGAAAAGCCTGAAAATCAAGAACCAGATTGCTGAAGCCATACGTGAAAAGAAATATGCCTATCAAGAATTACTTCATAAATCAACAAAAGAGAGGAAAGAAAACGACATACGAAAAAAAGGAACCTCGCAAAGCAATTAATGAAAAAAGCTTACCAAGGATCGTGAGACCTTTTCATCAGCACAAATGAACACGATGTCCATGGTAGGCAGAATCTGATTTACATGATCATGGAACATTTAAAATTAGAAGAGAAGGACATAGCAGAACTTGATAAAATATTATAAAGATCACTCAACTCTAATCGGTGAAGATAAGTCACAATACAACAACCCTCAGATAGACCCTTTGAACAAACATGAAATGGAATATGTGCTGTCAAGCATGAAAAATAGAAAAGCTCCTGGGATAGATGGTATCAGTGGAGAACTGCTAAAATACGGAGGTGAAGAATTGAAGAACAGACTTGAACTATTTAATAATTCCTGAATAAAATGCCCAATACCTGATGCATGGACGAAAGCAACAGTCATCTCTCTTTTTAAGAAAGGAAATATCAGCCAGCCATAGAAATACAGAGGAATAAGCATGTTGATCAACGCCTACCAAGTTAACACAAAAATAATAAATAAACGGCCCCCAACAATCTCAGATACACTGCTATTGGAAGAACAAAGTGCATTAAGATCATGCACAGACAATGTGATTACAATAAACCAAATAACAGAAAAGAGACGAGGGTTCAATTTAGAGATCCACACAGCTTTTATAGATTATGAGAAAGCGTTTGATAGAACTGATCATGAACGCGTCTGGCAGATTCTTCAAAAAAGGGGCCATCGTTTCCACTTGATAGAAGTTCATAAACCCCCCTATCACAAAACAAGTATTAACTTACGAGTTGGTTTCAAAATGTTAGGAGAGTTAAAAATAAACAGAGGTGTAAGACAAGGGTGCAGCATGTCTCTCACTTTCTTTAATATTTATATTGGCAACATTCTATGACAATGGAAAATTTTAAGTAAACTACGTATTTGGATAAATAAAAATACACCTCAACAATCACTTATGTATGCTGATAACCACGTAAGTATTGAAGAGAACGAAATAAATCTGCAAACGACCTTATACCAGCTAAAAAATATGCAAACATATTGGCTCTAAATGTTTGTCTCAAAAACTAAAGTGATGGCATTCAGAGGTAAATATCCTATCAGAACTTAAATAATAATAATAGAAGAAAAAGTAATAGAACTATTAAAACATTATAATTATTTGGGCTGTGATATCAAATACGACTGATGATTTAGAAGCAAAATTACTTGCGGAAAAATAAACAAATACATTTGCATTAAGACTAGAAAAGAGACACTGTTAAAATTTTATAAAGTTGTGGCAGTACCACAATTGATTTATGAGTGTGAATCATGGACCTAGAATAGAATTTGAGAGTAAAAAGCTGCACCATAATGCATAAAATAAAAAAATGAAGGTATAAGACAAGAACTAAACATATTTTCCCTTCCATAAAAAAATAAATGAATACAGATCACGGTGGGTACATCACTTGGGAAGAATGTCTCACGAAAGTATCCCCCAACATGCCATTCTGTACAGACCAATTGGAAGAAGGACATTGGCCGTCCACGACAGAGACGGTGTTATGAAGCCGGAACAGATCTTCCCAAGTGAAGAAGAAGAAAAGTACAAACGAGTGAGCCAACTTGTCAAGTCGTTAGTCCCGTTAGCGTAGTGATTGTTTTATCCCTGGATCGTGTGATTTGGCTCCGACCTCGTCGCAGGCTTGCGAGGAATATCCCCGCCCCCCAACATCCGGGCAGCGAGGGGGGGCAGCCTCACTAGTCTCTCGATTATTGTAGTGTAGAGCTTTTGTGTCTGTGTGTAACGAAAGAGCAGGGAACAAGCATGAGGAAAGAAAGATCGCACGAGGACTGTTAATAGAATACTTCTCCGCCAATCACCTATTATTGATCGGAGATACCAGCCTTTCAGAGCCACCGGTCTCTAGAATTCTCTACCAGAATTGTTTGAATTCGATCTATCTTGTATCACGAGAGAAAAATCAGACACCGTTGGAATCTCAAATTCTAGATCATTCGATCCTCCTATTTGAATCAGAAATCGAAGACAATAACGAAAATATTTTTACTCCTCGGAACTTTTGTGACCTTCATAAAATCTTTCATTTTATATGTTTATCCTTTTTATTATATTTCTTTTATTTTTAACTAACTTTATACCTTATTTATTTTGATACACTATGTATGATTTGAATTTTTTTAAAATATACTTTAAACTTGACAGTTAAATTAATAGCATTGAAGTGAACGTTCTTAATCTTTAATTCTTATGAACCCTCGTGTACTTAAAAGATATTCAAAAAGTGTTCTTGCAGGGAATAAGGTTCAAATATCATTATTATTTTATACTTAACTACCCCATTCAAAAGCATACAATAAAAGTAATTGCCTTCTTAATGTTTTAGACTCTCTTTGAAAAAAGGCTGTAAATTACTAATATAACTAGTTCAATTCAATTTAAGTAGAAAATAACGAAAAAATTTTCGTCCCTTGAAAACAAAACGAAACATTTTTCTGTTAAAAGTGTTTAATTTATTATTTTATTTTTTGTGAAATTTAAATTTGTAAAATGTGTTATTATTTTTGGTGCAAATGTCTATATTTGCAGGACATAGTTACAGCAAATTATTTCTATTTCTTACCAAATAGTAATAAAAAAGCGTAGGTAGTCTTGTCTTTCAGGTTTTGGCCACCCCTTCGCTATCGCTCTTCGATCTGAAGACACTCGTAAAACTCAGAGCCTGCTCGGGAAGAACAACTTCGCTCGACAGTTTACCCCCTAGCCTTCTTCTGTCGGCTGCCAGGAGGCAATGCCCTTCAATGAAAAGTCTCCCCTAAAGGACAAGTTACATCGTTTCTGGGGGGACAATGGAAAAGAAGCAGTACATACATTTTTTGACAACAACAATGACTTTTCTGGAAACTACATTCGTGATTGAATATTACGTTCGTACAAATATATTTGAGTAAATTATTTTGTTATGTAACCATATATTTGTTTCTAATTCAATACAATTCAAATACTCGTGCCTGATGTAGATTTAAACCTTTCTAATGATTTAATATTTCGCAACAACTGATTTCAATTTTACAGTCAATTATTGTAAACAGTAATTGAAAAAAGAGAAGAGTAATCGCGTAAGAAAATAAACGAAAAGATGTAATTAAAGTGTGACTTCAATAATTCTTTTCATCTGTCAGAGTGCGCGCCCCCGATCTTTCTTTGTCGTCCTTTCCTTCTCCTTTCGTCTCACGATTGGGCAATTGGTAGAAAAAAGTGAGGTCTGAGAGTCAACACCAAACGTAATCGAACTCGCTTCTATTAAAAAGTGCACTAAAACATTCAATATTGTGATCGCATTACCGTTCTTGAATATACTTTGCCGCTTAATTTCTTCTTCCCTAGAAATGTAATGGCAAGTTTGAAAATATATGTTTCTGAGCAGCTCAAATTACATAACCCACTACAGACGTCTGGAAGTTGATTGGAGCGAAGCTACGGTCTCCATTGGAAGTTGGAGTTACTTGTTGTTGAATCTGCAGATGAAATTCAATTCAAGTACAGATTACTTTAATCAGGTCGTCGCCCTTAGAAGTATAAAATTATAACTGCATCGGAAATATAATCAATGTTCAATGTCTCTTTAGTTCCTTGAAGGAGAAATCAGTGAAATTACAGAACTACGTATGGCGTCATTGTTAATGGTCTATTTCACAGCATGTGTGATATTATTGATTAAACTACAAATTGAAAAAACTCGTTATGGATCATTTAATTTAATGTTGATTCTAGTCAATCACTAAACTAGCTTTTTTCATTTCTTTTAATAAACCCGTGCAGTAAACAGCTGACGAGTTAAAAGTTAAGGTGATTAAAAAAATATGAGTATTTATATTAGAAAAATACTTTGGGATGTCACAAATTGATTTTATTTAAAATACACTCTAATTTAAATTAACGATGAATTATAATGATTGATTTCTAACTTATCAGCAAATAATTTCCAACAATAATTTTCATGAATTGAAAGTAAAATAAAATTGATAAGCTTAAAACAGATTTAAGTATTAATGAACTATCCACCTTACACAATACAACTTCAAAACGTACTAGAGTAGAAATTGGTAATACTGTCAATACAGCACAATATATTCTAATATAGTAAATCATTATCTGCAGTCACCAAAGTTATGCTGCATATTTTAATTATAATATAACAGTAATAAGAAATGGTGAAAGGGAAGTAGAGAATTTAAACCCAATAAAACGCGAAAAAGACCTCGAAAGCGAAAATCTAATTCTCGTCCGCAGAGACCGGAAACAAACACCCTCAACGGGGCGGAAGGCGGGCGAAAGCAGAGCTCGAAGAGACGAAGAGAGCAAAGAGGGCGACCCACGCGCGCCTCCGACGGGTGAAAGAAGGCAACATCGCGAAGGCGATCTCCGCCCTGCGAAAATTGAGTATCGAACCGCGCTGTCCTCGGCGCTTAGGGCACCGCGCCGCGTCGCGCTGGGGGTAGGTCGCCGCCGCCGCCCCCGCAGGCTCTCGACGTGCCCTCCCCTCCCTCCGCGTCGCCTCGCCAAGGCCCCTCGCAGATTTAAAGATAACGCTTTTTAAAGAGGCCGTGCGTGAAAAGTGAAGTGCACAAATACGAAACCAACCTTTAACCATACTGCGAAAATATTCAGGAGAAGGCAACACCGAATCTTGGTATTATTCTATATGCGAAAACTATCTATTGGTAATTTATTATCGTCTCCTATATTTTTTAGTAGTAAACATATATTTTGCGGCACTCACACGTAACCATTCTCTATGAATGAGGTCTCTAAAGAAACAAAATTTCACGTACACGTGACAAATTGTACTTTGACTTTAAAATATGAAGGATTTGTTTTAAAAAAGATAAATATTCAGGCCAAATGCAACCCGCAACACAGTGCTCCAATTGTCTAAGTCTATATAGTTAAATAACTCCTAAACCAAGCGTTCTATGGCCTTACGTAGGGATTGTGAGGCCAAAGACCTCAAAGCAACATTTCCCATACCGTAATCTACAGAATGAGTTATAATGAGACATTCAATACATTTTTCCTGTTCCGGCGCTTTTGGATACTGCCCAATACCACCTTTAGCCAGCGCCACCTCTAACGCCTTGGTATGTTTGTTTGTAACATCAAACTTAGAAGGCTTAGATTCCTCCACCTGAAGTTTACACTTTCTGGGTACACCGTGGTTTGCGCCGACTGGCGAGGTTTAATTGCATAATCACTAATTCAAGAATCTCTCTTGTAGCATCTAGAAATATTAATAGTTGCTTGATGCCGATGAGTGCCGAAGATTGTTTCTTTGTTTGTTTGTTTGTTTGTGTGTGTGTGTGTGTGTGTGTGTGTGTGTGTGTGTGTGTGTGTGTGTGTGTGTGTGTGTGTGTGTGTGTGTGTGTGTGTGTGTGTGTGTGTGTGTGTAGTGCAACCATACACTTCCCGTTTCTGCAAGGGCTGTGTTTCAAGTTGAAGAAAGAACTACTATCGAAACTGACCACATGTTTCTACGTTTCATTTTCACGACACCCTTAGAAAGAATGGGATTTCTGCCATTCATTGGGAGGATTTAGTTCCCATGCAACACACGAAAGTAAGTATTGACATTCTTGTTTCTGTACAAAGTGATATGACCTACATTACTAATCTCTTGGAATGGTATCACACTATACGCAGGAGACGTGAGGAATTGCACTTACGTACGTACTTTAAAATATGAAGCATTTTTTTTAAAAATATATTTATTTCCTGTTCAATTTTACAAATTTTTCAGGATGATGAATAAATGTATACATAACCTTTTTGGAGATGCCAGAAATTAATATCATAATTAAGATAATTATGATTTTATTTTAAAAGTAATTACGAATAAAACTTTGATTTTAATAAATATTGCTTAATTTTTATAATAAATTTAGAGTTTTAAGAGAAGGTTTTATTGAGTAGTAGTTATTGTAGACAATTATTTATGGAGGGTGAAAAATATCTTTGGGGAAGCGGGATCGAATTCGTTTAACGTGATAATTTTTTCCCAGATCGAAATGTTGATGAACGGGATAATCGTTTAAACAGTTGAAGAATTTGGAGGATTGGTTTGTGATGAATGTTTTAATTGGCTCTATTTGTAATTCTTTGTGGATTTGTCTATTGGAGATGAACCATTCAGCCTTTAGAATTCTCCGTAAAAATTTATTTTGAATAGTTTGAATTTTCTTCATGTTTGACGCAGATGCATTACACCAAATTGGGCATGCATATGTAAGTGATGGTCTTATTATTGCCTTGAATATTGATATACCACAATCTATTTGTAATTTTGAAAATTTATTAGTTAATGGGTATAATTTTGATATTTTTTGGTAAGTTTTATTTGCAATATTTTGAATATGAGTTTTCCAAGATAATCGACGATCGAAATAGAGTCCTAAATATTTAATTGGAATATGATTTTCTATCCAGGGTATAGTTATATTATTTATTTTGAGACATGGGGGATTAGTAGGTCTGCAAAGTGTGAAAATTTTTGTTTGTGTTTTAGATGGATTTATTATTATTCTCCATTGTTGAGTCCATTTAATATATAAATTTAAAGAATTTTGAAGAGTGTTTCGGGCTTTATGCAATTTTTTGTGATGCGAAAAAAGTGCAGTGTCATCTGCATACAGCGCTATGGTGGTAAAAAAAGGTGTGGAATATCTGACATATATATATATATATATATATATATATATATATATATATATATATATATATATATATTAAAAAGTAAAGGAGAGAGAGTCGATCCTTGAGGAATCCCTGAAAAGATGCGACGAGAAGTTGAATAAGAGGTGTTAATTTTGACACAAAACTTACGATTATATAAATAGCTTTTTATTATTTTGAATAAATATATGGGAATTCCTATTGAATGTAATTTATATAATAATCCTGAATGCCAAACTTTGTCAAATGCTTGGGCAATATCCAAGAAAATTCCAATTGTATGTTCCTTTTGATGAAAGTTTTCAGCTATTAATTCAGAAACACGTAGTAATTGGTGAGAAGTCGAATAATGAGAACGAAAACCAAATTGGTAATTTGGAATAGCTTGTATTAAGTTAATGTAGGATAAAAGACGAGAGTGTAATAGATTTTCAAAAATTTTTGATAATGAAGATAAGAGACTAATAGGTCTGTAGTTTAAGGGAAGATGAGGATCCTTGCCTGGTTTACATATGGGGATAACGTAGGCTAATTTCCATGATTGTGGAAAATAAGAAATACGAAGCATTGAATTGAATATATTTGTTAGCTTCGATAAAATTTGTAAATTAAGTTCTTTTATCATTTTGTTTGTAATAGAATCATAGCCTGATGTTTTGTGAATATTCAATTTTCGTGTTATGTTTTGAACTTCTACAGGAGAAATAAATTTTATTTTTGATGGGACTGAATAAAGTGGAGAAGAGATGAAAGATTCAACTTCGTTATTAAATATTTGATCTATAATAGGGTTAGGGGTAAAAGACTTTTCTAAGTGATCTGCAATTAAATTTGATTTTTGAAAATCAGTATAGGCAGATATAGAGCCGTTATTTAATATTGGTATAGGGGAATAAGATTTTGTTAATTTTTTAATTGTTGACCATTGTGGTCTGCTATTAGGATGTATTTTTGCAATGTAATTTTGAAATTTGTCTAATTCATATTGGTCTATACGTAATTTGATAATGCGTGATAACTTGTTGATTTTTCTTTTAATGTCAGGGCGACGAGTTTGTTGCCAGAATCGTCGTAGGTTATGTTTGGATTTTATAAGATTTAAGATATTTATAGGGAGAGATCGAGTATGTATGTACGGTTTAATGTATGTACTAGAATATTTATATGCATCTAGAATTATTTTAGTAAACTTTTCGATTTCTACATCAATTTTTTGAGTATTATCTAAGGTTTTTGGGAAGTTAAAATTTGATTCTATGTATGATCGATATGTATTCCAGTTTATTCGCATGTTATGAAGAGGATAATTAATTTTTAATAGTGAAGAATTAAAACATATTTTAACAGGGAGATGGTCAGAATCTAATTCAGGAAGTGGAAATTGAAAGAATTGTAAATTAACGTTTTTTGTAATTATTATATCTAAAATATCTGGTATTATATTGTTGTGATTAGAGTAATAGGTTGGTTCAAAGGGAGCATGAATGTCTAAATTATTTTGAATTATATATTGTTGTAGACGAATACCCTGAGGATTTGTTGAGTTGCAACCCCAAGAAGTGTTTTGCTGTTGAAGTCTCCCATGAGAATAATTGGATTAGAAGATTGTAAAATGATGTTGTAAATTTGAGTAGGAAATGGTTTGTTTGGTGGTTTATAAATGGAATATAAAGAGTAAATGGTATTATTTATTTTAATTTCTACTGCAATACACTCTAAAATGTCAGATGTAGGAAAATATGTTTGTTGATGAAATATAGAATTTTTAATTATTATTGCTACTCCCCCAGAAGCGTGATCAGAGATTCTATCATTTCTATAAATTTTATAACCTTTTAAATACATCTTTTCTTTAGGTGTTAGATGAGTCTCAGAAATACATGCTATGTCAATATTATGGTATGATAGAAAGTGATTAAAAATATTTTGTTGTCGTTTTAGTCCATTAGAGTTCCAGTTAAGTAGTGTTATATTTAGATTTCTATTGTTACTAATGGCCATTTAAAAGTGGGAGTAGGAGATTTTGTAATAATGTTTGAAT